>JAQMCX010000008.1:7902591-7978357 GCA_029814765.1 Acanthurus leucopareius | reverse complement strand
CACACACACACACACACACACACACACACACACACACACACACACACACACGCACACACACACGCACACACACACACACACACAGTTGCCTCACACATGACAGGGAAAAAAACACATCCAATAGGCGGAGGAAGAAATGGCATTATGGTGGGGGCCCCCAGGAAAAGGCGGGGCCCTGTGCCACAGGCGGGCCTTGGCAGCAGGGTGGTGAAGAGTCCCCAGTGTCTGACACTGGGTTAAACCTGTTGAGGCTGCTCTGGTCAGATAAACCTACAGACCTGATCTTTCCATGTGACAGTAGCAACTTTTCTGCATTTTTTTCATTAAGATAAATAGGATTAAAAGTAAATACCATACAATTTTGTATAAACTAACTTAAGGCTGCTGTAGAGTTGGAAAGGGGCCACTGACAACAAGGAAACAGGTCGCAAAATGACCATGAGAAAAACAAGCTATGTGCCTTTTTCCTATTTAAGCAGAAAAATGTAACCACAAGAGGAAATAAGACATTTCCATGGTGAACTCTTTGACTTTTTTCCCCTTCACGTGATGAGTAAGTTATCTGTTTGAGTGTCCGATCATGTGACTTCTTAAAACGTGAAATTGAGGAGCACCATGTGTCCCGGCGTTAAACATTGACACCAGGTTACGAGTTTCTTATCTGAACACAATTATCTCCTCATGCCACGCGGGGAAGACAGACTATCAATCAAGTTATTGATTATCAGTAGGCTTTGGATACATTTACTTAAAATAAAAAATTAAATAAGGAAAATATACTTACTGCCTGTGTGGCTTTATCTCAATCCAATTATTTCTTCTTCAGCCTGCATGCCACTTTTCGCTCCGGTCCTCAGGTGCGCCTCTAACCTAATTTCCCAGCCCCGTTAAAAGCCGCGACTGTGACGCTACTTTGTAAAACAAAGCTCGAGAGAACATTTGTTGGTGACAGCGCGGTTTGTCGGCTGCATCCCTCATACCTGAGCCCAGGGCGCAGAGCCGGCTGCCTGGCCGTGCCGTAGACGGTATGCACAGACAGACCTCCGGTGCGATGTAATTCTAAGAGAAACCAGATCCAATATGGAGCCGCACAGACCTCTGTTGTGGGTGTTATGCGCGTCTCTCATTGGAGGATGTCATTACGGCCACTTCACGAAGACACCGCCTGCTTGCTTATCTAATGCTAGATTCAGAGTACATGGGACAAACTGGTACGGACAGATAGTCAACGGCTTGGCTGAAATGTTTACATTTTTCCTCAAGGTGCCAACACAATGGGCCCTGCACATCTTAAGTTACTCTCACTTACCCAAACGTTTAGGGAAAAATCATTTTGTTTCTGTATTTAAGGTACGTAATTATATGAATGTCTGTAGTCTGTACGAAAATGAATTATATGAGGCCATATGGAAAACAACACATTTTAATCGAATATTTCCTCAAGCAGCCAAATCCTGTGTGACTGATTTAACTTAAAATTTTATTAAAGATACATACTAAGTGAAAATTGAAGCATAAATTAGGGGAAAATTTATAAAAAGTTGGTCATCGTTCATGGCAGAAAATAGCTTAGGCATCTATGGGATCACAAAAAATCCTTTAAGTTGCCTATGCAAGTGCATCTGGAACATATATAACACATAAAATTGAATAATCAAAGAGCTTCATGCACGGATTACTGAAGTTACACGTGGTCACGTTTTTCTTTGAGTAACGTAAAAAACACAGAATTAAAGCAAGTGTTTGTAAATTATAATATATTGCCTTCAATAGATTAATAAGAATTCAACAGTTGAATACTGAGTTGTATCGAAAACAGAAAAATTAAACAAACTGGTCCTTTCTTGAAGTATTCTACTTAGAATTTATTAGACCTAAAAACTAAGCTCTCGTTTCGACCGTCTGCCCAGTGCTACTTGAACGCAGCACCAGCTTCCTCTTCTTTGTTTCAGCCCCAGACACCACAGAGTGTTTCACAGTGCCGGCTGAACTGTGTCACCTGACTTTTCATGGCAAGACTTCTCATATGTACCACTTGGGCACATGACACGTGTTTAACATGCTGCATGTTGTTGTTACAGTCAGACCAAATTATTATATAAAATATCCATTTATCTGTCTGTCTGCCTGCCTGCTTGCCTGCCTGCCTGCCTGTCTGTATGTATGTCTTTCTGTCTGTCTGTCTGTCTGCCTGTCCGTCCGTCTGTCTGTATAATTGGGATTGGCAAACTCAACAGTCAGTAGGACCCTGAGTGCTGAACTCGTGCATCATTTCCAGCTCTTTCTGGATTTGGTTGATGATGCACCCGGTGGAGGAAGTGTCTCCTCGGTTGCAACCCATACAGGTTTCAACCGGTCCTGGGCTGCTGGCTGCTGGCACTCTGTGCTCTCTCACGCTACCCTTGTACTTTGAGAGGAAGAAAAAAAAGAGGGAAAAAGAAAAGAGGAAAGAAAAAATGCAGCCACTGGAGTGTGTAGTGTGATAGTCTAGTAATAGTTACAGGATCAAATGTAGACCACATGCAGACTGATTATTGATTTCATCTATGCAAGGAAACGAGGCAAAATTTGTAAAATGTATTCGATTTTCTGTTTTAGCAACAGAGCCAAATGTTTGCTCAGAGTTGAGAGAGGCAATCTTGTGATAGCTGAGTTTGTGATAACGTTGAGAAACCCAAAGAATCTTAAACAAAGCAGGGTGAACAAAGTAAATGAGAAAAGTAGTGGATGAGTTCACTGTTTTTGACAGTTTCCTGTGTCCAACCATAAGCTGGTGCCACAACATTATTTGTAATAAGTTTCATATCATTTAAATGCTGAAATTCATTTGACAGTGGTCTTAGCCTGAGATGTACTGCTAACAATGCTGACCTTGTCTTTGTTGTAATGGTTTGGCGTGTTATCGCACTGGGTGGTGGGAACATTGGTTAGACAGTATAGGGTTTCCTGTCTCAGGAGGCAATGTGGCCAACAGCTGGGTGCCCTCAGCAACCACTTCAGTGGGTTGAGAACTGGCTCAATTAGATACAAATTATTCAGCATGGACCTCCCTCTCGAATTTGCAAAGAATACACTAACACACACACACACACACACACACACACACACACACACACACACACACACACACACACACACACAAACACAAGCCAGCAAGTGATGTGACTTAACATAAGACATGCACATGTGAGGTTTCAATGTGGAAGTAGAAATGGATATAAACAGTCATTGTAATTCTGGCTAAAGCAACAAACCAAAACAAACCTGTTTCTATAGTAATTAATTTCCTGTGAGCACGATAAGCACTGATTGCTCTCTCTCTGTCTCTCTCTCTCTCTCTCTCACACACACACACACACACACACGCACACACACAGTGGGGTAGGAAGTACAGGATTAGGTCGGTGTAAGTGTTGGATATGTAGCTGGGATTGAAAGCGGTTTGGGAATGAATGGAGTCAATAAAGGTTTACAGGGTGTAGTTAGACAAGAAAGAGTGCGTGTCAAATTACACACTCTGCCACAGGGGTTTGCTCACCGGCTGTTTGCTTGTGTGTTGATCCTTTGTTATTACTCAGCATACAGTGAGAGTATTGGATGGTGATGTGTCGTGACGTGATATTGCATTCAGGGAAAAAAAAAAAGGCTGAACAGTGCCAGTCCTTGTGGCATTCAGGTAGAACACTGTGTATTTGCATGTGTTTGAGAGGGACAAAGAAACAGCCTGAGAACATATGCCACTTTTTCTTCTGCTCTGGTAGCAGCATACTGGTTTTAGCAGAAAGATATGTGATTGCCTCTCAATGACCCTTCTCAGACAATATTGAGTTGCAAGTAGTGTAGTAAAAAAACTGAGTACCTCATGGTGCAAACAATTTCTTTAACACTGTCTCTGCAGCACTTAACAAATACATTCGAGTGTGGCTTATCACTTGCAGTGCTGAAGAAATGGCTGCATCAGAGCTTCTTTTCACCATGTCAGAGTCAGACATCCACATGACTTAGAGCTGCCAACACCTGCCCGATGTCGGATTAGACTGCTCAGGTCATGTGATGCGTAGGCAGCAACTGTGACTGCACTCCTCTGTCAGTTGAATGTTGTTTTGAATTATTTTAAGGGTAAGAATTCTTATATGTTTTATCGCTGAGGGAGAGAGCAGTGCCAAATTAACCTCTTGCTTAGAAACTAATCACTGTAATCTCCAGGAGTGTCCCTGCTAAACCAGGGCAACTTGACAAACTTTTTATTTAGCTCCACCTGCTGTTGCCTTGATGCAGTATAACGTTCTTCACTTAAAATGTGAGGAATCATAATGCTTTAAACTACTGGTGGTTAACTTCAGTTTTCAAACAAGTTTTTTTCATATTACAGAAAATATATATATATAAATTATAGATATTTACTTAGGAGTAAGATTTGTATTTCTGTTACTGTAAAATCTGACCAGATCAGTGATTCTTTGTGGTATTGTGTTGACTCCTTCAAGAGGTTGGTAAGTGTGATGTAAAGGAGCAGAGATGTCACAGACTGGTACAGAGTCAGAGACTCAGGCTGGTACAGTCTGACAGCAATATCACAGGCCTTTTTGTTTATTAATCAGTGGGCTTCTTAGGATGAATCAGTACAGATTAGAAATTAGAGCCACAGATGTTATAAATTTTAATTTATGTTACTTTTTCATAAAATTGAGAGTATTTACTTTGATTTAATTGATTAACCATTAAACAGTTTGTATTTCCATGTAGGGCAACCATACAGTTAATCACATGCTTTGTTAAAATAGAAAGTGAATTATTATTCTCAATTTCGTAAGCTTACCTCCATCATCCTGCCTAGATGGCTGATAATTAACACTATGTTTTAAAAGTCTTTCTAAATTTCTAAGGAAGTGTTCTGGAAATAACCGCGTTGTTTGGTACTAGTTATGGGAAAAACACAAAAAGTGTTCAGTTGATTAAATTCCAATTAGCCACGTAAAGTTAAATGCTACAGTAATAGGAGGTCATAGCAGTTATGAAAAATGTGAAATATACAGGTAAACATGCTGCACATATCATGCAATACATCAATAATGAATTACCATCCAGTTAGGTTTTACAAGAAAATTTCAGGGAATGTCATTATCCAAATAATAGTATCTTTATTCTTTCCATGAACCTTTGTACGAAAATACTTATTCAATTATAAACCTGTTAAGGAAATGTCACCGATTGATATTTTGGTTTTCTGCTTTAAAATTGGTAGGCTGTATTATAGAGGCCGTAGTGTAGCCTGACAATTTACTGTTTGTCACTTCTGCGGTATTGTGTATAAATTGTTATTGTATTGTTTGTTTATTTTTTCAACTAGGGAGTTTTTTTCTGGTGAAGCCTGATCACCAGAAATTGTAGGCACATTGTATAGAAGCGGTTCAATAAGGAGCACAGAGCACAGTTTGGCCTATATTGAGCTTCATTAGACGTTGATTAACCACAGAGGTAGAATGATAACTAATGAACCTTAAATCTTGTAAATAAATCATGTACATGTTATACTCATGGCATAAATCTAAATTTTATAACTACTGTGTTAAAATAAATTTCACACCTGTCTTTACCAACAAAGAACTCTTACTGAAACGGGAGGCGCTGTTTTCCCCTGCGAAGTTCCCACCCATTTCTTGAAAGGGAGGCTACGTGGACTAATTTGACCCTGACGGATCTCCGTACTCCAGCGGACACGTGATCAGATAAACTTATAAATAGATGTGCTGCGCATAATTGTTTCTTTGACACACTGGCAGAGTGAGGAGTAACAATGGCGTCGTCAAGCCGGTGCGTAGCCACTTTGAAAAACTAAATTACCTCTTCCTACTTCATGTGTTGCTCTCAGAATGTGAATTTGTTAAAGCTGTCGAGTTAGAGATGTTGATATATGCTAGCACTAGTCCGAACCACGCCCTTAGTTACACCGTTAGATGTACGATGTTGTTAACGTATTGTGTAAGGTAACAGCTTGTTAGCTAGCTAGCTGGTCAGATGTTACCAGAAGTCACTGTCCCTATCGCCTTTACAATCTCACAACACCGCTGTGCTTGTGTTCAATAGCTTTAGTTGTATATCATGTAAACATCACTTCACTTTGCACCTCGACTTGTTTTGCCGCGGTTAAAGGTCTTTGGCGTTTGAGTTTACGATACAGCTAGTACGTATAGGCTGAAGCTGAAAGTTGTGTTAACCTATTAACTTGCTCTGATGGTCTATGAGCCTCTTTGACCTGTATAAACATTTGTTATGTATAAACATTTTAGCGTATTTTATGTTCAACCTGTGTGCATTTTCCATAACGACATGTTAGTAGTCTGAAGCTTTCGTACAATTAGCTGATATACTCTGTTACAAATCATGAGTGTTTACTTGTCTTGTGTCTCATCTGACATCCGCAACAGCTGTCACCTCATGAAGATGTTTTTCTCATCAGTATATAAATGTAAAGGAGAGAGTGAAAAGTGTAAATGCAGAATAATTTCGGTGTAACTCTGCCTTTTCACCCAGTAATTAGATCATCCGTTTTGCTTTTGCCCGATCATCGTGACGTTTTTTTTTTTAATTGGATTTGGTCCAATAACATGCCTGTTGTTGTTATATCGAGATGATACTCGTTGACTCATCTGCAGATAAATTATAATCAACAGCTTGCTAACTCATGAAATGTTAATGTTATTTTTAAGCAAATATACTTAATATTCTCTAAAGATAGCTTCTTAAATGATAGAACATTGTTCTTAAAATAAAAGAGTTGTTTCTTAATTAGGATCTTGACTAACAAAATAAACTAAACAAGACCTCACGTCAAGCACTGAGAATCTGGATTGTTTTTTCCACCAGTGTATTTTGATATTTAATAGTTAAAAATTAGCCCAGAATATAATTCGTTTATTAATAATAAGAATTTTTAGTCTCTGTGTTGTTGACACAATTAATCATAGATTCTTGTGTCAGTTGGCCATTTTGATATTGATGTTATTTTACTTTACACCTGGATATAAATGTTGAAGCTGCTCAAGCTGGCCTGCCCCATTACTTGGATCTATACAGCCATTTTGACATAAAGCAGTCACTTAACAAGATGTGTTTTGAGGATTGTTCCATCAGGTATTTCTTTTGCAGCAGCAGAAGGGGCAAAGCAGTGTAAACACATCTAAATTATGTGCCATTATGTGTCTAAGTAGCTTAGCTATTACTTTTTGTTTGTTTTTTATTTGCTCTGTCTGCTTATAAGTAATTTTGTACAAATCCCTCTCTGCTAGCACTTTTGAATATTTTTTTGTAGCGTTGTAGGTGCCAAGTTTATTTTGTGTAATGACCTCAACATGAGCCATTTTCTTTACCCCACCCCACTTTTATCTGTTTTAATTTTCCTCTGTCCTGTGATTTTCATTGATTTTGAGCTGTCTGATCATTTAACTGTTGTTCTTTCTCTGTAGCGGAGATTCTCTGGCCCTTCCCAGAGTTCAGTGCCCCAACCACCCAGAAGCCATACTGGTGGAGGACTACAGAGCAGGGGACATGATTTGTCCTGAATGTGGCCTTGTTGTAGGTCAGTATGGACACTAAGAACATATGCATATATGGTGATGAATCGTAGACCTTTCTGTGTTACAACACATCCTTTATTTCCATTTCGCTTTCCTATTTCTTAACCTCATCTTGAGTCAGCTGAACTATTGTCACATAATCAAACTTATCAGTACACACTGAGGTTTTTCAGCAAACGTCCTCCAGAACCTGTTTGTTAGGTTTTGTTCTCCATGTGAACATCAGCTGAGTTATTAGGCAAAACAGGCAGCAACCATGAAGCCAAAATTTTGAAAAGTTGGCCATCATGTGTTTCTCTGTAATGTTATTTAGTCGTCTGGATAAAAATCTGCTCAATCCAGCAACGTTGCCAGTTCATGTGTTTTTCAGTCAGATCTCAAAGTCGTACTTTTTTTATTTAGTCATGCAGTTGTGAGACTTTGACATCACCAACCCACCACAATAACATGGCACACATAAATGGTATTTTAACAACCTAAAATCTACACCTAAAAATCTAAATTTTGTCTTATTCCAGAGACAATACAAACATTATTCTATATAACAGGAAAATTAACTGCCCTTTTTGTGACCTTTCTTATTTGTTGTAAAACTGTAAGTAGATTTTTTTTTTTCCAAGTAATTTGATCCCTAAAACTTGTTACTCAGGTCAGAGAAAAGAATAATAAGCATAATATGATGAAACACCTGCGTACATTCAGTGTGAGGCTGGAGAAACACTGAGGTCCAAAATGAGTTTTTAAATAGAGCAGCTAGGTCTGCATTTTAAAAAAATTGCTTAAAAAAAAGGAGAGGAAATTAATCTCAGAAAATCTTTTGAACAATCAGTTACCAGTTTTTATTAGCAATATCAGCCTAGTCTAGCTGTGTATTCACTATTTTGTTCATCATGGAGGAACATACAGTGACAGATAAAAGGTGTATGAGGAAAAAATGCTTTTAACATGTGAAACAGACAGTAAGGCAGATCCGTAAGGGAACACAGAGTTCTCCTCTAATGAGCCTCCTGAGCACAGACCAGGTCAGATGGGAGACGAGAGACGCCAGCCGCTCTCTGATGCAAGCTGAAGTGCCCTCTGTTCCTGCTCCCATCGCTTCAGCTCGCCTCTCAGGGGATGAATGTCACTTTACCTTTAGACATTATGAAGACTGATGAATGGTTAAAAAAAAGCCTAACAGAATTAAAACATCAGAGATCTAATCTTCAACCCTGCAACAGGGTTTCAGGAAGAGTCATGATAACAGAAAGAAAACATTGGCCGATCGAAATGCCCCTGCCATTGTCACAACTATTATCTTTTGTACTCCTCAAATTTGATGCAATTGGATGACTACACATTTTTTTAGATCTTGTTTTACAGTGTGTTTCTGACTCACAAAATACAGTGATAAGAAAATGAGAAAAAAAGAGAAGACAGTGATGATGTGTAAAAATGATTCAGAACCACAATAAGCAGGATACAGGTGATATGTACCCAGCCACTGATCACTTAGATGAATTGAAGAATAAAATTTGCTCAGCTCGAGTTGTCCATACTTTGATGTATAAGTTTCAAAGAAGAATTTGGTGCAGTATTAAACTTGGACACTGTCATGGCAAGAACACACAGGTGGGATGAGTAGGATTTGCCTGTTGCGGTTTGTAAACACAACATTCAAAGTTTACCCCTCCTCCCAGCTTGGATGCATGCTTACAGTCTGGCATCTGGTGGCCATGTTGTTTTAGAGTCCTGCCCTCACACCCTTTGCACCTGTTTTGGTTGAAAGCTACACATACACTGCCCAAAGGTTATGGCTCAGAGAAGTCGTGAAAACAGCAAAATAAAAAAAATCCAGACAGAGGGCAGAGTCTACAGATACAAAGACCACAAAACACTCCTGGTTGGTCATAAGTGATAGTTGAGAGGAATAACTTTTGGATGAGCTTTTGCATTGTTTTTAGGAAAGTCCTACCCACTCTGCTTTTAACATGACATTTACTCAGCTTTACA
Source organism: Acanthurus leucopareius (assembly GCA_029814765.1). Classification (NCBI taxonomy): domain Eukaryota; kingdom Metazoa; phylum Chordata; class Actinopteri; order Acanthuriformes; family Acanthuridae; genus Acanthurus; species Acanthurus leucopareius. The sequence continues at coordinate 7,968,788 of JAQMCX010000008.1, read as the reverse complement.
CAGTGTCCTACAACATCACATATCATCAAGGCTCTTTCTTTATCAGGGGAGTTGAGTACACCAACAAGGTCGATGTCTTAATGTTACCTTCAGGCATCCAAAGACTGCTCACATAAGCATGCCAAGTGTGAAGGATAATGAAGAACTCTCAGGCCAACTCAGTGCACGATCAATAATTCCTCCTTATTTCTCCAACAACAGTATGGGAGTCATACTTAAAGAGCGCTGTGGACATGCTGAAGACAGGCAGTATGACAGTGTTTGATATTTGCACTATTTGAGACTTGGACACCTGAGGATCTGTTTGCATGGGGGAATTGTTATGAATATGGCATCATCTTTTGGTTAATTATTCCAGAGGGATGTAATACAGCTAGACAGTCACTGTTTGTATGTGCAGTGACTTTACAGAACTTGAAACATTAACATCTCATTTATCAACCATTAACTTTCATTCCTAAAACTGACTTTTACTGTTCGTTGCTCCATCTCACTTCTTCTTTTTCTACCAATGAAAGAAGAAAAAGAAACTAACAACGGGTTGGTTTGTGTTGGTATACGACCTAAAATGCCATCAATCTTAAAAAGTTAAAAAAGGCAGCATATGAAACACACGAGCACTGCTTTGTAACAAACATAGACGTCACTTTGTTTTCTCATCATTGTCATTGTTCAAACCGTTTCTCCTCAGGTGACCGTGTAATCGATGTAGGCTCAGAATGGAGGACGTTTTCTAATGAGAAAGCCCTCAAAGATCCATCCAGAGTGGGAGACGCCCAAAACCCACTGCTCAACGGAGGTGACCTAACCACCATGATCAGCAAGGTGAGAGATGGTTGTGCCCACCGTCCAAAAGGAGCCCTGGATCCAGTAACCTCTAATGCAAACAATGCTTTCCACTCAGGATTTCTGAGAGCAACCCCAGCTAGTGTGTCTTATGTGCTGAGAGGGCTAACATGTTGTCTCTGCTTATCAAAGAAATAGCTGCTTGTTGGAGTATTAAGTTAATATTGTTCCTGTTGTTGTTATTTTCACCTGTTATTGTTAAGTGGAAGTTCAATGAGATCTAGTCTGAGAACAGCTTATTTTTTGCTTGGTGGAAACCAGTTGTAAACGTCTAATTCAAAGCCTTGTGCATCTTGTTTGAGAAAACGCCTAAAGTTGCTTGGGAATCAGAAAACTACTATTAAAAGCCTCCAGCAAATGTCTGCCATCACTCATTACTGTGCTTCATTAAGTCTGGCCCCAGAACGACCCGCCAATGTTTATTCCTTCAACGTCAGTAAATGACCGAGCAGCATTAGAGTTAGAGTTGGATATGAGAAAGGGCTCGAATTGCATCTGTATTGGTCTTAAAAACTTTGCAAATTTAACTTGAAGCCTGCAAAAAGTCTAATACACTGACAGTTTCAAGATTGTAATAATAATAATAATAATATCAGTAATTGTTGGGTTTCAGTTTGTATTATCTGATTCTTATTTCTATATTGAGTTTGATTCCAACAGTGAATCATAAACTGTGTCACTGTTTGTTAACATCTGCTGCAATCACAGTAAACCACACCCTCAAAGTTATTGTGACCCTTGTTGAAATTCGTCAGCTAAGTTACTGATTAACCCGGACTGTTTTCATCGCAGGGAACAGGTGCTGCTAGTTTTGATGAATTTGGCAACTCCAAGTACCAGAACCGGCGGACCATGAGCAGCTCCGACCGGGCCATGCTCAACGCCTTCAAAGAAATCAGCACCATGGCAGATCGTATCAACCTGCCAAGGAACATCATAGTAAGTCTGTGAAATGTGGTTTAGAAAGATTAATCAGCACTTACTCAGAGCCAGAAAAGCAATATGATATCACATCACACCACAACCTGGGCTGGTTCAGACACCACCAGCAGTAGGTAAACAAGCATCTCTCTGAGGAGAATGAAGACTTTTTTATTGTCTTTGCTGAGAAATGAAAACCACCCACGTCTGTGGAAAACAAGCTGAGCGAGAGAAATGAAACTGGAAGTTATTGTGGTAATAATGTGTAACTCTGTGGTATATTACTGAAGTGTGTGGTAGCTGCACTGCAGACTGGAGTTGACAACAACAGATTCACCTGTGTTACATGAAGGGGCTATGTGTGTGTTAACAACACATTCATGTCAGTGTCTCCTGTAAAAAAGCTGCTAGTATGGTCTGCAGTATTGCTCCGTAAGCTTGAGACATTTGCTTTCCTCAGTAAATACTGTACATGATGATGTAAACAGAGTTTTAATGAGCTAAATAAAAAGGAAACAGAAATATATTCATTGGTGAACCTCACTTGTGCTTTAACATCTTGACTGTTTTGAAGAAGTCCAATTTTTTTTTTCATATTTTCATCATCCACTTTCACCTAAACTGTAACTATGCATTTATTTTTGGTTTGTGAGAATAAACATAATAATTTTGATTTGCAGGACAGAACAAACAACTTATTCAAGCAGGTGTATGAACAGAAGAGCCTGAAGGGGCGAGCCAATGATGCCATCGCCTCGGCCTGTCTCTACATCGCCTGCAGACAAGAGGGTGTACCAAGAACATTTAAAGGTCTGAATCAACCTCCTCGCTTTGTTTTTTTATATTATTCCAGTTAAGTCTGCTCTGAAGGACTGACTATAAACAGAATATCTAAACAAATTACACTTTTAAATATTTTGTCATGTAAGTATTTAGATGACAAATAAACTATTATCTGACAAGTATCTGACACACCTCTTCCTCTGAATCTTTCTCCTTCCCTCCACAGAGATCTGTGCCGTCTCTCGGATCTCCAAGAAGGAGATTGGCCGGTGCTTCAAGCTGATCCTGAAGGCACTGGAGACCAGCGTGGACCTCATCACCACCGGAGACTTCATGTCCCGCTTCTGCTCCAACCTGGGCCTGCCCAAACAGGTGCAGATGGCGGCCACTTTCATTGCCAGGAAAGCCGTGGAGCTCGACCTGGTGCCTGGCAGGAGCCCCATCTCAGTGGCTGCAGCAGCCATCTACATGGCCTCCCAGGCCTCTGCTGAGAAGAAGACTCAGAAAGGTGAGTGAACGCTGTACAATACTGTTGTACTGGACCAGAGGCAGAAGAGGTTGATTTGACCATTTATACAAGTTTTATTCACATTTACTGTGGCAGAGGTCCTTGTCAGTCAAACATGGACTTGTAGAAAGCACAGACCTGGCATCCAAAAATTAGTTGTCCGAATAGAGACAACATCATCACAGGCAGCAGCCTGATGCTACACCAGTAGATGAGCAGTAACTGTCAAACAGAGCAGATATGCATCACTTTGTCCCAGCTCTTCACGGTTCACAGTCTGTCTGCCTCAGAAAACACATTTTCACCTGTGATGACTGTGAATCTCACAGATGTTGTACAGAGTCCTCTGGGATCCACTTCGGTTCCAGACATATTGGCACAAAAAGCTGAAACATTGATTGATTAGAATTTGAACAGGGCCTGTTTCAGGTACCAGGACTCAGGTGGACCAATAAAAAATTCTACAATGCAGTTTACTTATTGATAAGGTTATCATAGCCAAATTGCTTTTATGAACGCATGCACTAAAAGTAGCTTAGCATAGCTGGTTCTGCTACATGCCTTTGGTTCCATTTAAGAATTTTTTTTTTTAGTATTTAATGCTTCAGCATGTCTTTATTTGACAGATCAGGTAAAAGCATTTACATTCTTAGGCAAACTGCTCTTTAAAACCAAAATATGTTTGTGAAGTTTATAATGCACTTTGCTATAGAAATAATTTATGAACATTGTTAAAGTCGAAAATGATGTCAGGAAGATTTGGTTACATCAGAGATAAAGAGCGCACTTTGTACATCCTTATGTACATTACAGCTCTGATTCTTACCTCAGTTGTGCATAAACTATAGGGTAATAATTGAATTTCTTTTTAAAATACAGAGATGTGAAAGCATTCGCTCTTTTATCAGTATCGGTTATGAATTACTATTATTATTATTACTGGTTATCAGTGTCAGTTGTAAAAACAAAACCAAACCAAACAAAAAAACCCCATCATGCATACCAAAGCACAACTGGTGTTTGAAAGTTAAGTTTGTTGGGTTTATTATTAGTGATTTAAATGACCAATCACTATTGCTACTGTGACAAAAATGCTTCAATTCTTGATATTATAGTATGCATTATATGCATTATCTTCATCTGTCAAATAAAAAATACTTAAAGTCACAAGATAAATGTAGTCGAGTACTTTGTGCAACACAGTCCACTGAAAATTAGTGAAGCACGAGTGTGAAGCCTCAAAAAGTGGAAGTAAGTATAGCTAAAATTAAACATCTGTACATCAGGTTCAGTAAAAGTTTAAAATGAGTAAAGCTGAGAGTTTGCATCATGTCTTCATGCTCTGATAAAAATGTGTCCTGTCAGCCCTCCATCTTCTCTGTGTCCTTCAGCAGGATAGCAGAGCTCCCCAGCTCCACGTGATTTCTTGCTTAAAATTTCCCTTATCAGATTAAAAAAAAAAATTAGTATAGTTTTTTTCTTTTTTTTTTTTTTTTGAGCCACGGGAACCCCCCTTCCCTCCCACTAATCTTGAAAATGCTGCAGTGTTACAGATAACATGTGAATCACTGGTCTCTGGTTCTTCCACAGAAATCGGAGATATTGCTGGTGTTGCAGATGTCACCATCAGACAGTCGTACCGACTCATCTACCCGCGCGCCGCAGAACTCTTCCCTCCAGACTTCAAATTTGACACACCTGTTGACAAGCTGCCACAACTGTGAAGATAATGCTCTTAATCCCCCTGATGATATTTTTCTGCTGTATTTACAGGATTGTATTCTTTTTTTAAGATTCATATTTGTGTTGGATTTCAAAGAATTTCTCTTGACCCTCCTAAGACTCAAAGCCGTTTGTCAAGGCTCTCACAGGAATAAAGTGGACACATTCCAGTGCTCAAATTAAATAGCTTTGCGAACTGTACTTACAGTATTTCATTTGAGTGTATATACTGTATGATGTATATATGTCCAAGTGGGAAAATGTAATTGATGCTTGCAATTTTAGGCTGGTTTCATACTGTATACATAAAACTTTTTTGTTTTTGTAGAAAAACTGACCAGGTTCTATTTTGTTAGTTTGTTTGAATTGTTTCAAGTAATTTAAAAAAAAAATAAAAGATTTTCATTAAAGCATGGCAATCAGCTCATGGTTTGAATAATATTTGTTTACATTAAATTCTTTTTTTATTTTATTGTTTTTTTTTAACTCACTTACTGTCCTTTTTAAGTCGAAGGTCTACATGGGACAGAAAACTTTGTCGGAGAACACTCGAATGAATCAAAACTACAGATGTCTTTTTAAAATAACAGCTTCATGGGTGAACAAAAGGCAGGAACAAACTCAAAGCAGTGAACCATTAAGATGTGTTCAATGTCACAGGTAAATAAGAGCAAAGCCACTATAACAAATGTTTAATTTGTGCATTCATGATGCGCATCAAACAGCGACTGCAGAAATGCCTATTTTTTCTTTTTACATGAACAGCAACAGTTGTGTGACATGATGAGTATTGGTGTACCATCCAGAAAGTTTTTGCCTGTCCTGGCAACAACATGCACAAGCAAAGAATAAAAAAAAAACTCTGTACAATCTATTTTCATCATTAAGAAAAGTAGATAATTAAAAACTATTGATAAAATTAGTGCTTTCAGCTTAATTGTGTACATACAGTATGAATATATAATATACCCTGCCCTCCCCTGTAGTGATTCATATCAACAGGTCTCCAACATTTGAGTCAGTTATATATATATATATATATATATATATTACCATGCAAATTGACAGGAAGTCATCAGCTTGTTCCACTGAAACATTAAACTGATCACAGAACAGTGTAGGAAGCATTTAAATGGCATTTTGACAGAGACCTAAAATATCTGAGTTTAGCATGTTGTCAGGAAACAGCTCAGCACTGGAGTTTAAAGCAACTCATCGATGCCTCATCTGTTGTTGGAAGCCGTGTTAGTTCATCAAGCCAATTTTTTTAAAAAAAACAAAAACATGAAGAGTCGTCTGCCTGCTGCTTCCAGAGGGACAGGGTGAATTTGGTTTTGGTAGCTGTAACTGTGCGACTTACTTTAGTGTTTTTACTTTGACTGAGGTAACAAAAACAATGCTGTCAGGTCCACCATAACCAGCTGTTTAAAGAGGAATGAAAAAAAAAAAAATTAATTTAGATCCAACTCAACTCAGCCCTAAAGAGTTTAATGTAAAAGGTTTGACCTTATTTATCTTAACATGCTGTGACACCAAGCAGCAGTTAGATCTTCAGAACTGAGTTGAGCCGAATATCAACCTCAATCTACAGGACCACTAGAGGGCACTATACTGAAATAATTCTAAATGTTTGTACTATTCTTGCCAAAAAGGCATTTTTAAATAACCAACTCATTTGCAAATAAAACCAACATGTGGTAATTAATTTGATATGTTAATCCTTTTTTGTGGACTGTGAGGTGAGCGAAAGTGTGGCTGAAAAACAGAAACAGAGGAAAAAACGGAGCCCCTGGACAAAAAGAGACGTAGCGTGAAGACACTTGGATTTCAAGTCAAGAAGCAGCAGTAGTAGTAGTCAAGATGTTTGTTGTAGCTGACCGTTCAGTGATTATTGCTTTGAGCACTTCAAATTCACCGAAAAACCAGTTCCAGACACGATCATGGCGGTAGTGTTAAACTTTACAGTGAGATAAAATATTCTAGGCTACGGCGAGGGCTTTGCAAATAAAGAAAGAGAAACAACAATAAAATACACGACTGAATATAATCTGTACAGGTCAAAAAGCTGAAGACAGTGACACTGAATAACATGATTGTGATGTTGCCGTCTTCTTGAAGTTCTTATGAAAAACATTCTCAGTGGTCAGACAATGGACACGACGACAATGCGTGCAGGAGGCTGTGGCATCCCTCCTTCACTCTACAATGACAGTTTGAGAGTTTAATTTGTTTTCTATTAAAAACAGAAAAAAAAACGTTCTTCATGTGGATTAAAAAACAAGTGGGGGTCCTTGGGAGGCTTCTGCAGCTTCTTCTCAATGGCACAGAGCTTCTGCACAAATGCTTGGAAAGTCGCGTTCGCTGCTCCTCCTCAACATTTTGTCCAAGGAAGAGGAAAGTTTTTAAATGATGTGAGCTACAGTCATTGCTGTGTTGGTTTGTTCACAGTGTGTGTGTGTGTGTGTTTGTGTGTGTGTGTATGAACATGTGTATGTGTTTGTAAATGAAGTTCAGGTGGAGCTAACACCAGTCAGCGATGTAATCAAAGTCAGAGAACATGTTCTGCTCGTCGGAGTTCAGCGGTCGGGGTTCCCTGGGCGGAGTCAAGATCGGAGCCTCTGAGGTAAATTCATCGTCGAAGTTACTGACGTCATTGGCGCCCTGAATAGTCGGCACGAACGGCGGCTTCACCTTCTTGGCCAACAGTCCGTTCCAATCCATGTTCTGCCATGACACAGAAAGAGAGGGTCACATTAGTGTCCACGTTCACACACTTGGCTGTTAAGAGTTAGACGAGAAGACTGTCGCCACTCTGTTATCTGTCTGTTAAACGTAAGGCTGAAGCCAGCATCCCCATAGCTTAGGATGACCAAGACTATTAAAAGTATTAACTTATTTGAGTACAAATAAGTGGGAAAAATATCAGTGTTTATTTTTGTTCCTTACCCTGAAGAACAGATGTTTCTTTACTTCCTCTGCGTCCCTTTCTCCGGCTCCCAGACGTCTTTCTGGACTCCTCCTTAAAAGCTGAGCACAGGAAGAGAAAAACAATGCCATGAGCGTCATATTGATACATTATATGGACATACACTTGTCATGCACTGGTTAAAATCTTGTACTTCATAGTAAAGATTTGTCAGGAGGGAAAAAAACAAGTAGAGTTCCTACTTTTGTTTTTTATTCAGTTGTTTTAAGTTTTGCTCATTTCCCTCAGTCTCTCTACTCACCCTCCTCATGATGGAGATGGCCTCGGTCGAGAGGAACCGTGGGTAGCGGACTTCATCGTTGACGATGCTGTCAAACACCTCCTCCTCATCATCACCTGGGAAGGGCGACTGAAGAGAGACGTGTCAAGATAGAAAAAGATGAAGATATGACTGCTGATGTCTGAAAAGCTGCTCAATGTAAATCACTGACATTCAGCAAGAATCACAAGTCATGACAACATGCAATAATGCAGGATCGCTGAGTGTCTGTGAAGGACCTGCTACATCCAGTATAAGCTTCATGGGGGAACATGCACTCACCTCCCCAACCAGCATCTCAAAGATGAGGACGCCAAGGCCCCACCAGTCCACAGCACGCGTGTACGATGTTTCGGTCAAAACCTCAGGAGCTAAAAATTCTGGTGTGCCACAAAATGTGCTTGTGCGATCCCTGAAACCCATTCCTGAAAGCAACACAGAGGCCATTTCATGAAAGAACCAGTCTTGCACTCACACAAATCACTGTCATTCAGTCCTTGTTTGGATGCATTGGGATGTTTGTTCTCGAGATCCTTTTTCAGCACTTTTCTTTTGTAATCCTGAAATATAAAGCCTTAAGTAAAGCGTGTCTTTTTCACTTTACCTTCTTTGCAAAGCCCAAAGTCAGCAATCTTTACATATCCCTCTGTATCCAGGAGCAAATTATCCAGCTTCAAATCTCTGCAAATTAAACAAGAAAAATTAATTAGCTTTAAGGCTTCATTCTCCTTATAGAAGTTGAGCTGAAATGATTTTACATCAGTCAGACTGCTTACCTGTACACAATCTTATGTTCATGTAAGAACTGTAATCCCAAGACGACGCAGGCTGCATAAAATCTGCAAAGGTACAAATAGATTAGAGTAGATTAGATCCAGCTAATTACTGTAGCTCAACTCGCACACATGCAGAGTTGAGGAAATGTTTTGTATAGAATATGTAGAAGTCACTTCTTTCAGGATCCCTAAAGACATGCACCTACAAATAACCTTTGTGCTGCTTAATGCACGAGAAAATACAAACAAAACACAAGAGTCCAACAGTCAGTCAGACAGTAGGAGTGTACAGTCAGGTTCTTGATGATAAGAGTCACAGCTCTGGTCACTCACACGGCCCTGGCCTCAGAGAAAACATCTGCGTGGATGTGCATCATCAGGTCTCCTCCCGCAGCGTACTCCATCACAAAACAGACGTGCTCCTGCGTCTGGAAACATGCAAACAGGTTCACGAGGAACGGGTGGCGCACGCTGTTGACGGTTTCAAAAATCCTCTTCTCACACATCAGACTGGTGAAGAGAGGAGGAGAATGTGTGGGTCAAAGGTCATATGAGATATCTGTGCTTGTCCAATCAAAGAGTGCAAGCTTCAAATGTTTACCTGTCCACCTCGTCACGAGCCACAATGTCTCCTTTCTTCAGAGCCTTGATAGCAAACATCTCTCCTGTGCTTTTATATTCTGCTAACAACACCTGAGGAGGGAAAGACGGGAAAGAAACACTTCAGAGAAAAGATATTTCTGTTTTCTGCCTGCTTTACTCTGCTGGATTAGAGATAAAAACAATTTAAGGATTAATCAACCAGGAAAGTTAACTGGCATTTGTGTAACTGACAAATCCTTCAATAATACAAGAAAATGCCAAACATTCAATTTGGCATTTCCATGTCATATATGACATAGAAATTAGATAATAGACAATCGTTAACTAAAAGAAGTGATTAAAATGCACAACAGTCAACACTGGAAAATAATAGTATTTAGTGAAAGCAAACAACGCCAAAATTGTTTTTAGCCAAAACTAACCAGTTGATTTGGTTAAAAAAACAACAACAACAACAACAACAACAACAACAAAAAAAAAGATTAAGTGGTGAAAAATATAACTCTTAGTTGCTGGCATATGTTGGATGATCAAACGCACCTTTCCAAAGTGACCACGTCCGAGGACAGCCACACATTTGAAGTCTTGGAGACTGAAGTGGAACTGCTCCTCTTCCCTGGAAAAGGATCAGTGTTTCAATTACAATCCATTTGGAGTTAAATGCAGAGAGTTCTGCTCAGAGCCGGCGGTTTGAACACAGAGCCAGCAGGCAGCAGACAACATGACAGTAAAGCTCTACAGCAGGATTCAAAGCCAGGGGGCAGTGTGTTCACACCCATGGTGTTATTTCAGCTCCACTGAACACTTGCATGTCAGGACATTACAACTGAACAGACCTTGAAAGATGTCAACATCTGGAACAACAAACACAACAACTGGGGCAGGTTGACAGAAAAATGTGTGTATTCATACATCACTGCTGCACTGTCAGTTATTTTGTTCTTCAAGTTCCACTTGACCAAGAAAATACCCAACAACCAAAGCCCTCACCTCACCTACTGCACCCTTATTAACACCTACATTTGAAATGAATTTGACCTTTGAACAATGGGGTTATAAATGAGGTCTTGACTTACAGGCAATTAGAAAAAATGGGATGAAATGGTACCATTATAAATTACATTTAACAACAACAACAATAATAATCAATAATGAATAATAATGGTGTCCCCAGGTGGCCCCAGGTGTAAAATCCTGGCCCTACCTTATCTCTGTGTCTTTCTGGAAGGCGGTGAGCTCCAGGTTTGGATGTTGGATCTCCTGTTCCACCACCCTGTCGAGGTCTGGCTTCACCGCTATGCTGTTTCTCTTGTTTAAGAAGTCAAACGAGGCGAGTGCGTCCTGCAGCGAGGAAACACAAAGCAGGAGGATGTAAAGGCTGATAAATGACCATTTTGAGACAAAAAAAAAAGAGACTTTAAGCCATTAGCTACTCCCAAATATGCTTTAGCCTTTACTAATCACTACATGGTAAGATCTGCATTACTGTTCATCTGGAGTGAGCTCCACTTTGGTTTATGTAAGCCTACTGATGTCCACGGGGGACAGACACAGTGAGGTGCACACTGGTAGATTCAAGGGGAAAATCTTATTCTAAACTTTCTTTGATTTGTTTAAAAATGTTCAAACTGACTTTTTTTTTTAAATCAACAGCGCAGAATATGTTTACTTTGTTTTCTCTTTCCATGTTTTGCTGCTTTTTATTGACCTTTTCAATCTTATCCATCAAATTGTCAACACAGGCTTTTCAAACAGGAAATGCTGTGGCCATTTTTACGAATGACTCTCACAAACCGTTGTCTTTCATCAGTGATTCGTCAGCTCATTGCTGCCTTATCAACAAATACCAGTGATTCCACACCTGTACTTCCTCCCTGTCGGGAATCTTGTCCTGCACCAGCGGCTCTCGGATGGTTTCGGGTGCTGGGTAGTGTTTGGGTCCTGGGGTGGGCTCTTTGTCAAAGTCCAGCTTGGTGACCAGCGGATCACTGTTCATGGACAGAGGGAGATGCCTATTTATTGACAGTGTCCTTTCAAAGTTTTTATGAGTTGATAACTATATTTGACTATCGTTGGTCCTTGTATGTTTGCGTGTTGGTGTTTTAGTACCTGCTGGGTGTGGGGGAACCGGGCAGGCTGCTGGGCCCGGTCTCAGCTGCCTGCGGGCTGAACGAGTTGGTGCTGACGGTGGGTATGGCTCTTCTCACCAGGCGTCCCCAGGTGGCTATGTTGATGTTCATCTGAGGGGCTCGCAGGAAGGTTTTACCTGATGAAGAGGCAAAGAAGACACAAGGAGAGGAGAAGAAGAAGAATAAAGAGGTGATGATGTTGGTCAAGGACAGTAAGAAACAACAGTAAAAGAAAAATGAGAAAATTGTTGAAAATGACAAAATAATGTCTCCTGTTCTTCAGCCACCCAGTAACGAAGGAAAGGTGAACTACTGTATGCAGGGTACTTTAAAATCTCAATGTCACTACTGTTAGATACAAAATCCCAGCATGCACACATACGTTTCTATGATGCCTAAGTGTTGTTGATGACTCACCTTGCTGCTTCGAGAAAATCTTCTTTTGTCTTTGCAGCTTTGGTCGTCTCTCAATGACAGGATTAAAAAATGTTACCTGAACAAGAACAAAGAAAATCAGATACTAAAGAAAACAGTCAGAACAACTAATAAGAGACCAAAGTCGATGTGTATGTGCACATTTTAACTCTACATGTATTTTTTCAATTTCTGTCCATCGTGATAACAAAGAGGGGTTTCAATGTGACCTGTCACCAAAGATGGTTGATAATAGTTTGCGTGTGTTTGTGTGTTTATACCTCAGCAAACAGCATCCCTTGTGGCTCTAGGTACAGGCACATCCCATGACGCTGGTTGTCCAGAAAGTCCTCCAGCCGCAGGAACTTGAGAGCGCAGAGTGAACGCCAGTCACGCCAGTAGACTGAGATCTCCAGTTCACGAGACTGTAGGACACACACGCACACGCACACAACAGATGTTGAAAGAACCCACTCTGTTTTCCAAAACACGACACTGAGTCAACAGCACAGATGTAGGTCAAGGGCAGAAATGTGTGTGTGTGTGCTTGTGTCGAGCTTGTTACCCTGTCCAGCTCCAATGTAAACTTCTGGTCCCAGGCCTGGTTGCTGACCGGCCTCCAGCTTGTCTGGCCGACTACCGTATTGTCCAGCTTCAACACTGCACTGATTTCATCTGAGACAACACACACAAAGTACTGATGGATTAACAATGCTCTGACTGTGACTTGACTTTTGTTGCTGTTGCATACAAGGACATTTAATTTTACATGTCCAACGTGTTCCAGCAGTGATTTATTGGTAACTTTGGTGAAGCTCAGTGTATTGATCATTAGTTTTCAAATCAATCTACTTATTTCCAGACCACGCATGAGTTCAGGTGTACTTACTGGAGAGCTCCTCGCTCTTTGTGAGGTTCCGCGAACTCACACCGCGGTTTCGGTTTGCTCGGCTTATGAAGGACGAACGCGTCTCGCTGGGGCTCCAGCCAGGCAGCGGGACAGATGCAGCTTTCGAACGACCTGGGACATTTTCCAGCAGGTCCTGACAGCCCATGAGCCTGACATCTAATGTGCCTGGGGGGTGAGACGTTACACATTCATACATGTACACATAAGCTGTCTTAATCAAAGTTATCTAGTCATTCAATTATGAACACTGTAACTAGAATTTGTACTTTCTGAAATGTAAAAGCCTTGGTTTTCCTTCTATACTAGTCAGATTCAGGTTTGGACAGGTGAACAAATATGAAGACTAATTTTTTACCTTGGAGCTGTGTTTCTATGGAAACAATGCCATGTATTGACAACTGAAAGTCAATGTCATCTAGCTTTAAACAATGTTTTTCAAGGAGCCACAAGACAGTAAAAAAAATTCAAAGGAGAAAGATAAATTATTGAAACACAAACATTCTAGAAACTTATTGTCTTGAAAAAGGAGCTGACTAATTAAAAGTTGTCACACAGTCAGCCATGTTTAGGGGTTTGGAGGCTTATGATTCAGATTTTAAACCAGTTCTCAACTTGAACTGCTCCATGATTCCCATCCCTACAGATCGCTTCAGGTCAAGTGAGAAATACACATGGTTATAAAAAACAGGGAGGTAAAGGTTGAATAACAGAAGAAGTAGAAGACGTGACAAAAATCTTAGTAAGACAGCTGGCTCCTTACTAACAACTGGTATAACACCTCTCCAGACATACAAAATTACTGAAAACAAAGAAAAAAATGTCCCTAAATAACAAATAGGAGAATTTCTCTAGAAAATGGGAAAGATGGGTCACCTTTAAAGGAAAATGAGGATGCCATTGTATCTGAGTCTGGCTAAATCTTAGAACAACATGAACATTACGACAGTGGAGTAGGAAACTATGACCCTACTAAGTTTCCATGGTTTGTTGGAGTTTGTCAATTGTATCTGTGACTGAAGGAACACTAATAAAGTAACATGTGAACAGATGTATTCAATATTTAGACCAAACTAACACTAAGGCTACGCACACACTTGTATTCAGATTTCAAATCATCTTAAATCAGTTGATTATCAAATATCCATCATTGTGTCTTTTGTCCAGTTACCTGTGAGTGCGGCGGGCTTAGTCACGGTGCTGTACTGGTTCTGTGTGGAGATGATGCTGGATCTGGGACTGAGGGCTGGTGAGGACAGCAGGGACAACTCCTCCACGATGCCGCTGCTGCGAGGGTGGTTTTTAGGCAACTCATTGAGGCGTTGCTCCAACGAATATCGCAAGAGGTCGAGCTTTTGACTGGACTCATTAAAACGAGCTTGGGCCTTGAGAGAGAGAAAGAGATGAAGAGGGGAAGTACGGAGGAAGCAAGGGAGGATCAGAAGAAAGGAAATAGTCAAGGAAGGTGGAATAAAAGAAAATAGAGAGAAACATTAACTACATGGCTTATTTCAGATTAGCAGAGCCCAAAAGTTTTTTTCCCAGGATTAATTTCATTTAAGCACATCAGGCTAAAGGTGATGAAACTCTGGTTCCTGCTTGTTGTAGATCATCAAAAAACATGCATAACTCACACATTCAAACATAGACATCTACCTCTGAATGTGCTCTTTTTTCCGTGACTTTCCCTGAGCCCAAGAGCCTCATAACATTCTTGGCTCCCTCGGCCACAGCGGACTCTATCTTGGCGTGGTGACACAGCTCCTCCACCCGCAGGTCCAACGGACTGATGATGGGCTTGTCTGAAGGACAAGGAAGGACGTGATTATTTAATTCAGACATGACTGATTACAAGACCTTTTGTGTACTGATAGAGGTATTTCTCTATAAAGTCATGCTGACTATTTCTAATAATCACTGAATGCAAGCCAAGGCTCACCCATCACATCATTGCTCTCGAAGCTCAGCTCGCTGGCCTGGCTGGCCTTGAGGATCTGCATCCTGATGAACTCAATCTTCGTCTTGCTGTCCTGAAGCATCTGCTGGGCAGTGGCTAGCAACTTACGATCCTATGAACAAAATAAGAAAGGAGGTTATCACTAAAATATTGTTTTATCAAAAACTTTTTGTCATACATTTATTGATGAAAATGATTTTTTTGAGTCAAGGCTTTTTTATAATGCTTTGACTTTTGAGTAAAATAGCTGTTGCACATGACCGAAACTGCACACAATCCTTGGACACGCATTGTGTTTTGTTGGGTGAGCATGAAACACAAACAGCCATGATGCCAGTTCATGCCCTTAATTGGAGCTAAAGAACGAGTGACCACATGGAAAATCTTATTCATCAAAAAAGAAGGTGGAGTTTCATTGTGTGTTGTAATTGCTGACCCTCTAACCCTCTAAAACAGGCGCATGCACGCACACACACACACGCGCGCACACACACAGACAGAGTGGCGTATGTAGACTCCACCCGGAATTCCTCTCAAGTTTAAATCCTGGTTGTTGATGGCTCCGCGCGCAGGAAAGACCTCTGTCCAGCAGGCATTTCCTCTCTGACATCAGGACAGGACTATTTCCAACTGGAAGGTGCCTCTGTCTGTTTGTCTGTCTGACCTTGGAGAGGTCGCTTACAAAACACCGTGACCTCCTTTGGTCGGACAGAGACTGGGGGTAATGTGGCAGACTACTGCTCCACAGATCCCCTTGTTTCAAAATTAGTCTCACTTGAACAAAAAACAAAGAACTTTGGTGCCTTGCTGGATAAAACTCAACCACTCAGGTCTGTCTTACTGTAAAATTAGACTATCCAAATAAGTAATCTCAAAGTCCTCAAAATTTAGCATCGACCTTGTCCGGATATCTTTGATAAACTGTTAATTTAAAAAAATGGGCACAAAGTGTCTATATAAAAGGATTTTATCCTGGGATGTAGACAGGGTTAGATAGTTGAAGCATGTTAAATATTAGTTCAAATCCATATTAAATCAAATACTTCCAAAGGAAATCACTTCATCTCAACATAGTTTATGTAATCCTTGACCCGGCCCAAGAGAAGGAAACAAATGTATTTCCCAAAGGGTCAAACTATTTTTTTAAAGGGATTTTGAAGCAATGAGACATTAAATCAATCCATGCTACATTGACTAACACCAGACATGTCCACAGAAACCTGATTAAGAGCAGAAGTTTATTATTGCCAAAGTAGAAATGACACAACTGAAACTCTACACTAAACTAAACCATCTACTACAAAGAGCCTCAATTACTAGTGACAGACTCAGGAGTCGAGATGAGCACGGCGCTCCAGCTGTTATTAACCCTGATGGCTTGCACACACCTCCCAACTAAATTACAGTTTTTCTATCTCTCTCTGACCATGAGAAGAGCCAAAAAGACTGTAAGAGCTTTGTGAACAAACAGCGGTGCATATGACACACAGTATGTGTCAGCGCCTACTCATGTTTCCTCCTCCCCTACAGTGAAGCTGTAAAAGCCAACATGTATCATTCTACCATCTGCAGACTGGAAACAAGCCCGCTCACTCTGGCTTTCATGTGATTACAACCACAATATCTTTCACAAAGGACTTGTGTTACCTTAAGTTTTAAAAATAAATAACCAGGACTGGTGATTCTGAGTCTGGAATTCCTGTACCACCTGTGCATGATTCAGCTCTGTCCTAGTTTGTTTTGATTTTTTTCACTCAGTGGGTAACACATGCATGAGGATTAACAACCAAATGTTCAAAGTCAGCAGGCCATAAAGTAAATAAATAAATAAGTAAAGAAGTAAGATTTGCATGAGTAACAGTGAGAGATTTCTGATAATTAAGGCAAAAGTTAACCCAAGTTGAAGTTCACGTGAGCTAGGCTCATATTTATGCTGTTACAAATCATCTGGATCATGTGTCAGGTAATTCCAATTCAACTCAATAGAAATGTCAAAGGTGAATAAAACCTGATGATGGTAATAGAGATTCATTGTGGTTATGCTGGCTTCACTACACCTCTTGAATTCCCAAAAGATTATTTAAAATATTACTCCAGTATATTACCACTTTAGCAGTGCTCAGTTTAAGACTTAAGACAACACTTAAACCAACTTATCTGCACTGTAGGTCCCAACTTGCTGGATCAAACAGGTCAGGAGACAATAACACAAGAGCAAAGACTTTTTTCCATCCTTTTTTTAGAAGAATCATTTTATTGCAATTTAGTGTGTCAATTTATTGCTTGAACCTGACTGACATTGAATTGTCCTTTAGATGGATCACAACTGACATGTCTGATGTAACACTCTTTGCAGCCTGACATGAACCAGCTTGACTCCGCCCCTCTCCTGCTGAAGCTTACCTTGGAGGGGCCGTTGGAGTACATCAGAATCATGTTCTCTGCTCCCTGTTTGACCTTGAGCTCGATGTCATTCTGTCTCTTCAGGGCGGCCAGGCGGCTGCTGCTAGTGCACATTCTCGCCTCACTGTTGGGGGTATCTGGGGTCAGAGGGCATTCTGGGTAAAAAAGGAAAAAAAAAAAAAGATACACAAGTTACCACCTTATGCTTCTTTGGGAACAACCGCAGATATATGACCCTTGATATGCAACTGGAGTTTGTCACAGATTTACACCGACTGTAAATAGTAACTCTGCCTGTAAGTGCTATTTTTGGCCGCCAGCCATTTTGAAGTAAGCTAAACAGTCCTGCAGCACAGTAAGATGACCTATAACTTTGCTTACAAAACCACGTCTGATAGCAACTTGAGTTGTAACATAATGTACCCAACCCTCTGCTGTTTATAAATTGATGAAGTTGGTTCGCACAAGAGTCAAACTGACTAAGTCTCTCGACACATAAAGAAGTACCAAAGCTACCAACATTAAAGGTATAACAGGCAGGATTTTTAAAAAAAACAATGCATAGACTCATGCAGAAGTAATCTTTCTCAATCATCTTTAATGACCCACCAGAAGTGTGTGGTGGTGTGTTTTTCTGCAGAGACACTGCCCTATGCCTGTATTATTCATTTCTTGTTGTTTTGCTGTGTTTGGGACATTTTTGGGTCGCAACCTTCGAGTGGAGGTGTGCAGCCCCACAACCCAATGGCCACACACAGAACTTTATAAATAAGACATGACAAGCCATGTAGCAGGAGATATGATAACAGCATACATGACAGCAAAAAAAAAGTTAACGTAAAGAGGTGAAACCCAGAGTGGACCAGAGTCGTTTTAAAACCAGAGTGAATATGGAGTTGGCCTGTTCTCTGTTAGACAGGTCAGCAGTTGCGATTACCTAATTAGCCTGCTAAGGTATTGGTGTTTCTATTGCAACAAATGTGACGTTCCTGCGTGGCTTACAGTGTACATCATGCATAAACTAAGTTCTACTTTCAAACAATGCAACTAATTTTCATTTAATAACCCTGGACATCTGTAGTGGCATCTAATGTCTCTTTTACACAACTTTCTGGTTCCCTTATAAAGAAAAAGAAAATTTAAAATTTAAACATGTGAGTTCAGCATATTAATGGTGAACACAGACCACACAAATATTCCATTTGACTTGAATTTTGTAATGCTCTGATTTTCAGTAACTATAATAACTATGATTTCCTGTTATCTCATTGGTCCTCTACTAAAGCCGTTTCAACTGCAACCGCAGAGGCAAACCCTGAGGCCATCTCTATTCTGAGTAACTGAAAAAAAAATTAAACAAGTGTGAACTTGCAGACAACTACTACAGCTACACTACTAAAACTACAGTGATACTATTGTTTATGCAAATGCGGTGTAAACATCTATGGCAAACATCCACAACAATGTGGGGTTTTTCTTCTTTTAACAATATATATCGATATATTTTCCAAAACAGGATGCACAGTATTGTTAAAAAGTTTGCCTTTACGTTAAAATAGCCTACATAACTTGTTTCTTCCATGAAGCCGTGCCAGGGTTTGCAATTTCTCCTGTTTCAGACTCAGCAAAGCCCCACCCTCACTCAATAACGAATAAACCTGCAACACAAAAAAAACTTGGAGCCGGTCCACACATCTAAAGAAGACCTGATCTGATTTCTCATATGAACTTCGAAGGCTTTTCACACATAAAGCACAGAGCAGGAGTTTGTCCATTTCACGCTTTATCGTGTACTGGGAATACTCTAGTTAAGGCAACAGGTAGCACCTCTGTTAAGCATGAAGAAAGAGGAGGATTTGTTCATAAAAATGTGTGTTTTTACATTGGCATCACTATTAAATGTATTTGGATATAATGGCAATACCACGGGACTAGTGGGAATCAATAAACAAGGCAAGCAGCCAAGAGTAGAGAGGAGCTGAACTCTGTGCAACACCATCACTGATTCCACAGCGCGCTTCAAAGGGGATTTGGCTTGAAAAAAGAAATTTTATTCACATTTCTAAGCAATATTATTTGTCTAACCCTTACCAGAAAATCCTACAAATCACTGAATTATTCTCCATAAAATACGATTCATTTTCACCAAAATCTGTGAATAAAGTCATGTTTTTGTTCCTAGCCAATCAGAGGAAAGTGGGCCTTCTTTGGGGGGGATGGGGGTGGGGGGTATACTTCTAAACAGGGAACAGGGGGCTCTTTCTAGATATTATTTTTATCGCTTTTTTTTTTACATCTGCGTTTGGCTTAAAAACTAACATTTAGTCCATTTTGTACTTAAAAATACCAAGGTATATTTATGATTTATGCCACTCAGCCTTAAAGATAATAAGATAAAGTACATATCACCTAGACCAACAAAAATGTGACTGCATTATTTTTTCTTATCATTCTAACCCAGCAGTCCTAAAGCTGCTGAAACAACACTGTGATACAGGGCCCATTTCTATTTTTCATATTTCTCATGCATTCACAAACACACATACACACACGCAGACATACAAAGTGAAAATGAAAATAAGTGTTTTCTATCCCCCCCAGTTGGACCACAGTTCTAGGAGATGAGCTCACTGTTTTGTTGTGGTTTTTTTTTTTTTCATGTCTCGACTCGAAGGGTGCAGTGAAAACCCCTCCCCAGACTGATCACTGCAGCGAAGTGCAAAACATTCTCACACACATGCACACACACAGGTGAGGTGGGCAAGAAAACCTGCCTGACGTCTCGTGACTTGACTTGCAGGTTTAGTTTCAGAGTCTTGGGTGTCATTAAGGAACTCCTCTTAGAAACGTCCAACAAAGTACACTAAGATAGAGTTGCCATATCCGAAATTGAGTTTCATCTTCTCTCCATCTACAGTACAATAATTCACTATGTATGTCACCAAAAGTCCATTAGCTAAATTCTTAACTGTCAATTTTCTTCTTTTATTTTTGAATTTTTATGATATTAAACAAGTTACATGACAGAAAGACTCTAAGTTGTAAGTAAATAGAAAGATTTCCTGGTAGTCCAGGTCACCTAAGTGAGCCTGGCTGGCATTACCTAAAATAACAACGGTGAGGAAAATCAGTTATTCTGGATTCTGCTGCCAAACAAAGATAACAATAACCAGCAGGCGGGTCTGTGATTCATTCACTCTGAATGTTTCATCAAAACAGTGTCTAAAAGTTTCCTTTAAACACCTGCGGGGTATCGGCAAAAAGGAAGCGTATTCTTTGAACTGAAAGTCTAAATGATTCATCTAATGACCCTTAATAAGGGTTTGCTGAGATTTCTGTTAATAGGCAGACAGGAAGGATGTGAGTCTTCTTGGGACAACCCTTTCGTATACACACACAAACACAGACTAAAAGGGGCATAAAAAAACAGAGTGGGCACTTTAAGATTATCATCAAAGACACACATCTATAGAAAAGTCTGTGGAGCAAGGTGAGAATTTCTAAGGGCTGGAGGCGAAACTGCCTTCAACGTTCATAAGACTCACATTGCATCATATGAGCCACAGTAATTGCATCAAGATCATCTTGGGTCAGTGTCACGGGAAAGTCATTTGTGAAAATGACAAAGGCACTCGTGCCAAAGTGCAGCATATGTCATGCAGTCTGCGTTTGTGGCTTTCCTTTTCTGCAGGAGGGAGGGACTTGGCCAAGGTCACATCAAGCCAAGAATTTAAGGCCCCCTCCCTCCCGTTGTCTTCAGCCGACGCTGGGCCAGAGGACAATATACTGAGCTACTGAATAGCTGCAGGGCTGATGTCACTGCTGGACAGCAGACAAGGGGAACCCTCCCTCAGGTTAACCCCATCTGTATCTGACAAGAAGGCAGCGAGAAACACAATAATAACACTCTGTAAACAATTACATCATGATTAAGAGAACTGGAGCTAAAACTGACATGGGTGTCTGTCACTTGAGATGTGATCCAATGGCTGGAAGGTAAAACAATGTGAACCTGCATTCAAGTCTCTTAATGAATGACATAATATGTTACACAGGGACCAAACTGGTGACCATGCGTCAGAGCAGCTGCTGCTCCCAGACAATACCTGAGTGCAAGTCGGTCCATTTCTGGCCTCTGCTGAGTGGTGGAGAATAACCAGAGCCCCCACAACTTTCTCCTGTAACAAAAACACAATCTGGCTGCTCGCAGAGGCACAGTAACGCCTTACTACTAACTCAGAGAACAAGTGCAGTCTCTTGTGGATTTGACAGCTAAAACTTATTTCAACAAGTCATCTCATGACTGTGTAGCTGAGCTTTCTTTATCATTTTGCGATGGCCAGCAACATTCCACTGCCTTTGCGTCACCTAAAAAGAAAACCCTCATTCATCAGATACAGTCACCGAGTTAGGCCAAATTTGCTCCCACTTAAGATAACCATTTACCAGGACAACCTCCCTTCCCTCCCCTCAGCACACACACACACACACACATCTCTCTTCATCTACTTCCTAATATCAACTAAACAGGGGGGGGATGTGATGGTAACTGCTGGACAAACACAATTTCTTTTCTTCCTGAATTCAGTCTGACACTCACTACTAACAAATACTGCATGAGGCAACTACTGTACTACTGTAAAAAGCTATATTGAATACAGTCATTTATTGTGGTGGACTCTCCAAATTCCATTGTCGTTGACAAACGCACAGGAGCAGGCTTTCAACAGCCTCGGAGGGGAACAATCGACAGCTCATTGTAACTGTCGGAGGAATGTGGAATGCAACAATGTCAGCCTCTGGAGAGTGAGTCACCTCCAACCACTGACTGTGCTCTGTGTGTTTGTGTGTTCATATAGGTGCTGCTTTGACACAGTGTTGGCAAAATTATTTACTTAGCGAGACTTTCCATTTGCGATAAATCAGTGTTTCGAAGAGAAAGCTGAAGAAGTGATGTCACAATAACAATATGAATAAAGGCTGACTCATCTTACCTGGGCAAAAATTCAAATAAATTTATTGCCAAATTAATTTATATTTAATTAAGCACTGAGTGTTTGAACCATAAATAAAGCAAATTGTAACTAACCTTCCAAATCAAGGCTTAGATACCATATTACTAGGTTCAAGAAATATGAGAGCTAATACAAAAGGACACAACTACAGCAATGACACGATTTGCACAGATGTTGAGTTTTGTATATCACTAGCTGATGCCAACTGATTTTACTACTGGGTTAATGTTTGATGAATCCTTTGGGACTACTTTACTGTGCTGTTTGTGTTGTTACCTAGCAGTTCTTCGGGGTCTTTGACAACAATGTGGGCGTTGAGTTCCTGCAGCTCCTGGTGAAGCTCCTCAACTTTCTTGTTGGATTTTTTTAGCATGTTGTCAACATAAGCCAGGCTCTTCTTGTCTGTGGTGACCTGAGGTGAGAGAAGCAGAGGAAACTTGAGTAAATCTGACATATTTCCTCATAAAGATTTTAAGGAAAATGTTTCCAATTTTAGTCATGAATGACACTTCATTAGTCATGGAGAGTACTACACAGCTGGTGAAAACTGGTTTTGCGTTTTGTCACGTCTTCATTAGCTTCTACTTGAAGACTACAAACTGGGGGCATGGAGTCTGAACCACATGGGCATTTACCAGAGAGAAGGCCTGATAAAAATGCTACTGACTGCATTATTATGGGAATAAAGGATTAATGTCTTTGTAAGACTGAGAGACCTTTAGGGACTTAAAGTTAGAATATTTCAGACTCTAAGCAACCCGACTTTGTAGAATTGAGTATTTAACAAAACACTTTCTAAGCACCTTCCTGAGAGTTTCTGTTATATTACCTTTCGAAGGTTCTCAGCACCTTCTTTGATCTTCAGCTCCTTGCGGATCTCACGGCGGATCTGTTCCTTAATCTCATCCAACTTCTGTTGGACCATGGTGTCAGACAGGTCCAGGTTGTGTCCCAGACCCAGTCGCTCTGCCACCATTTGGCCCCTGGCATCCCCCTGCAGGAGGTCAAAGAGAGGAGGAGGAGGATGATGAAAAAGAGGACACGAGAAGAAGAATTTAATTTTTTAGAGGAGGCCAGTGAGGGAGGAGGAGTGGGAAGAGGTAAATAGGATGTCAGAGAAAGAGGAGGAGCAGACATTGAGAGGTCAGTGACCCAGTCAACAAACATAGTGTGCTTACTGGCCTTTTTTTCTTTTTTTTTTTTTTCAGTAGCACTTAACCAAAAGGACTTATCAATATTAACTGTCAAAGCAAAAACATACTACACCAATCTGCAATGTTTTTAAAACAGGTGAAACTATTGTCTCATAAGTACATACATGTCCATTTAGTCGGAAGTGCCAATTTATTCAAGCGGTAAGAGAGAAATTACAACAAAGAAAGAGCGACAGAGATAATTCCATCCCAGCAATGGATTTCTTATAATAACAAATCTGTGGGAAGTCTGTGTGATCTGATCAATAACAATTACGTAACCAAAAAGATTAACAGTGAACTTGCTAGAGCAGCTTATATAAATGTATCTAATGCTAAAATGACTCATAAGTCCCCAAAATATCATGTGACCAAACACGAGGTTCAGAGATTCAACACGGGCTGCTCCACCTGAGCCAGAGGTCAGCCCAGTGTAGTGGTGTGTTTTGAACTTAAGACGGCCTGTACGTGTTGTTTCTTCTGCTGCTGTCACTCACCAATTACCTGCATCCTTAAAGCTGTCACCGTAACTAAAGAAGGATTAGAAATCACTTCCTGAAAGGCTTTAGCTTTAAAGTTCATCGTGAACACAAAGGCGTACTGGTGATGTTCCACTAGCTGATCACAGCGGATGTCTGTGGCTGTCTGAGTGAGACCACAAATAAACAGTTTATTTCACTCAAAACAAAGTCAGCAATCTGAGGTTCTTTGGTTTGAAAATAAATTCTAATTTTAAATAGGCAACACAACCTTTTCTTTGTATCATATGGTTATAACTATAAAATTGCTATATTTCAACCTTCGAGTAATCATACCTCAAACTGATCAAATTAGAATCAAAATTTAAAGCTTGCCTTCGTTTTGGTGCGAGACTCTGTGGTGTGTCGCTTTGTTGAATTCAAACAAACAACTACCATCTCTCTTTATTTTAGGAATGGGCAGTGAGAACAGTGACAGGATGTCAATCACTCACTAAATCATTACAATTAAATAAAAGCAAGCCTGGCATTTTCATCTCAAGCAGAGTACAAAAACAGGGAAGAGAATATGATTACCTTAGCAGAGAACAAGAAAAAATTAGCTTTAATTGGCTTATGTTAGGTCAGATTGATTTAACAGTTTAAATAATGATTAATTGTACAGTCTTATAAAGATTAAGGCCAACAGGGTCTGAAATAAACATCTGTCAACTAGTTTTTCCATTTGGTAATTACCATCAAATCTGAAAGGGCTTTCTGCTACACCGGCAGGTTTGTACCAGAGTAGTTATGTAGTTACAAACATTAGGCTGAGAGTCTTTACTGCGTGTTTTGTGTCACTTATAATTTTTTTTTGTCCTTTTACTTAAGTATTTTTAATAATTAGATGGTTAAATCATATTTACCATTAATTTCTACAAAGGTAGATTTTAAAAATTCATGAAATTGCTTCCAGCAAACTTTATCAAATTCTTGTACAACAGGTTTCCAAGTTTTTAAGTCGTTTTAACGCACAACATTTTCAGAATTTAAAAAATAAAGTCACACCAATTATGCATACATTTGAGACAGCAAAAATATGTTTGGCTGGTGAATATTTTTTTATATGCTATAATGTAATGAGCAACTACAGATGACTTAATATTCCATACTGTCATCTACTGTATTGGAGTGTATAAAAACTCAGTGAAGACTTTTGGCTTTCATTATTGTCTCTGTTTATTTGCTATATACATTAATATATCAACCATAATTGGAAAAAATGATTTCAGGGACTTTTTTTGACCAATTACAGTACAATTTCTTGAAATTCTCATAACTTTGTTGGCTGCATGGCTGGTAAATGTGTCATAGTCTGCTTTTAGTCATTTGACCCACTCCTAATTGGTGAGTCACCATATATAAAGTGCTATGTCAAAATGCACAGGGCCCCAGGTTTTCATTCAAGCCCTGGTAAAGTTTAATCTCTTCTAGTCAGCATTCATTTTGCTGCCACACACTCACAGTTTTGACTAGGCATCAACTTTTTACATATAGAACACAATTTAAATTTGACCTCTGAATAGTAATTTTTACTATAACTAGTTCTAAAATGTTACATAGAGCTCCTTTAATTATAGGTGATAAAAAAGAAATTTTAAAAGTTCCCATTAATCGTCCATAATTAATTTCTAGCTATTAAATCTCTAACTGGAACAAATAATTTCTTAACTCGGAATGCATATGCACCGACACATTAGTCAAAAGTGCACTCAAATCAAATACTGAATGTGACTTGAGATAACAGAACCAAATCAACACATAAAACAGAGAGATGAATCAGAGCTCACCACCCTCTGAAAGCCTCTGAAACCATGCTAGAGTTTTAGTGCCTGGAAACCAGCTTATTATGTTCATGAAAACATGGGCAAAGTGAGATGTGAAAAAGAGCATATCACCACTTTGTGAGTATGATGATATCTATGTCTTGTTCCATTCAAGTCATCACAACTTACGTGTCAAATTTGACTAAGCAGTCCAACTAAACTCATATATTTAGGCTTAATATAATTGGAAATCAGCTTCAATTTAGGGAGCTACTGATAAAATCAAAACTGCCTAAAGAAAGAATGGCACAAAATCAAAAGGACAAAAATCTCTAGGCTTTACTAATCATTTTGCCTTACCAGCGGTTCATCACTTTCAGCCAAATCCATCTCATGATGTGTTGAAGCAACCAGTCCACGCATGTTCTGCTCACCAGTTAAACTATCATTACACAAACTAGGCTGAAGTTCTGTTGTCTAGTAGGATGTAATATCTTCCAACACAATGGTTAGTCTACACTGCAAGCAACAGAGGCTCGGTCCAAAGCCACATTCATTCACTAGCATGCATCCAATTTTCTCCAGCTCTCTGTTTGCACTCTCATTCTCACACAACCATTGACATCAACAGGGAAGATAAACCGTCTGAGCAGCGACAGCCAAATCCCTCTTAGCTTCTAACTCTGTGAGGTCAGAGCAGCCCAGAATGGGACCTAATCTCACTCCAGGGAGAAGACCGTGTCTAAAATTAACCCATGTTAAAAAATAACACTGGCTGTCCATTGTGGCCTCCCTTTTGGAAAGCGACTTGTGTGGTGGAGGAGAAGCTTTGACACCCCAACAACTTTAAGAGCTTCAAAGCTCTGGGCTTGTTCTGATACTAGCACGGGAAATCCCTCCTGGATCGAGTATTGGTGAGTAAACAAGTCTACGCACTTATCCGATACCAGGTAATTCATTCATTAGAAACAGGACCCTCTTATTTGCCACTCGTATACAACTTAACTGATTTTTTGCTGCACAATAGTTAACATCCACAAAGAGCAAGCAACTTATGTAACTTCGAGCTCATCCTTAACATTACTTCCATTCAAGGTTAGTTGTATGCAGCTGGTAAAAACTAATAATTCTATTCTCTAAACACATAAGTATCAGATTAGTAGTAAGTATGAGCTGGTACACAATGTTTAGGTTTTAGGATGTGGAAGGAAAAAATGGTATCAGAACTTCTTGATAAAACACAGTAGAGAGTGGTGGAGGTCTCATAAGGAATAACCTTGCATGACTGTTACTATAGGAAACAAGACAGTTAAGCACCATAAAGGCAGAATCGTATGCGACAGTTTCACAGAAAACAGAAGACTTCCTACAATGTTTATTTCAGAGGCTGGCCACCTAGCCTAAAAAAAAAAGACCACATCCACGTCCTCTCCAAGAGGAGCAGCCATATTGCACACAACAAACGCCATTGTATTTAGTGGCTATTGTTTAGGCCATCATCTTCTTACTCAACAGATCACGAGACAAGTTGTGTCAAGTTCCTGGCGCTTCGGCTAAACTTTTACCTGAGGGAAACCCTAAAATCATGTACTCTACTTCTGACTGATAGATTTATGTTGGGGAAAATACTTCCTGTTTGGTAAGAACAGGGATTTCCACGGGCTCAGTCCTTACTCTCATCCAGCTCTTGTAAAACCCCCCACTCTCCTCTATAGGCGCCCTCCTCAGAGGAAACTATAGTTTGCACATATCCTGGTCCAGAGGCTCCTTGATGACTCATAGGTAAAATGGAGGTCACAACTCCTGAAAGTGGAAGAATTGTGTGTGAGGGGGAGCAGCTCTCTTCTTCAGCTCACTGCCTTGCAAAACTTGTTTGCACTGTAGCTGTGTTTGCCCAATGTGGTATGAGGACAGCATGAGGACACCCAAAAGGGCCTATTTTACTACACAACAATGTAAGGAAATCCCTGAAAGGCCGATCAGATAAGGGGGAAATAAATCAGCTAGTAGACCCAGAAGGTCTGCGTTTCAATTTGAGATCAAACAAAGACACTATATCCAAAGAAAGAGAGCAGACTTTTATTTGCAGGATTGGTTTCACCTCTTGTTTCTCTGTAAGTGCAATACTTCCTTGAGTTGCTCTTTTACCTGGTTGGCCCTTATCTTTTCTTGCTGCTCATATGTATGGCCTTGTCAAGGAATGACGCTATGCCACAATCAGTGAAGTTGGAATTATAAGCGACCGTTTCGACATTGTTTTTGATGCATACAGGGAACTTGTATGTGTGGCTCCGCTAGCTGCTCTGTGAATTGTTTGAACTTGACAACAAATGAAAAGACTGTATCTTAAACCTTTATAGCTAAATTTTTTGCTGAACACTGCAAAAAATTAAAGAAACCTCCTTAATATATTATATGAATAAAACAGGGACTGTTTATTCCTACAAAATAAAAACAATAAAATTTGCAGCTATTATTGACCTGCAGGGTGCCATCTAGGACCTGGCACTTGATGATATTATTGATACTACACATACAAAGGTAGGGCAGCTGTTACCTACACATGGAGCACTTGTTAAGGAGCTCTCGTAGTGGCTAAGACATGAAAGGAAACTGTGAGGTAAAAGCAAATATTAGGTTTGAGCCTCAAGTGTAAGAAGGTTAACTTGCTCTTTAAGCCTGAAAGCTCCAAGTCCAACAACAAGAGCTCCATTCAGACAAAAGGACAATGGAAAAGCTGAGGGCACTATCCAGGCTCATGCTTAAAAAGCCAAGCCCTTGCCACTTCTGAGGCCTATCTCAGCCTACAACCTGACACCCAGCTGTCTTACCCCTGCAGCTGGCTGCACAGTTCTGGCCACAGATTGGTGCTCTGCTGTGACCAGAAATAGCAACACAGGCTAATAAACGCAGATCCTACAAATGCAGCCTTCACAGAAGCCTTAGACATATCCCATGCCAAGTCAAACTGTAGCTTAAGTCTTGCACTTCAGGTTGGTGTTAATGGTCATATCTGACCCTGACGGACAGAAGATGTATTGTGTGTACAGCAAACTGATGCTGCAGTGTCACAAAGGAGCACTAGTGAGAAATTGTACTGAAGCACCTGTTGCTTTTCTGAGTCTGAGATCTGGTTCCACACCATAAAAACCACCAAGGTGATACATGTTAAAGTTTAGCTAGCTTAATCCACCTTATCTAAACATAGATTCATCTTTAATTAGAGAAAACTGTGAGGCTTCCAGATGGTGTTTTTAAGTCTTAATAAAAATATTCAAGATGCACTTAAATCTCATTCATCAATACAACAAAGAGCTATACTTGAGTTATTGTTGTGTGGAGAAAGATTGTCAAAATGTGTGAACTGTGCATACATTTGTTTTTGAAGCACATTCGAGGATAGGAATTGCAAATTAGTATACTTCATAAATGCTAACTTCAAATGCAGTGTGATATTGGGCTATTCGGTGAAGGCTCTCTGCATGTGAATCCATCCTTTAAGTAACATTTAAGATATAGAATTATAGCAATTATTAATAGAAGTAATAGTATTTATAAAAGTACACTGTTGCTGGAAGGTCTCTTGCTTATTTGTCT
The DNA here is from genome assembly GCA_029814765.1 of Acanthurus leucopareius. Taxonomy (NCBI): domain Eukaryota; kingdom Metazoa; phylum Chordata; class Actinopteri; order Acanthuriformes; family Acanthuridae; genus Acanthurus; species Acanthurus leucopareius. The sequence goes on along the minus strand of JAQMCX010000008.1, from coordinate 7,939,485 downwards.
TGTTATTAATTGTACACTGTACCATTCTGATTCAGGGAAGATAGCTGAAAAAGTTAATTGAACCAAGCATGGTGTATTTGAGAAGAGTTGTGAAATAAAACTGATTGTGATAAGTTACTGCAATGGACATCCAATTATGAATTTCATTTTGCATCATTTGCATCATTGTAGTATACATCAAAATCAGCCAGATACTTTGTAAGTTATTGTGAGATAAACTAATATCAGCCAGTTCTAATGAAAGAAGTAGAGAAGTTTATCTTTATATCACAATTGGCTTATTGATCGGATTGATTACATTGGATTAAGATCCCAAAAGACATCTTTATTTATTTCTGTCTTCATACTTAAGTAAAAACTGCTGGTCTTACCTATTTGATATCAGCATAAAGTTTTTAGACTCAATTTAATAGATGCTAGTGTGACAACCTAATGTACAGGCTAAACCCAAAGTAGAAAATATTATTCATCAGGCTAGGCCATTCACACATGGAACAGATAAAGCATCTGAGCAAACACCTTTGTTGAGAGAAGAAAGTAAATGTTAAGATGAATCATAAAAAGCAAATTTATGATTAAACTGGTGCAGCAAAAACATCACTGACATGACAAGAGTTCAACAACACCTGTTGCCAACATCTTAACATTACATAAAAAAAGGCCTGACTACATTAAAACGTGAGTGCCTGTAGATAAAGTTCTGCATGGGTTGTTCGTCTTTGACAACATTTCTGTCATAAAAATGTAATTTAGCTCTTACATCATCCAAGTGAAACCACACTAGTCAGTGAGTCATGGCTGTTCACAGAGAATAATAAAGCATTGGTGTAATGCTGAAAGTTGCATTCACTTACTCCCTGTTTAAATACGTATGATGACATGGATCTGCACATTAGAACAGACATTTTCGGTCTTAAGTTACATTCCCGGTAAGAAGTTTAAAGTTCATCCGGTCTGCAACAGCTAACGTGATTGAAAAAACTTCAGGCCAAGCAAACCATTGACCACTCGTTATTTACAAAAGATGCAAACAGTTTGCACGTTATTCACATTACGGACACACATATGAAATCCAAAAGATGAAGCGTTACCGGTTACTGAATACACTGAATAACGTTACACTCCTCATCTTATAAGTAATAGAGGTTAACTTGACGTTAGGCTACAGACCTGTAAGTTAACGTTAACGTTTAACAGACATATTTAACTACACCTACAGCAACAATTATGTTAAAACTGTTGATAGCTATGGTCGCAATATTGATTAACACAGCACCTTCCGCTCACAACTACCAGTTTAAACTTTCGGGATAAGTTACTTTGGATAATTGTTTCCCAGGCCTCAATCCATGGATAACTCCAAGACAACCCTTTGGGATCTAAAGGAGGCCATTTTCTGAAAAAAACAACATTATGAACTCACAGCGACTCAACTTTAATGAAATTAAACTGTTTGCTAACTTATAAGTGAACCTCTCGAGCAAGTTTGCGCACTTTTCGCAACAGTTGTCAACTTTTCCTACCTGCACGGAGTCGGCGGCCATCTTGGTTTTCGCCTTTGAATCAAATCCTACGGGGAGAGAGGAGGGGAGGTGGAACTCCAAAAACAAGCCTTGTTTTAAGTTTCCCTCTCTGGCGACAAAAAGAAGTGATTATTCGGACCAAATCATCGGTCATCTCGGGTACACGGGCCTTCCCATGTCGTCTTCACGCTTCATTTACGCGGCCACACCGACCTAGAGGGGATCCTGGAGAGCGGACTGGTGCTCATAAATAAGAAAGCTGAAGCATAACTGTGTCCCAGTGCAGTTGGAGAAAGAGGCGGTGGTTTCAGTGAGAGAGTCCGCCCAGAGGAGCTGCAGGGCTGCGGGGCTGCTCTCAGCCCGGACACTTACCACACACGTGATCCCAAACTCCATACTGCCTCTCCTTACATCATGGTGATAACCCAAAATAATCCAGGGATGAACACAAAAAAATTGGAAAAATAAACAAAAAGCACATTTATATCAGTTCATGGTGCTTTAAATTTAAGTTGAAATATATAAACAAAATATTATGCAGACGAAAGAAATCTAACCTGAAGAATACAAACTTTTAACATATGTGTCACTTAATCAGAGAGAGAGAGAGAAGTATTAACATCCTTAAAAAGCAGCAGTTAGGTACAAAAATGAACAGTTACCCATTAAGCCTAAAAGTAAGTCCTACCATATTTATAGCTATTTTTCTGAAGTTTAGGATCAAAAATAAAAATAACCAGATCATGCTGAATAGCTCATGCTGTGAAGATGGAGAGACACCCATATTCTTCACTTAGGTAGTAGGCTGCTCAATTGTAAGTAGAAATCAATTTACCAAAATATTAGTAGTAAGGGAGCCTGTAATAATATACTGGGATTAGATCTCTTAAAAGTAAATACAGATAGATAGATAGATAGATAGATAGATAGATAGATAGATAGATAGATAGATAGATAGATAGAGCATTACTATATTATTGTTTTGGTGCACTAACATGTGCAGCATATTGCATTCTGTCAGAGTGGAAATAACTTATAAAAAGCTTACTGCTGCAGCACATTATATGTTTTGTAAGTAAAATCTGAATTTACATGGTATTAAGTAAATGATAACCATCAGATAAATTAAATCGGGTAAAAGTGCAATGTTTCCCTCTGGAATGGAGTTTAGAAGAATAGAGTAGCATAAAAAAACAAAAACTGTACTTAAAGTATAAGTGCTCCCTGATTGAGTCAAGACTGCTCCTGAGGGAAACTGTCAACTGTTTCAAATTGAGCATCAAACCAAAAATTTATATGATACATCTCTTGCAGATGTACAAATTTGCTGACACCTAAGCTGTAAAGCAAACAAAAGACAAAATAAGAGTTAGAGTTCACTTTTGAGTTGCAGACTTGGAGAGATCAGGAGGAGCTCAGGACAAACACTGAACTCCTCTCCACTTGAGCCAGTTCGTGTCATGTCACACCTCAGTGAGAGGACTTACTGCTGCATTACATAACCCACAGGGACACAGTCATCACAAGCCATATGTCTCAGAGGCTGGGCATTCTGTGCTTATGGCGGAGTGTCACAGATATTTATTGGTGTGGACAACAACGCTGGTTCCTCATTCATAAACTGAGCATTGTCCTCATAATAAAAATGGCAGGGGCCTTGTTGGGTGGATGTGTGAGTTATGTGTTCCTGTTAAGACCTCTGAAAAGGTCTAGTCTTTGTTTCTGTCACCACAGTGACTCCCTTCACAGGTTGACTGAGGACAGGTGCCTCAGCCGAGATGTGATGGTTGTCCTTCATATATGGATCGAAATGGTCTGTTAGCAATTTCCACGAGCGAAAATTATGGGGAAAATGTGTGAAATGCTGTTTCTATTCAAGCCTCTTAATTGATATCTGCTGTTGTCTGTCTTTATTAGAAACACGTATTTTTTATTCCAGCTCTTCAGCTGTTATTCCAGCCCTGTTTTATAGTACACTGCACTGATCTGTGGGCATGTTATTACCCATAATAAAATCATGATTAATGCTCTGAATAATAGGACGATTACAACATTTTATTGTGCATGCAGGTACAAGGTATTGCCCTGCAATTTTAGAGAAATCAGACAAATCCTATTACATGACGTTAATTGTTTTCAGTTTAGGACATGGATCCTTGGATCCTGACTGATAAGTCGTGTCCTTGTTTAATGTGTTTTTTTTTGTGTTGCACAAATAATCTCTGGACCATAAGATTCTGTGAACCATATGTAGCAACTGTGCCTTTACCAATACTGACAGCTGAGGTGATACCAAGTTGATTTTTCTGGATAAAAGAATTTCCTTACAACACTAGCTAAAGACCTAATTTGCATGTTTCCCTTATCTTTTTTCCCTCCTTGTTTCTTGTAAACTCTCCACAGTTCTGTTATATCTAATAAAGGCTAACTGAGCTTTTTTTTCCACAAAAAATTTATCATTCTAGTTAAAAATTCTCAACATTCCATCTACTTCCTGTGCCTCATTGAAAAAATCAGAATCTATGCAAATGTTAATATTTTCCATTGCAAATCTGAGACGGCTGGATACAAGATGTCTCCTGTTGACTTTAAGATCCTCTCTTTGGGTTCGTACACTGGAAGTTTCAAGTTTCCACATCACACTTGTGTAAGTCGCATTTTGGACCATGACGGCCTCTAAACTGTAGTGATTTCGCAAAATCACGCTCTTGAGTACACGTGATAAACCTCCTTCCTTCAGCTGATAAATGTGAAAAACTCCTTTTAGTGTCAAAGTCTGCACATTCATCATCCTGAAAGCTCAAACATCTAAGTGAAGAAACAAAAAGTATGTGATTGGTGGATTGCTACAAAAATGTGCGCATTAGTTGAGTTTGACTTGTCTTTGTTGTTTTTAATGGACTATAAAAGAATAAAATCACCTCAGAAAGTTTTACAGAAAGTGAAGGCGGATGTTAGATGTGTTGGGCAACAACTTTGTTGGTTTACTGGTTCATGACATCCAGCCCTCAGAAGCCAGAGGCAATTAGTCACAGGCATAAAGCCCGATAACACAAAGGTGGCCACATATTGTTTAAAGAATCTTGCAAATACTATAGAGCCAATAAAAGGTGTTGAGATATGCTGTCTGGAGTTTTTACAGTTTTCTGTAGCAGCAAATTCTGATTTGTCCAGTTACAACATCATAAAAAGCCCCAGAGGTTTTAACACTGAGTCCTAAACTAGATCAGAAGCATTTAACAATAAAATACTCTTATTTAAACTTCAAAATGAAGCCTGTAACTGAGGCTCCAAAGTAGACACCCTCCATGGTTATCTGGGTCAGAGGGCCAAAACCAGGAAGCTGCAACTGGAAAAGGATCTGAGATTAATGGAGATGAGACTGATAGCTAATGACTGTCCAGGGATTATCTGAGAGCGGGGGATGAGTAACACTGAGTGGCTGAGCTGGCTCATAAAACTTTATCTGGTCTTTGGTGACTCCTCTCACTTCCCACGTAACCATGTTTGTATTTTTGATTCCTTTTTTTTTTTTAGCAGCAAAATGTTAAATATATACTTCCTAGTTGATGCGTCAAGTACAACAGTAAATAACAACCTGCTGCACTGTGATAATACGTTGTGAGTATATAGTTAAGTTGAAGGAAGCAACATGTAACTCCCTGCAATCAGTATATTAAATGATAAAAAAAATACTCTAGTGGGATGTGAAAAGGGTTTAAAAAAATGGATAAACACACACACACACACACACACACACACACTTGTACACACACACAGTCAGAGGCAGGAGCAGACCTGGCAGCTCTTTATCTCCCTCTGCAGGATACCAGCCTTGAAATAATCCAGCTTTCATTTTCACACTAAGCAGCTTTATCTGTCTTTACCACCACTCCCTGCTCTGTTGTACCTGTTGATGATGATGGTGCACAGACATTTGTATTAAATCAAAAGAACACACGTGCATCTTTGCTAGTTTTTCAAAACATTCGGTGTATTTTTGGCAATCAAAAGATGAAAACATCCATGGCAACCATGTTGTTGTTTTTATGTCCTATCTGACAAAGCTGCAACACAAGGGGAGCTGGGTGTAGAGAAGGCACACAGACTACAGCATGTCCCCAGATGAAAATCAACATCTATTCATCTGTAAATTGAAATACTTTAGGTGTTGTGATGTGACAGTACAGCCAGTAAAAAAAAAATATGTGGAGCTCTTCCAAATGACGCAATGAGATTATTCCTTCACACTAGTGCACCTTCTTGATAAGACAGGTGAATTAGTTGAAAGGGCAACATTATGTCATTCTGTTCCAGCTGCTACTAGGAAATTTATGGAGGGCAGAGAAGAACTTTAACTGGCCAATAGAGAGGCTATAAAACCAACAAACAATAAACCCATTATTCAGGAAAAGCCAAACAAGCAATTAAGCAAAGTGTTTACCAACCATGTCACCATTTCTCATGTGAACAAACAGCAGAGATTTGAAAGGATAGTTCGCCTTCTTCATCAGTTTGCTAAATTTAAAGCTGCAGCTGGTCAGCTTAGCATAAAAACTAAATCTAACCCTAAACATGGGGAAACAGCTAGCCTGGCTCTTACTTAAAGTACCAATATCCACCCACAAAGTACATCTAAATTTTAATCATTAACATGTTATATCTCGTTAGTGTCATTTATATAAAAAGTGAAGTTAAAAAACAAACAAAGAAAAAAAAAAAGAAAAAAAAGCAGGTTTTCAGTATTTTGGTGGATTATGTGAAAGTGACAGTCTAGTAGTTTACCTCTGTTTGCAGTCTTTATGCTAAGCTAACAAACTGCTGGTGGTATCTTTATCTAAAATGATTGATATCAGTGGCATTGATCTTCTCATCTAACTCCTGGCAAACATAACAAAAATACTTATTTCCCAAAATGTTGAATATTAATTTTAAAGCAGCAGATTAACATTAGTGGACTTCCAATGAAACAAACATGATGAAAAAAATAATATGTAGCCTTAAAAATAAAATGAAAGAGCTAAAAGAAATGTACACACACATAATAAAAATGCACCAACTGTTACTTTAAAAAGAGTGTTAACAGTATAAATGGGTTGATTTTATACTGAGCAATGGACTGAAAAAAGTATTAAATATTTACAGCAGCAGCATCTTCACTTTATCATGTGTAAATGCTTCCTTCATAACCGAGGAAAAGCCTCTGGGCAAAGCTGCACAGTACGAGTTATCCAACAAAACACATCAAGTACAGTATGAAACATACGCACTTGCCCCAGTAAATAGTCCATGGTCACAGGATTTTTATTTCATAAAAACCTCCAGAGTTCTCATTCAAGTCCAATAACACAGCACAGTAGTCAGATTTGTACACGTAAAATCTCTTAAGTTAGTAGTGGTGAGGCATGGGGATGTGTTTCACCATGGAAAATGTCACCGCCTTCACATACAAAAGACAACCATAGTAAAGAGTTAAAATACAATCAAACACAACCAAACAGTACAGAGCCAATGAGAAATGTTTCGTCTGGATCGGAGGTGAGTGAAGCCGGTCAGAGTCGAGGTCTGACCAGCTGCTGGACAGGCCTTCAGCAGGCGCGAGGCCCTCTGCGCCGACGACCTTTGAAATGGAACCGAAAGGGAGAGGAGGCCCGCGGCTGCAGGAGGGGGGGGTGGCGGCTGCTGGGAAAACAACCGGCTGACATTGCTGACGAAACACGAGCTCCCCGTCCAGTTGGCTGCCACAGACGTAGATGACAGAGCAGTCCCAGGCCGTCAGTGGCGGATTGTTCCGCAGCTCCAACGTTATGCTCTCATTTACACGCACAAACCAACCACACAGTCACCAGTAGTCAAATAGTCTCGTTTCCCTTTCCTTTTTCACCCCAGACTGCAAATCTGAGCCTGTCAGTGTCCACTCCACACTGCTCTACCAACATCTCTCTTCAGTTTTTGGGGTAGATTTTCTCATAGAAGAAGTTTTGTGCCAGCAGGTAGAGCTCCCCGTCCTTTTCCCTGACAGCATGTGCCCTGACGAACTGGAACTGCTCCAATGCAAACTCATAGAACTCGTTTTCCATCTTCCAGATGGCCGACTGCTGCAGCTTGGCGATGGACTCCTTTGTGGGCGGCTTTTTCTCGCTGGTCTTCCTCAGGTGGGATTTCTTCCCTGTGATCAAAGCAGAGGAGGATTAAAGGGGTCTGGGTGCATAGATTCAAAGAGTCATCACTTCTATCTATTGCGTTAAATGTTGATGTGGGCATTACTACGGTTTAACTCTGTTGTAGTAGTTTTTCTTTTATTTATGTAGAGGTGGTTGTAATATTTCCTTTTTTGTCATTGCATTTCAAAAATTCTTTGGCACTTGTTGTAGGTAACTTACAGCAACCTCCTTTTCAAGACTGAGCTCCTCACAATGTGACGCCTTTTATCAGATTTGACTGCAGGATCAATAAAATGAGCCTGACATTTCTAGCCTCAAAAAAACAGGAATTTTAAACAAAATGCAACGATCTCTAGGCTTTACATTTTCAATTCAGATGTGGCCATTGAGGCAGTGTTTCAGGCTTAAAGTCACATCCATGTATAAAATCTCCAAGTGACATTAAATTGACATAAATTCACAAAATGAGTGACGGTATGTTTAACATCCTTAATGCGATAGCTTAGGTTTTTTGTAAAATTACTTATTCACTTCCGTGCTGACAGTTACATGTAAAGAGGGATACGACTTTAATATTTATGACAGACAAAAGCCGATTAGCTAAGATCAGTCTGGAAACACGTGTTATATATTGGTTTAATCTGTGTAATGAACAGCGTATGGAAAAATCTAGTTATTTGCAGGATTATTCTTTGGCTGGATGCAGTAAACTTCTCAGTCTTGCTGTCACCATGAGGTTGCCAGGCAACCAGCACAGACACCAGGAATTTACAGTGACCATCCAAGAAATAGTCCCGAGCCATGCAGGGACCCCGCCCCAAACGAGACAATCAAACAAGATGAATATGTTAATAAATGGGCTTTAGAGGAGCTCATAGGCAGATTTAGTCTCTGTGGGCTGAGTCAGGCTAACTGTTTCTCACTGATTCCAGCTGTTATGCTAAGCTAAGCTAACCCACTGCAGGCTGCAGCTTCACATTTACCTCACAGACAATGTAGTGGGTATCAATCCTCTCATCTAACTCTCAGCAAGTAAGCAAATAAGTGCATTTCAAAATGAATGAAATGATTATTGTACAAATATGGTGCAGCTTTCAACCCTGTCTGATGTTTTCAATATTAAACCTGTGTTTAATATTCCCAGTAAGATTGCCAGTCAGCAAAACTGTGATAACTGAGACTGCATGACACTTATTTGATTGAATGCATACCTGACTGACTTGAGTACTTGGGTTTATCAGTTGCTAAAATGATGAACATTATACTTTCATCTACATCACTGTCAGAATTCGTTCCTCTGTGCTTCCCATTATTCATTCTGGCTGCACTCAATGAGACTAATCTGTAACTACATCAGCGAGAGGCATGAGCGCATATTGATCACAATTCAATTCTCGGAGGAGCAATTTAAAACTGCTTATATGCAATCACAGCACACAGACACCAACACTTTAGTATTGCAAGTCACGAAGCTGCTTTTATTGGTGTATTATTTCAGTGTTGGGTGAAACAAAGGCAAAAGCCAATAGCACCTGTTTTGTACAGCTCAGTGGCTCCTTTGAAGAAGCGTGGCAGCGCGGCCTCCAGCATCATGACAAAGTCCTCCAGCTCCTCTGTTACTCCGACCAGCATGTATTCATTCACCAGGTTGTATTTGGCCTGTTCCAGAGCCCACTGGCTGCCCACGTTCCTGCACAGAAACCATGCAGATTGTCTGTGGTTAGTTATCTTCAGCTCAGCCGGATGTAAAAATGATCGCAAAATTTTCAAAAAGCAAAAAAGGAGAAGGAGAGAGTAACAGAGCAGCAGAGGAGAGCTGAAGGGTACAAAGAGATGTTGGCAGCATAAATGATTAAGTGAGAGAGATGAGAGATGTGGAGTCAGGAGGACCAGAGGATGGAGGAGAAAGGAACAGAAAAATGTATAACAAGACAGTGGCAGGTGTTGTTATGATCACGACTTCAGATTATACAGGAGAAAGTAGATTGATTAAACTTATAAAGTAACATCTTGGCAAAGCCTTTTTAAGCACAGCTTTGGAGGACTCTTTTGGAGGATTAGAGGCAGCATCTTCACCTTTATGCCTCCTGAATTTATTTGCAGTTTCAAAGGTGCTTTACACCACTTTAATATACTGCCAGTGCACCACACCAAACTAAATCCTCCAAACTCTATCCTTCAGCCAGTAACCTGCATCAGGAGGGTAGATGGTTAAAAGATGGAGTCAAGGAGAGATTAGGAGGGTTAAAGAGATGAGTGAGGGCAGAGAGGGAGAGAGACTGATACAGATCATCATATAGAGAGAGCGGATCAAGGCTGAGAGAGCTATAAGAGACCTTGAGAGGATGAGTGGAGCAGAACTGATAGAAAAGAACTACGAAGTTTAATGTGGTGCGTGATGAAACAAAGCCGATACACCGCCCCTCCTGATCCAAACTCCCTGAGATGAGGAAAGGATAATGGTGCTGTTGTTCATATTCTATGTTTCTGTTTTTTTCCAGCAAATCCCTTTGAAAAGACCCAAACAACACTGAGTTGGTGTGTCTCTAAATAGCTTCCATCCTTGTTTGTGGTACTAAAGACCTCCCCCAAGCCTTCATACATGAGACAGTGACCTCAAAAGCCACTACAGAAATGTTCTCCTGCATCCTTGGAAGGGGAGGACAAGTGGAGAGTAGGATGCAAGCAATCTGCAACTTTTCCACTAGATGGCACTAAATCCTATACACTAGACCTTTCCAAAAAAGGCTAAGTATTTGCTGAAACATCTGGGCTGTGTGGCTTTTAACAAACATTACTGTTACAAGTTAATTTTTCTGAATTATTTTGCAGTGGATTAATACACATTTTGTGCACTTGTCAGTATTTAATCCACTAGAATGATGATGAAGGAACTCGACGCTAAATACAACAGATTGGCTCACTTATGTTTTGTTAGACATTAGAGCAGCAGAGCTTTATTGCACAGTGGAATACGAGGGGCTTTAGTTATTCTGGGGAAAAAAGGCCCACCATGTATGAGCAAATAAACAGTTTCTCAAAAGTGAAAACGTAATTAAAGATGAGCTAAATCAACCCTTTCTTCCATTTCTTTCAAGCATCTGTACAAGAATACAAAAAGAAACCTAAAGATGATCATTTCAGACTGTCGACAGAACATGGGAACAGAGTCAGGTGTTTGAACACTTACCAGCATTCAGAGTAGTGACCACAGAAAAAGGGAATCTGGAGCCAGAGCTTCTCCGGGGCGCAGTCTGAGCCGCCGGCCGACACACATTCATCAAATGTCTGAAACACAAACACAATGTACATAGAGGAAAGAACCTACTTCTCAAAGAATGTTGTTAAATTGTCAAGGATTTTACTTGGTCTTCAAACAATAATCAGGTGCCCATATGAACACTGAAGCATTTTTTCATCCAGTCCTCTATGCACCAACCTACTCTAAAGTTTATGTGAAGCTAGAACAATGATTCAAAGGTCTGAGTTAGTAAAATATAGTGGGATATTCCAAAGTTACTGTGTATTGCGGAATATTTTTTGATTTGCTATTCCTCCACTTTAACTCATCAAAAAACAGTCAAGCAAACAAAGACTGTAAATTTTGCTCGGCACAGTTATTTAAAGTGCATCAAGTGACCATCTTTTAATGGCCAGTATGAAAAAAACCCATGATTTTTCTCAGAGGGGCACCTGACAATTATTTTAAGACAGACTTAAAAAGAAAGAATAAAGTAATCCTTTGTGCAAAGGAATGGTAGTATTCATGGATTTTAACCTTTTTATCTCCTTGTTTCCTGCGTCTCAAGCCAGGCCTGTAGTCGTCCCCGAAACGCAAAAAATAATAATAGGACACCAGCCTTTCAATGGGGTCCCGGATCACATTTATGTAGATTGGCTTCCTCTTCACTCCAAATCTATAAGACATAACAATCGTTTGGCTGAAGAAGTCAAAAGGACTTGAATTTAAAATGAACTCTGAAGACAGACATAGTGAGCAGGTTTAAGACCTTAGTAATGTGTTTGTTTTCCTTATGTTGAAACATATGGAGACTCAGAAAGCTTTAATTAGAAAGCTGTTCATGACCACAAGGTGGAGTTACCTGCTCAAAGTCATGAGGGGAAGAACGATTACAAGACAAATGCAAGACAACATAATTACTTGGTGAAGTCCAGGAAGGAGACATGTCCATGGTAGAATGCTGGCTTCATTTCCCTCCACTCAGTCACGTTCTTTACAAACCGCACCTGAAGCAAAATTATTATTAGTATAAGAATGGAAGAAATGTTTGTCTTAGTGCACACAGGTAACAAAATAGTGGAGATGAGATCAAGTCACTGTATCCAAAATCACAAGCAGGCTTTTTTCACTTGAGTCCAAAGTCAAAGCCCAGTTCAAGACAGTTAAGTCCAAGTCAAGTCCAAGTTAAGACTGAAAGTTTTGAATCCTAAATTTTAGTTCCGAACGGAACATAGTGACCACTTAACACTTTTTGCAACTACATGGGTGAACAAAGTTGGAAGGTTTTGCTTTTTTGTTTGCAATTTTTGATCCTTACATTATTTATGCAACATTTCATTTTTTGGTGACCAATGAATAGTATTTTGTACACAAACATCTTAGGTATCATTTCTTCCTCCTAAGCAATGTTTGTTCTTAATTGCTCTCTCCTGCAATTTGATTGGATGCTTTTGGATCAGTTGTGAGGTCACAAGTCCTTGGTGTTTCAGTGCAAATCAAGTTGTAAGCATTTTTTGATGTCATCGAGTCAAATCCAAATTTGAGTCTAAACTTAAGTTACAATTGAGTCAAGGTCATGTGACTTAAGTCCACACACCTCTGCCAGATAGTGAATTTTAAGAAAACTTGGCTCTACACTTTAAATCAAAGTGGAAACTTCTTTTAAACTCAGTGTGAGCTGCGGCTCTGACCTGGTCCTGGATGGACATGACCGGGTTGTTCTTGGTGGTGTTGATGTGCAGGACGTGGTAGTGATTCTTCCCACACAGGTCGTAGGCGATGTTGGTGAAGGAGGTGCTGGCCGTTTTTGGCACGCGGTTGTAGATGATAACTATGTCATCTTCGCTGTTGGATGATGACGATGCCAATGAATCCCGCTCCCGCAGGCCGTCCTGCGTGTGCCGCTGTTCGATCTCTCGTACCTCGTGTCTGGCGATGGCTCGTTCTGGAGGGAAAAGTTGGATACAGTTAGGTGTCAAAGGATAGTGAGCAAAAACATTCCTTAGTGAGTCAGTCATGTAAACTTCAACCGGCTCCAGGAGTGCTGTTCTAGAGCTTAATCTGACCTTTGACCTCTCTGTGAAGCAGAATAAATTAATAGGGAACATTCTATAAAAAGTGCCAGAATGTATTTTATGCTTATAAATAAAAAAGCAGCAAGAGAGAGAAAAAAAAAACATGGAATAAACTCTAGGGTGGTTTTCCGAGCTAAAACACAATTATCTCTGTCTCCAGGATCTTTGCTTACATACTGGTTAATGTAACATGTGTCATAACTATGTTCAAATAGCACTTAGCCGAGGCACGTTTGACATCTCTGCTAAACATTCAGACTTGAATCTAAAGCCCATCCTGTTAACATGAACACCCCTCAGGCTTGATTCCATCCTCGTCAGAGCTAACACCGCCGTGTGAGAGACTTGACTGTAACTTTATTAAAAATGGATTTCCATTTCATTTAAACACAGCCTCTTTTGGAGAGCAGACAGCGGAAACTCCTTTCCTGCCTCACATCAATGATCAAGAATAATGTCAAACAGGGATATTAGTAAATCATTTCGTGAGCAGCCTATTTCACGCTGCAGTACCACCTCGCTTGTTCGCTAATCAGATTGAACTTTAATATCAGCCCCCTACCTTTACTTTCACTTATTTAACCGCGGAGGGAATGTCTGCCTGCTCCAGTTTTAGATCAAATAAATGTACTGTAATGGCTGAGTAAATCTTTGGATGCTTCAGACAGATCCTAGAGACTTTCAAATGATTTAGCCACCCTAATTTTCCTCCTCCTCTGAGAAAAGCATCATGTAACGAGGGTGAAAAGGTGAAGAGCGGAGGGTGACAGGGTGAGGGTCAGAGGTGGGTCGTTAGACTTGAAGGCAACAGTTAACTGATGGCTAACCGGACCTTTACAGGACATTAATACACAACAAAATAAAGAGGGCAGAGGTTGGGGAGCAGGGTATCTGAATCCAAACACTGCATGAAGCTGCAGAAAAGCCTGATCTCAGTGCCTCAGTGTGAATAGAATAAACACAAAGACGCCCAGGCCTTTGTTGCCCTCTGGCTTTTCTTCGTCTGAATTTGCCTCAGATTGACTGGTGTTGACAATGGCTCAGAGTGCTCCGCAGGAAGGACGGAGCATGAAAAAGAAGGGTGTTTATGTGTGTGCATGTGTGTGTGTGCATGTGTGTGTGTGTGTGTGTGTGAGGAGGGGAGGCTGCACAACACTGAAGCACCTAATACCCGTGGGAGCACTCAGCGGAGCCAGCAGGCTCCTTAAGCCCTGCCTAAAGCCCTGCCTGGCTGCTGAGACACTGTTACTGCCTGGACTGTGCCGGGCTCTGCTTTGGAGGCTGGCATCTGGCACCAGAGGCCAATTAAGATGTCATCTGTGATTCTGCCGCCCTCTCCTTCATCTATGCGAATGCACGTGGGCATGCTCACAACCAGACACGCATGCACACACAAACAGAGAAATACTCTCACTGCCCCCTCTCTTACGCCCTCCTGAGCAGCTGTTAATGTTCTACTCATCAAAGCTGGATCTGGTTACGGCCGGAGCCGAGTCACACCCGCACGCTTGCAACTGGTGCTGGGAGTCGATGGCGTGAAGACGTGCCAGGTGGCTGTAATGGCTGAAGGCTGTCAGCGTGCACAACAACTGTAATGGAGACATTCATCCGAGTGTCTATCCAAAGCATGCATTAGTCAACAACAACAGCAATAACAGCTGCTATGTTGGAACTTTACTGCTCTGGCTTTTAGGATTATTTCTATGAGAAAGTTGAGAGAGACAGGCAGAGACTGTGACATTCAGAAAATAGACTGCAGCCCCTGACAATGCAAGTCATAAATATGAGGTGCCTTGAGTCTGATGTGAGGTGCCAGGTGTCTAAAGAATTTAAAGTCTACTCCACAGTCTGAAAGGCCCTGAAAACATATTACCCCAATCAGCTTCTTACTGTGAGTGATGGAGTCTGACAGGGACACAAAATTTAGTTTCCGTCGTCAAAGGTAGAAAAGTTGTGGTATTTCACATGTATTTGTCCTTTTATCCAGGTTATTCTCATTGCTCTCAGAAGGAAAAGTCTTCTTTCTGTGCATTAATTGGACTCCCATCATTTTAATGTAAATCTGACAACAGTTGTGGGGTCGTTTATGTTGCCATGTTGCTGTCAATACAATCCTATCAAACCACTCCAGCAAGATCATGATGGGCAAGATTAGTTGAATTTGTAAGTGTTAAACTTTACTAAAGAATAAATAAACACATTTTTTTAAATTACTTTAAAGCTGTTCTAATTAAATACTTTTCATTATTAATCTGTCAAAAGACTACATGTAATATGCATGATGTCACCCATGACAACAAACCCACAGAAAGTCATTACCTGACTCTCCTCTGCTGTACGGGGCTTAGCAGCTTTCTGTTTTTAGTTTAATGACCTGCGACTACATTGTTTTCATTCACTCTAGTGGCTCCCATCACCATCCTCTCCAGCACCAGAACACCGTTTTTAGCAGAAAGCTCAAATAAAATCCCTGCATGCCACCTACCCAACGGCAAACAGCAGGCAGACAGAGTTAGGAATTAGCTGATGGACATAGTTTCACAGCTACAGAGGCATATATTTCTCTAAGGAGTTGGTAGATACCAAAATAGAGCTAAAAGACTCAATATGGCCTCCAGGTGGCCACAAACAGACATCAAAATGAATGTTGCTCTATATCATCTGGACATTATTATTATGTTATTTGTGTCACCGCAGGTTTGACTTGTTGGTTGGAGTCATGGAGTCATGAATGTAAAATGTTCAATGGGAAAACAAGGGGGCCTCTAATGGTGAAAAAAAAAGAAAACAGCACTTCTGAGCAACACATTACATGACCGTAGTGATACACAACGCTGTTTGTATGGATGATCCACAGACCTCCCTGTCAACAGATTTTTACTGGAGCTACTTTCCATTAAAGAAATCCTCACAGTAAAAACGGTTTAACAGCAAGATCTGTGGGTCATCCAGCATAACAAGGACACTGTTTGTGAAAGAGGGTGGAGTTGTGGAGTATTTCAATGTATTGTTTCAAAGCTGTGAGCACCACAAATTAGTTGCCATACACATCGATTATGCTGGCTGAAGACTCCAAAAGTCACCTGGCTGAAAATCATTAGAACAAGTGAGAAAATACATTTTAGCTGAGTGACTTGACATGTTAACCTCTCTTGAACCTCACTCATTCTATGTTCTTGTCCATATTTTGAACTTTTGGCATCTTCAAGGACAGAAAGAAACAATCAACATCATGTAAGCTTTCTTTTTGCTTTGTTAGGTTTTTTAACACACATTTCATGCTTGCAAGGGATGCTGCCAGTGTCTTGGTTTCTTTCAGGGGAGGCAAGGAGAGTGAGAAAAGACCCAGAGCCACTGTGTCCCTAACTACAAAGTGCTGAACTATGCAAAAGGGGCCCAGAAACCACTTGTTTAAGACGTGGTGTTTTGTGGCAAATTTCCAACAAACAACAAGGAGGCGAAGTGGGCACGGAGAGGGCTTCTTAGCCTTTGTGGTAGACGCCCTATTCATTGCGAGACTGAATACACTTGGCACAAACCTGCATATCAGAGGGCGCCACACACACACACAAAGTTAAGCTTAACGCTCCCTTCTGAGGTCATTTAATTAGAGAACAAAAGCCTGAATTACTATGGCCACACAGCAGGCCTCCTTTCATTCCACATTTCCGTCATTTTCTTCCCCTCAAGCCGTCTCTGTGCATTAAAAGCTAATTATGAACCATGAAGCCAACACAGGTCTTAAACACTGTGACAACTACAAGCCTATTACTCTGAGTTTCATTCAAAGTGGGAGACAGGAGGAAGATGGAGTGCTGGTAGTTGAACATATTTACTGAAGCAATTTCGCGGCTGATTAGACGGAAGCATTTGAAATCATCACTCATATTTGCCGCCAGATCTGCCAAATGTGACGGGCCGTCATGTATTATTGCTATCCCGTCAGATCTGATGGGATAATAAAAGTGGAGGGGAGAAGATGATCCTCTCTCCAAGCAGCTCGTAAATCCATCATCGCTCCAATCCGCCAGTCGGAGCTCTCTCTCCCTCTGTCTGCTGCTCCTGTGAGGGTTAGCCCCCTCGAACCGAAGCCTTGGGCTAGGTGGGTAATAGAGATTGGCTATCAGCTGCAGACTGAGGCGTATGGCTTGTATGGTTCTGCTTGGATGCCGCTGGATTGCAAAATCAATGAAGGATGACAGGAAGGAGATCTAGGTTGCTGCTGTATAAAAATCGAGTTAGTCGGCTGCTGCTGGTGCCGTTTCTTCCCTCTGTAAAGACCTGAATGCACGCTGCTGTTTTGCAGTGCCAGGTTTAGGAGGGACAGATATGTCACCACTGCAGCACCGACAAACATTAGAGTAAACTGTGCACTTCCAAATTTCTAATTGATCTAATTAAGCACTGAAATCTATTGGCAGAGAGCAGATTATCAGGGGAAACGAGAATAAAATCAGGAGGTGAGAAGATTCAGGCCAGACTGAGCAGAGCCATAACCTGCATTACCACTGTTCTTTGAGTTATGACAGGGAATATGAAGCGGAGTGTGAGAGGAACGTATTTGTAGCTCTTCGGCACTGCTGGCAGCTGCAGAGAACTGAAAAAGGAAACGCACAAATGGGAGTGCTTTCATCAAGGGAACGTGAAGGTGTTAGGTGCATTCAAAACACCTTCAGAGCCTTCAAACAAGCTCAGCGTGACAGCAGGAACGGAGACGTGCCCATCCTTTCCTTGAAACTTGAAACCAGAAACAGACGTTTTTGTGCTGCACACACTATTTTACGGGTTTTTCACATTATCACTCGCTTTAGAGAAAGATAAAGAAACACATTTGAGTCAAAGTGCAATTGTTCGAGTGGGCTTTTTAAAGCGGGGGGGAGGTGCTAAAGCTAGGGCATTTTTCCCACTGGCTTTGGCACACAAGTGCGACATTGATGCTCAGTGAAGGGTCTCATTCACTGGTCAGTCCTCCACAGTACAGCTGGGAGAGAGGTGGGGGAGTCGAGGAGAGAATAAGAGGCTGGGGAGGCGAGGACAAGGACCAGGTTTGACGGAGACCCACCAAATTGGGGTCAGACAATCGATGGGCAATTGACTAACGATCAGAGTTTATAATAGCCAGGGCTGAGTGAGATCAACCTGACGAGGGCCTCGAGGTAAAAGTTTTGTTGTTAGGCTTTTGATTTCAGGCTATCGATCCCCAACCTCTGCTCTTCTGTGAAATGTGTTCACATCCTGTCGCCTTCAAGCTTTCATGACGTACAAGCACGCAGCTGATTATACATGACAGCTTTATTATGTCATGAAACAGAGCTGGACCGGGTTTACAGGGTCTCAGTTAGTTTGTAGTAATTTGATCGGAGCTGCACTAATCAATATTTCATACATTATCAATGGGTTTGAGAGCGTAGGGAATAGGGATCACACAGAGCATTTTAGCTTTAAGCCAACTGTTTTTTTCAGCCACAGCATCACTGTTTTGGTTCAGTCTCGCCACTCAGTACTGTTTCTAGTTGCCCCAAGCGGTCAAATAAACAATAAAAACTGCTTTAAACAGATTTTTATTCAGATATATTCACCATGTGAGCACAATACAAACTATAATAATGTAGCTTTCAGGGTAGATTTCAACACTGGGACCTTTAATAAGAGAGAACAAGAAGTTTACCCAAAATTGCAGGAGCAGCCTTAGTTGATATTCTACCTTGGTGGTAAAAATGACACTAAAAATTGCTGAATCTGAATAATATGCAGCCAACCTGGTACATTCTGAGACCCTGTGTCTGTTTTTTTATTTCATTTTGCTTGTTTCTAATCCAGAGAGTCTCTACATGAATGACGGGCAGAAATGCACAGTGACATTCAAAACTGTTTGTTTATGGGAAGATGGATGACTTTTTATTAACTCTGTCGTCTGGATTTATCATAAAAAGGAGGAAAATCTGATTGGGAATGCTAGAAATGGTGCTGAACGATGTTTCAAAGTCAGACTGCAATAAAAGCAACAAAAAGGCTCCACTATTAAGATTCAATCCGGTAGATCCATCCAGTGAGGTGAGGAAGTGAAAATAAAACGTCTGGCTACATCGCAGATTCTCGTAAATAAGACTTTTCACAGTGACGTGATATTTCCTGTCCTGCACTTGGCACTGCCGCTTTTGCGAGGCACCATAAATACAGGCTGAGGAGTTTTTCATTGTTATGACTTTCACAGTAGCTCTGCTTTTACTAGACGGCGCAGAGAGGAGCAGGAAAGGTGAGGAAAATACAGAGCAGGATGCATGTTAAGGTCGTGAGCCAGATTTTCACCCACAACGCCAGGTGCACGAGCGGGGCACTCCATCCTCCGGAGAGATGTCGCTGCTGCTCAGTGTAACACGGCACAAATCCAATCCACAATCCACGTAAAAGTATCTTAAAATGCCTGGAAATAATTTTTTCCCTCCACCAACTTAGAGCCATTCTGAAAACAAGCATGTTTTTGTCAAGAGGATGCCACCAAAGAATTCCTTAAAAACAAAAAGACAAAACCTGCCCTTGTTGGCGCTGACAGACAACATTGTGCAGACAGTTTAAAGTGGTTAAGTGGTTTGGGGTGTGGGTCTTGAGACCATAATTACCCCGTTGAGGAGGAACTTCAGAAAAAGACCTTTTTTTTTTTATTAAGAACAGACTCAATAAGTTCAGGCCTCCTCTGAGGATGGGATGTTTTTTCGCTCAGTGGAGTTCATGAACTACAGAGGAACCACAAGCAGTGCCATTAAACACCGACCGAGCCCCGGCTACATGTGGCCAATTCATAATTCCTGGTCTAGATGCAAGCCGATGTCTCTGCACTAATGATAACAATCAGGTATGGACGGAGACGATGATCATCATGGTTCAACCTGCCACTTTCTCCCCCAATGTGTCTTTTGTGCGATCGAAGCCTGTAGTGCTGTCTGACAGGTGAAGCAATAATGTCTGGAAAAACAGAGAGTAAAGTGTGGGGGGGGGGGCGTTGGTGTCCACGTGCTGTCTGCTTCATCAGAAACAGCCAGTCAGATGAGATTATGGAGCAATTTACGCAGATGGCAGATCCCATCATTCCCCTGTCTTGTTAAGTTAAAGGCGGGTCTGACAGGTTGTGGGGAGGAGGGGGAGGGGAGGTTTGATTGGAACGGATCTCATCTTGGCACAGATTGTCAATGACTAAGCACTGGGAATTAGCCAACATCCTCAGAGGCATTTGTGTTTCAAAGACGGGAGGAAAAAAGAAAAAAAAAAATCTTTGTAACACATGCGAGGAGAAGAGCTATTAAAATGCGTTGGTTAAAGGAGAAGAAACCGCAGCAGGAATGTCTCTGTCACTGCTAAATGTTGCAGCCACAATCTCACAAAACACTGCAGTCGAAATCTGTGAGAGTGAAAAGTGGGAGAAACTTGAAATGCACAAATTACAGTAGCTGAAGGCCCACAGATTCACACTGAGATACAACTCTCGCCTTCGCTCAGAGCTTTCATATCCTAATATAACAACAAACAATGTTTGCATAACAGATCAGATCTGGTTGCAAGCTACAACCCAGATATCTGATGTTCCCGCTGCCTCTCCGGCTCTCGGCCCTGTAACAGATAATTAATAATGCATATATGGGAGTCCGGGGAAAACTCCACATTCTATTAGGCAGAGCAGACGACAGCTAGTCTTAGGTTTGGTGATGAGTGGGAGGGACAGGTGAACGGAGAATCTGTCCCACACAGAAACAGGCTTCAGAGTGAGAGCTGCGTCAAACAGAACGTCTTGGCAAAAGACACCAGTTCAACTTGTTATCGCCTCATCTCTGCACCTTTCATCTCTTCTCTTCTCTGCCTCTCTTCTTTCATCTCATTATATTTAGCATCTGCAGGCCATCTCTTCAGTAAGGATGTTGTAGTGTGTGTGCCATCAGAAATGCACTGTGATACAATGAGCAGACCCCATTTCCACTCTCTAATCAGTGGTTCTCAACCTTTCTTGGGCCGGCGTCCCTCTATCCATTATTCAAGTCCCTACTGCCTTTATCAAATAATATATAGGCTATTTGCCCTTGCTCAATATTACTGTTGATAATTATTCTGTTTATACCATTAAAAAAGCATGTAATTGAATATCAAGGAATGCCTTTGATTTAACTGGACAGTCATTTTCCTTACCTGCTATTGTGGCAGGTCACTGCACATTTTACAACAGCAATTCATTCTTTTATCTACCATTCCTTCAATTGTACAAAAGGCTTTATAATGCAAACACTGAGTCACTGGTGCCTGACAGCAGAAACATGGGAAATATACCATCATCATGTTCCCTTATCTGAGGAATTGCTTTCTAACAGGTGGGAGGTGACCTGAGAGTTTTACCTGCATGAGACAACAGTGACCCTGTATGAGGCAGGTGCTCATTTCATTTACTGCACATGAATCGAAATTTAATTTATGAATATTTAACAAATGCAACGGTTACAAAAATTACCATTCAAGCTTTAATTAGGTCTTAGGTCATAAACAGCAGCCAACCAAACAACAAACACCCTTGTTAATTTTTCCAAAGGAAAACAAAAGCAGCCTACCTAAAGAGAGTCTGAGAGTACTGGAAAAACAGCAGGGAAATATGTAGGTTATGGTGCACATTATTTATTTTGACTCTGTTTCTTAAACTGTTCTTGTTGCAAAAGTTTGGACCATCTGATATTGGACAGATTATTTTATTACTCATTAATCTAATAATAATCGTTCTTTATATTTGAAATGCACACATGCCTACATTTTCAGACAAGGGAATAAAACAAACATTACAACATTGTTTTTGAAAAACAGAGCACCTTGTTAAACTGTTTCCTGCCTCCGCTCTGCATGTGCGGATCCAGCCTGGGGGTGAGACTGTGGATGTCTTGCACTGGACAAGAGTTGAAATACAAATGCTTGCTAATGTGGGCATTTATCTTAGATAAAAAAATAGGTGTGGAGAAAAGGGACAGTGAGTTAACACTACATTTTATCAAGCACAGAAAACTCATTCATTTAGAGACTTGAATTTCCTTAATGGATGATGAAGTGCTGAAATCCATCTGTACATTACATTAAGTTTTTTATTATATTTTTTCAGCTGTAACCTGACAGAAACAAATTTCAGGTGACAGCAGCCGAAAAAGGAAAGGTGGATCAGACAGATCAGCCATAAGATGTAGTTCACTCATGGACCTCTGATTGTTGAGTCACTGTCTGAGCCAGTGAGAATGGTTTTGGTGATTTGTAGCTGGGAAAGTTGTCTGGGTTCAGAACTACTTTAAAGTCTCTTTAAAATGTAAAATAGATGTCTCTGCAAACTCTCAGAGCTTGCAGTAAACTAAACGTCACTGTGTGAAAATTAAAGTGTTACTGAAATGCTATCAAATCTCATTAAGATTAAAAAAACAAGACATATTCAAAACTCTACATTTAAACTTCATTTAGTCCAGTTTGAGCGTTTAAAGACATTTCAGCCAAACCACAATCATCCTCACTTACAATATTTACATAAGCTCCAAAATTATAAGCTGTGACAGAAAGCAACAAATCTTGCCTCTAAAGCTTCATACAGATTTGTTTTTTCTATCAGGTGTTATTACAATAATGTACAGGAAATGTGTCAGAGCAGAGGAACTGGGTGACAACATGTGCACAGAGTCACAGTGTTGTTTAAGAAAAGGACAA
This sequence comes from Acanthurus leucopareius, assembly GCA_029814765.1. Classification (NCBI taxonomy): domain Eukaryota; kingdom Metazoa; phylum Chordata; class Actinopteri; order Acanthuriformes; family Acanthuridae; genus Acanthurus; species Acanthurus leucopareius. The sequence continues at coordinate 7,916,771 of JAQMCX010000008.1, read as the reverse complement.
TAAACAGACGCTTTTCTGGGCTATGAATGGTTCTATTATGGGATTTCAGTCGGTCATCCTAGCATGGATGATGGACTGAAATCCCATAATCATGAAAGGGGTCATGTTAAAGAAAGTCTTTGAGTAACAAGGACTTCAGGATTCTGGACCTCAGTGTTTCTCAATTTCTGCAAATGAATGTGCTCTAATATCTATATCGATGTCGACTCTATGATTGAGGAAATGAAACTGTCATGTGGCTCCTTCAGGCTGCAGAAAGAGAGAGAAAGTCAGTGTCTGTTGAAGAAACACTGCCAGCAAACAGGTTGTTAGACAGAAAATGTGATGACAGTAACTAAGTTCTTAAAGTTAACTCTCTTTCTCTAGAAGTAAAAACCCAGAGTTTTCCCTATTTCACAGTTAGAAGACGCAAAGTTGGGACTAAACCTGCTTTTAAACCAAAGGAAAAACCAAGCTAGAGAGTGTCTATATCCCTGAGGTGAAATTTTATTTATGACACTCTGACTTACCATTCTTGTGAAGGCAGCATGAAGCTGCACAACAGCAAGCTGACAGAAACACTAAAGTACTAAGAAGTTGGGGGGGGTGGGGGCTACTGCACCTTTTCAACCTCTCCTGATGTATGTTGGAAGCATGAAGAAACCTTAGCAGTCAAGTTGCATTGTGGGTAAGGTAGACTTAGAGTTTTGACAAAGTAAGTCATATGGAGGCCGCTCTGTGTGATTGGTAAAGATTTTGTTAAAAAAAAAAATTATTAACTGATACTGTAATATACTGTGCATATCTAATAAAAACCAGGAAACAAAATCAGAGCTTAGGCAGCAAAGCTCAGTGTTCATCAGGAAATAATCTTTTTTAGTGACTATTAAATTACTTAAATAAACATCTTACAGCCATGTGTGCTTCTTTGCTTCTATTTACATTAAGACCACATTTCAAAATCACTTTCATTATGGTATGTACTACTTTCTAATTTAACATACATGAATACATTGCAAAGAAAAGACCTTACAATGAGCTTTAAAAAAACTGTGATAGGCACTTGCATTATTAACTAACATGTAATAGGCTAAAAGATGGATGGATTGATTGTAAAAGTTTTTGTGGACTAATCAATGATGAAAATAGTTTGTTGTCCTTGTAAGTAAAGACCTTAATATAGCAAAGATATTTTAATGCTTGAGCAAATTTTAATTATGTTGTCTCCGAAGGTTTTTAAAACTGCATTTAGAACAGTGACAAACAGACAGTACGAGAAGTTGATCAATCCTGTCTGGTCGATAGCCGACACAGTTAATATGGTCAGAGTCAAAGCGGTGCATCATTAGGATTAGTCAGAATAAATAGAGACAGTCTGACAAAATAAAAGCACTTAATCAATCCACCTCGTGAGTAGTATCACTGTGTTTGAGGAAAAAAAAAAAAACATGAACCGCACACAAAGAGAGAAGAGCTGCAGACGCACATAAATCTACTGATCCTCACCCAGCAGGGGACAGTCTGAGTGCGGGAGCTGAATATTCAGCAACCATGTCTTTAATGAGGTGCTGCACCCACAAATGCACACATATGACACAGCTGTTCACTGTGCGCTTATTTGCATTTTGTCCAATGAACTTCAAGTTGAATTTCATGTAATCTGACAATGCGGCTTGTGCCATTCAGCCCACCGAGGGGAAGGCGAGAGGCACGTGGACAAACAGGAAAGAGAGGATGAGAGAGAAGAAGAAGGTGACACAGAGGTGGGATGGAAACGTACTGCAGGACAACACGATAAAAGGAGCTTTAAACCAACTTTACAGCTAAGAGAAGCAAACTTCAAGCAGGAGGCTGAGGAAGACGAAGGGCAGCGCTTCTCGAGCACCTTCCTTCGTCTTTTATCACTCTGTGCTCTGATGAAACTGGCTGTAAAAATGCTGCAGGCGTCTTTGTTCCTCTTTTTTTTTCCTTTTACAGAGGCTTATGATTTTCACAAGCCGAGGCTTTAAATATTTCTGCGTCTCAATGAAAATTAAACCATCTTTTTCATTTCAGCCCCCCCCCACTCCCCCCCACATTTCTTCCTCCTTTGATAGCACCTTATTTCCCAGCCAGTGGCGGATGTTCTCTTTTCAGGCTCTCATCCAATGCAGTTAACACAAGAGGGATTTAAATATCACAAAAGAGACTCAGCCCCGCAAATAAAGATGCTGTTTACAACTATTGATCCAGAAGGAACTGGATGAGAGTACTGTCATTATACTGTAAGTTATAATCATGAGGGGTTTATTAGCTGCTCCCTGTTTCCTCTGTCAGAGGCGGAGCTGAACGGTGTCGATGGATAAAGAGGCCTGCTAACTCAGCCAGGAAGAGGAGAGAAGACAAACACCTGCTGTCACATGTTCACAACCATACTCTCTGTCATGCTACAGAAACGCACAGACTTTAAAAGTCTTATATCTTTTATCATTATTAAAATGTGCAGTGTGGAGAATGAAAATCGGATTATTTTTTTAGGTCACACATAAGAAAAAAGTCTCATCAGCACAACCCTCACGATCAAACTTCACTCTGAGCACCAGTGCAGGAGAGTCTGCTGACCCGGGTCTGATTTATCACTACAACTAACTGATATCTCTCAGCCATCGATCAGCGCCCCACTTGTCCCCATGAGTTCAGTCAATAGAATCTGGCCTGCAGTGGTTTGAGTGCCATAAGAAATCTGAAGCGCATTCTGTTGTGTTGAGTGAAGTGACGCCTCTGCCCAACGGTGACACGGGGGGAAATGAAGACGGAGAGAGGAAGTGCGTCTGTGTTAAGAGCTGGGGAGGGAATATTGGGGAGAGGCCAGCTGAGGGGAGTGATGGGTGGTGTTGGAGCTGCCTCCAATTACATCCAGGGTGTGAAACCGTCCATAACAACCCGATTAGCCTGTCTGTCATCCTGCTACAGCTGCAAACGCCGCACCACTTTGCAGGAACACATTCCCTCCATGTCAGACGAAGTGTGCGCCGGGGGGCTATAAATCCTCAGCCCTAATCAAAGCCTGCTTCTAACAATACAGCAAAAACCCAGTATGAACATCAGCACTCTTCCTTTCCAACCTCACACAACAAATCCATCCCCAACACCTACGACATCTCCGCTGTAGGGCTACTCTCTGTTAGCCGCTCAAATGGCATGTTTCAGAGCAGGCAGGTCCAGGCGATAGACGCTGCCGACACATACGGAAGCAGATGCCAACATGCAGAGTGAGGAGTGAAAGCAAATGCCTCACGCACCCTTTAAACCCCTCAGGGAAGCTAAAAACAGAGATGTGGGGTGTCAGGGAGAGTTCAAAGGGAATCTGAGTGCCTCGTCCACAGAAACGATAAGGGAGCTGTGAGGAAAAGAAACGCTGGAGGTTGCACTTTCATTAGGTCGTGGTTTGCACCTGGAGTTGTAGGAAAGAAACATTGCTCAGTCTAGCAGAATGCTACCAATGTGTCACCAATTAGCTCTAAAAGGAGAGCCGCAGTTTGGTGCTGGAGCCCTTCCAGCGAGCCACAGACACCAGTTGAAGCTCACTTGACAAATGTGTAGGAGTGAAAGGAACCAGGTAGGTGCTTGGATCATCAATAAAGTACAATTTCAAACAACTGCAGCTCAAGGTCTCCTCAGTGACAGGGTGAGTGATGTGCAGCAGGGGTCTGAGTAGCAGGGCAGCTTGGAGGTATAAAGTCATCCAATAAAAGTTCACGCGGTGTGCGCATGAGGACAGACTCGCAATGCCCGACCGATGTCCTTTCAAGAGCAAATTCCTGGCTCGATCTGCGGGTCCCTTGGCGGCGGAAGCGCGAGGGTGGGCTCCAGGCTACGAGTGCCTGGCATGACAATCAAAGTGAAATTCAAACCCGAGCCCGGGAGGGACAGGCCATGGTAACAAATGAATGTTTAAAAGTCTTGCGTCAGGCTCTGCAAACACTTTGACAATGAGCGCATGCATCCCCGTCTTCCTCCTGCATTCAACAGCATCTCTCTTCTCTCTGAGAGCTCATCACAGAGCCGCTTGTGTCTGGAAATAAATATCACCATGCAACAGATGGAAATTGAATTCCTTTAATCAGGCTGAATAAAAGTCTCCACATAAAAAGGTGGCGATGCTGATGGGATAAGAAAAATAAGGTCAGTCCTGCTAGGCAACAGCCCTCAGGCAGCCTGCAGGGCAGAGGTGAGAAGGTCATTTACTCCAGTTACACGAGTCATGAGGTGACAGTTTTATAATCAATGTTTCTATTTCCACAGTTTTCAATAGATCATGGATGCCCTCTAGAAATATCCTTCTGTCCATGGCTACAGCATCTGCTATCGCTTTGTTTTTAAGACATCCAAAAGTGTAGGAAGGCAGCCGAAAAGCTTTGAGTCCTGGAATGAAAACTAAGGTTCTCCTTTTTGTTTATGAATATTTTCCCTGAGGAAATAAGTTCAGCTTGGCTTGAATCTATGAAGGCTGGTAGGAAGGACAGATGTTACACAAATGATGTTGCACTCGACCGTGTAGTGAACATGCTTTCAGCCACATTAGACAGGAATCATTTAAAAAAAAAAAAAAAAAAATTGTTTCAGAATCTCTTTGAAGGCTGCTGGTTGTAATTTGTCAAAACTACTCCACTGGTGCTCTGTATTGTTGTCTTTACTGAGCTTATTCTAAAGAGAAAACATGGGTCATCCTAGGGTCTTTGACTTCATCATGCCAAAACCGGTTAAAACAGTTAGTTTTGCACTAAAAAACTGAAAAAAAACCCAGAAGACAACCAGTGTCAAATGAATTTGCACTTACAAGGACTACAAGCGGAAATTTCATTATTTAAATGAATTCTACAAGAAAAGTTGTGCAGATGTCAACATGATCCCTGCATGAATATATTCATCTTTTTGGCAGGTACAAACGGTTCAGCTGAGCACTAAATGTGAGACAATTTGCATACTTTAACTTTACCATGATGACTCTTTTAAGTTGTTCTGTTATGACCTTTGGGTTCTGTTTAAAGACAAAGTTTGGAAAAGTCTGAATAAAGAGTTACTTTTTCCAAACTGATCAAATTTTCTTGACTGGATACCTTATTACAGTTAAATCAAATCCTGACATTAGCGTCCTATATGACATCAATGAAACATTATGCAGGATGTCAGTCTCAGACTTCAGAATAAAGGGTGAATTCCTTCAAGGTGAGCTCCTCAAATTGCCTGAACTGTGAGGAGCCTAATAGCAACCCTGACAGTGAAAGGAGCCTTGAATCCCTGTTCGCGCCTCTTTATTAAAGAAACTCTATTTCCATTCTTCCATCCATCCATCCTCACGCAGTCAGCCTGCGTTACTGTTGACCCAGCCGGCAGCAGTGTCGGTGTGCAGCCGGAGAGAAATACTGTCAGAATAATGGATTAGGCCCACAGCAGGACACACAGCTGCATCGCGGCATGATTGTAATGCAGGAGACTTCTCGATGAAACCTTGGGACAACGATTAGCTTGGAAGCAAATCACAGCTTGCCCACCCTGCGGGAGGTGTCTAATAGGGGAAATGATTCAAAACGCGTGTCAGGCGATAGCATCTCACGCTGTGAGGAGGTGTCGCCGGTCATTCCAGCCCGCATTAAGTTAATTGTGTACATGTGAAACATGATACAGGAAGGTGACATAAAGAGTCTTCTTTTCTCACTCTGTATTTTTTCATGCTCGAGTCATTCATGGAGATGTAATTTAGGTTTGGGCACCACCTGGCCTTGTTCTGGTTGTTAGCAGCTTTTTATTGTTGCACAGATGGACCTGCAGCAGCCGTACCTGGTAATGTGACCGGCCCTGTGGCCGTCTGTCAGCATCGTGCCTGTGAAAGCCTCAGTCACAACTATTTGGCTATGCAGCACATAATTCAGAGCTCCAGTATACAGATGTCTGCTCAGTCCAGTCATCCATCAGGGTGCTTTTTGCCAAGTCAACAGATTCTGATGGCGGTGGGCAGTTGGGGGAAAGGCCTCTCAGGTCCTGTTTCAGCTTCAGGAGAGAGTTTGTGCGTGTGTGTGTCTCCCCATGTGTGTAGCCCGTGGGGAGTTTGGATTTTCACTGGGTGTAAAGTATAACCCTTTACAGCAGCAGTGAACCATGTCACAGGCCAGTATAGTCATCTATACCTCCGGGAGTCCTGAACATTCCAACATGTGAAAACTCAGCTGAGATACTTTATCCAGTTACATGACTGTTAACTATTTAATTTACAATCTGGTCCGAAAAATTTCAACACATCCTCATCTTTGACTCATCTAATAAAGTCTGTCCATTACTCACCTACATGTTAGCCTCAGTATCTGTAGTTTTAAACCTCATAAAATTACTTTCACAGCAAAATAGTTTGTTGTTAGTCCAAACAATAAAAGAAAACAGTTTCTCAAATAGAAGTTGACATATTTCAATTCCTTGTTTGGTCTGGCTGATAGTCCAAAACCCAAGGATATTTAGATAGCAAACATATAATACAAAACAAAACAAAAAACAAAAGCAAAAAGGGAAATACTTACATTTAAGAAGCTTAAACAATGGAAATGTTGTCATTTTTGCTTAAAAGTATGACTTGAACAATTACTTATTGTTTGCTTATTATATTATAGTTTTTATTTACGTTACATTTAGTCATATTTGCCAACTACCTTCCTCACTCTCTGACTGGAATTACCCCAAAAGTTAGCTTCAGTTGACAAATTAAATGGACTGTTATCATGAATAAAAATTATGGATTTCACTTTGAAGATTCTTGAAATCTTTTGGAATAAGTGCAAAACTAAAACATATGTGAGAGAAATGCAGCCGTTTTTTGCCATTTGAAGTGCAAATGTTACATTTTGCGACCTTAAGTCATTTATCAAGCAAAAAAAGTCTAATACTGGAGGGCTGACTTGATTGGTCAATTATCAATACTAATCAGTAACAGTTTTGACCGTCAACATGGTCATAATTTGTTTTTGATCTGCATCTGTTCATTGTTTTGATTTTAGCCTAATCTGCTAATTATTTTTTTAATATATGGATTAATCTTTTGATCCAGCAAACATCTAAAAAAAGTGAGTATTTGCCATCAAGGTTCCTCAGTTCAGCTGATGTCATCAAATGTCACATTTTCTTCATCCTGCAGTGTATTAATGAACGGTTGAACATCTTTCATAACTCTGTTTGTCTTTACTGACTCTGTTTGTCTGACAGTCAGTTCCATTCAACCTTCGACATTTATAAATACACAGAGTTGGGCGACCCCATATTTCACAGACACACTCAACGTCTCTCTATGCAGAGGTCTCATCATCCAGAATGACACCCGTGTGGGAGTGCAGCAGTTAAAATGTTATAGCCCGTTTTCACAGCAGACATTTCGTTTTCTTCTGGCAGGAAAGGCACAGGTGTTACTAATAACACTGACAATTTCTCTGTTCCACTGAGTGTCCCTCTAAGCCATTTGAATACGAGAACCCAGGAACTGCCTAAACTAAATGGGATTCACTGCAGCAGGATTGTTAATGTTATTCATCACACCTGTGCTTTTTCTTGCTATAACATGTCAAAATATCTGTGGTGAAAAAAGGTCTGCAGGCTGCCTGTCTTTAGTTCCAGTCTCCCACTCTCATCAAATGGTAAAAGAGTTGGTGTGTGGACCCCTGAGGTACGCTGGCTGCACCCTCAGGTCATCTGCACCGCTCTGCTGTTCCTTAAAAAGAAAAAAAATCCCCACAGTGGAGGCACCAGAGAGATAATCCTGCAATGTCCCAGATCTTCGTTGGGACGGAGCCCCCGATGGGAGCTCGCAATGAGATTTGAACGCAGCGCCGGCCACGTTTCAATCAGAGGAAAGAGTTTGGGAAAGGATTTACAGCTGGGTGGCGTCCCCATGCATGCCGAATATTACTAAAACTTACTCTAAGCAAAAAGACGTCACTACAGAGAGCACTGTAACATATAACCTCACTGGCCACACCACTTTTCATTCTTACTCCAGAACCACCAGTCTGCAGTTCCAATATCACATGTTTTACAGTTACAAATTACTTGTAAGTGTTGGAATATCAACAATCATTTCAACGATCAGTCACTTTGTATTTTCTCCCTTGTTCAAGGTCCAGGCTCACAAATGTGAGGACTTGCTTCTTTTATCTGTTTCTTAGTCTTAGCAAACTGAATCCCTTTCGGTTTTGGACTACTGGTTGTTTGAATGGAGATGTCACCTTGGAATTCAGAAAACTATGATGGACAATTTCCAAGTCTTTCTGACACAGCACAGAGGAAACCATTAATCACTGAATCTGGGGACTAATTGTCAGCAAAATCAATAATAAAGCTCTAAAGTACACAGACACTCTCCGTCACAGGGTCACAGGTTGAGGACAGCAGCACCTCCTCACTCTTGCACTGCATTGTATGGGATAGGATGACAGCCTGATACTCCATGTTATTTTCTACGAATAATAGATATAGGGTTTGGTTTCACAGCCATGCAAAGTTCAGTAGGACAGATCCCCATTTCATGACTGTATGCCATTGTCTGATGACCGTACGATGAAGCATGTGTTGTGGTTGAACTGTTTCTTATCTCAGCACACAGCCTTCTTTTGACCCGAAAAACACAATAAGGGTGATGCATAGATTTCTATTGACCCAGGAGAGACACCTCACACACTGACACACAGCCTGGAGTGCCGTGACGGGGTTGTGGTCGAGCTGCAGCGGCTCAAACTTACCGAGCTTTCCCCGGGACTCCTCCAGCTTCTGGATCTGGTTCTCCAAGAAGAACATGGCCACTGCGAACGCCAGCAGCGCCAGAAGCTGCAACTTGGGCGGCATCATGACTCTGAGCAGCCCCATCAAATCATCCAGAGAGGGATTTGGTCAGTCCATGCTCAGAGGAAATACTGAAAACACACAGACACACAGACACACACAGCGACGACGGTGATTACAAAGCGGCTGAGTGTCTGTGCATGGCCCTCTTTCTGTGCGTGTGTGTGTGTGTGTGTGGATTGATTATCTCCCACTGTTCAAAATCCACTGGTTACCTCAAATGCGATGCGTTCATGCTCGGCTTAGTTATTTCATCAGAACAATTCCCAAAAGAGGAGCGTCGTAAAGCCCTAGAGATTTCTCCTGAGTGCGGATTTGTCACTCCCCGACGGAGGGGTAGTAATACCAGTCGCTGTCGCCTGCCTCCCCCATGTAGCGCTGTCCTGTCCCAGTCAGTGTGTTCACCACAGCACCACGGGCACTCTATTTCTACCATCCAGGCCATTGGATGCACCAGCAGTCCACCACGCAGCCGAGGCTTTCTATTGGCCGACGGCCACTGTCTGTTCTAACCGGATTGGACAAACCTCACAAACTGACCTGCACTCGGACAGCAGATGTCGCAGTTCTTTTGAAACAACGATCGCGGTATTAAAAGAGTAAGAAATTATTAGTCGACCTTTGAATATGCCTTGACTCAAGAAACATAAACACTAGTAATTTTCAAGATTAAACTTATTTGCAGAGATACCAACGTGGCATATGTGCATTATGTTGAGTGTCAAAGCGTCGAACAGTTTACGTAAGAAAAGATAAATGATCCGTTTTGAGGATTAACGGTCAGGCGCGACAGGGCAGCCCCTCTGCTAATACAGGGGTCCTCAAAGTAGTTTTCGCTAACAAAGCAAGCTCCAAAATGTCGGGGGAGGTGTATCTCCTGTGGCTTCTTTCGCTTTTACAAACGGTGAGTTTATTACCACTGAGAGATTTGCAACTTTTGCCTCTTTCAGAAGAGCTCGACACTCTGCATTAACTGTCGGGGAGGCTGTCAGCTGTCTGACGTTATGGTCACTTTAATTAGCCGCATCCTGGTTTTCCCGGAGCTTCAAAATGACGTGGCTTATCCACAAAACCTAAAACCCTGCAGGAAAAGTGAAGCTTTTTCAGTGTCTTTTTGTGGAGCTGTTTGGATTTTTACCAAGTATAAACTAGCTGTTATGTGAAACCGTGTTTGGAGGGAAAAAGAAAGCAGTAACGTTAAATCAAGTGTTGTCTTAATGACTTCCGGTGTTGTAAACTTATCTTCGCCAAAAGCTGTTGTCTACGTAGTTACATGAGTCATAAACGCTTGTAGATGGTCACGATGTCATTTCTTCAGCTAATGAAATAGGAGGACGGTATTTACAAGGTGAGAAAATACAACAGAGGGTGCCAAGTCCCTCCCCCACGGACAAATAGGGACTTTATTTTTGTGCAAAGTGACACTAATTAAGTTTGAGAGGGAACCTGAATCCTAAAAGTAAAAACACATGTCAAATCTGATAATTTAGGGTCTTTGCCAGCTTTAATGTCCAGAAAAAGCTGAGCAAACAAAGCGTCCAGCAACAGTGCCTGAGTACTCGGCCATTTATAATGACAAGAGTTTCGTATTTGTGCTGTAGAGAGGATGAACACACACCAGACTGAATCATCCTGTTCATAAGCTTGTCTGATAACCTAATCTCCTACTAGACAATAAAATCTCTTGTACCCAATAATTGTGTTGATATTTTTATCATTGAGTCAATCATCTAAAGGTAATTAAGTCTTTTTTTTATGCTTCCTTAAAAATTGTACTCATCAATTCAGTGCCAAAGACTGATGACAGCTTAACGTTTGCTCCAAATTTAAATTAGTCGACATAATTCATTAAACTAATACTTGATCTGTTTTTTTCTCTCTCCTGGTCACATTAACCAATTACTCAAGATGTGACTTATGGCTTTAACAAAAAGACTTAAAATTAGATTTTGGATTATGTGAGAATGGACTTTTAAATTATCGATGATGCTATTGCAGTTATAGAAATTTCCCAATCCAAATGTTAATGAAAAGTTATTAATACCACTCTACAATGAACTTGACACTCTATTTAAGAACTATTTACAACACTACTTATAAGTCACATCTCATGGTTCTTATCAGTGTTTCTTTCGGGGGGGTTTTTTCACTCCGAAAATCTGTGCCATCTCCATTTCTGATTTCAGGCTTTCTTTCTTAATGATGGTCTTAATATATATTAGAACTCTTCTTTCCTTACACTTCTGCCAATGAGAAGTAAGCATTTTATGAAAACAACACTTTTTGTTTTCTCTCTGTGTTGCTGATTTCCCCTCCCTTCTCTCCTCAGCTGTCGGCGTACGGTGCCGAGCTGTCGTCTGAGGCATGCAGGGAGATTGGCTTCTCTAGCAACCTGCTGTGCAGCTCCTGTGACCTGCTTGGAGAGTTCAGCCTCACCAAACTCCAGCCTGACTGCCAACAGTGTTGCCAGCAGGAGGCCCAGATGGAAGCACGCAAGGTAAAGGGTAACAATAGAGCTCATGGAACTGGGAACAGGAAGTAAATGCCTATCTAGATTTAGTTACAGTGAGGGGCTTGTTGCAAAGACCTTATCCATTGAGATTGAGTGGGAATTGAGGAAGTGTAACCAAATACAAGGCTAGCAAAGTACATGCATCAAAATGATAAAAGTTAACTTACTTTATTTTATGCTCCATGACTGAGGCTTGACAAATTTGGTGACGCACAACAGTTTGGTAATTGTGGGGCCACAAACTGATCTGTCTGCTGTCTCTAGTCATTTACTGAGCTTCACTGAAGATAGGCCCCTCAGTGGGTAGTTGTAGCACTCAGGGGACCTCCTTGTCAGAATGTGTCACATTTATTGACATGTTCACATCCCTCAGCATTTGAACGGCTTCTAAAAACAACCTAGTTTTAACCTCCCTGTCACTGGGTCTGTTGACACTGTTTGCAGTTGTGCATCAGATGTGAGCTGCCACATACAAACTCTGTCACTAGCTGTCTGTCTCAATCTCTTCCTCTGATGTTCAGAGTCGAGGCTCCTTAACCCCAGCTTGACACACCCCATGGGGTCGAAGTGTCAGGTTTTGCTGCAACAACCTCTCTGTAACCAGTAAGGAGGTGTTACTGTGCTTCTGTTGCTCCAGTGATTACAGAAAATTCAAACGGGGTCCCTGCAGGGTCTCTGACGGATGAACGCAGTAAAATGATGATGGAAAAAACAATGTCATTTTTCTTTGATTAAGCAAAGCCTCCAGAGCTTGTGTGGTATCCTAGCAACAGCACCTTGGAAAAGAGTTGTGCACACCTCATTACACCTCTTGATGATAACTCTGAACAGTTTCAGACACACACTTAGAGAAAAGATCACTCCTCTTCCTCCTCATGATTTGAGTGAAAATGTCATTTAGGAGAGCAATTGGCTGTCTCCAGCTGCAATCTGAGGGTACCAGTAGAAACAATAGTGTCACTAAGCACATTTTCTCCTCAGACAGCAACAATTATCTGCCTTAAGAATTCTCAGTCTTGCAATTGACATCAGTGCCGTGTCATTAAACCCTCTGAGAAATGGCTTATTGCACAGCCTAGTCGATTAGTAAGATTCACTGAACATGGAGGGCATTTCGGTTACTCTTCTTGCTTCGCTGCAGAGCACCTTCGCTCCCTTAGGTGCAGCCATACAGAACGTCTATGCAGAGCAGGAAAACCACCCTGAGAGTTTCTCAGACCAGTACAGATACAGTTGATGACAAGATCATAAGAAGCCTGCATTACAGGGATTTAAGCTTTAAACAATATGTGTTTGGCTGTATTCAGTGTTTTTTATTTTATTGTCAACTAATCCCATGAAAATTTCAAAGCTGACTTAGATGTACAGTTTATGTGTTTTATTCCTCTCTACTATGGGAAATTTAAGGCAAAACAAGAAGAATTTTTCTTAAAAAAGGAAACAAAAACAACTCACATTTAATAAAAAAGTAATCCTTTTTAAACATCATTAATGACCCACAAGTATTTTGTGGTGGTTTCTGCCCTGCCCTTTGACAGTGTTGTCTTATTTTCCCTCCTAATTTGCTGTGTCCTGAACATTTTTATGGTGTCTTTGGGCAGCGATATGTTGCCCCCAGCCAGGTCAGGACTCTGTAGAAACAAAGTGACCAGGTTACATCACTGTCTCAGCTCTCAGTCATGAGCTGAGAGGCAAACAGTGGAGAGGATCAGCTGAATTCACACAAAATTCATCATTGCAGCTGCTTCTGCAGGGTTGTGCTGAGCTGTGGGCGTCATTATTTGGGCTTGAAAACACAGCTGCTGTGAAACGATCAGAAAATTATGTTTTTATTCTCTGATTTGCTGCTCTGCTCCACTCCCTCTCTTCAGTCACTCTGTAGCTCGCTCAACCACTGTTGCTCACTAAGCCTTGTCCACAAGTACAAGGGTATTTTCAAAACGTAGTCTTTTCTATGTGTTTTGGCCTTTCATCCACAAAGAATGCAGTTTTAGGCCAAATACTGAAAAAAAATGTCTCTTTTGAAAAACTCAAGGTGAACCACAGTGAGGATATTCAGAAACTGTAGTTTTGACATGTAGACAGGTAAGTCCACTCAAGTGAAACCAGTGAGGAGGATACAAGTTTAAATATTGTTTGTAAACACTGACAGACAGCTGTTGCAGATTATGCCTTTAACTGGAGCTATTTGAGTGCATCAAAAAGGGACACTGTTGCACCGGTTAGTACGTTTCTTCATTATGATGGATATAGGTGCCCCCCTGACAAATATACTATTACCTTGTGTGTGCGAGGTGTCTGCTGAAAGCTACAATGCCCAACTGTTTTAGAAAACTATTTAGCCTCGCTAAAAAAACTAAGCTTAGTATTTTTTAGCTGTTTTATAAAGATTTTTGTCTTTAGTACAAACAAGTTAGCCTAGACTGAGGGCCTCAGACAGGCTAAGAAAGTCAGAAATTACTGAGAGACAGACTAATATTATTAGTTTAGTTGCTTTCATAACTAAAGAACTGATCAACTGATCCATAAAAATCTCCTCTCAGGGAAAGGAAATCCCTTAAATTGACATTTTTGGCATGTTAAGGCTTCATGTGGTCTTTAACATTGCATGTCCTTGATAAATTAAAATGACAAAACCTGTTAATTATATTTCACCAGGACCTTTTTTTCCCTCCTAACATTTTAGTTTAATTTGTTTTAATTTATTTATTTATTTATTTCGCATGGGGATTTTTGGTACATTGCCAGTATTACATTATATATATATATATATATTAGGGCCGGGACTTTAACGCGTTAATTTCGATCAATTAATTATAAAGATTTTAACGCG
>JAQMCX010000008.1:7881395-7902491 GCA_029814765.1 Acanthurus leucopareius | reverse complement strand
GCGATTAATTTCGATTAATTAATTACAGACCCTATAATTAACGAGATTAAAAATTTTAATCGAGTCCCACCACTAATATATATATATGTTTGCTTTTTTTCCTTATAGTAAACAGTTGTTCTCTGTCTCTACCTACAAGGTTGTTTGAGTATTTAAAAGTAAGATAAAAATACACAGTTGGGATTATTGGCAAAGTAGTACTTTTTAATGCTTACCTTTTATTTTTGAAATCACCCAGGTTATCTCTCTGCTAATTAGAAGAATTTCAAAATGTTAAAATGCACCAATGAGTCCCATCAGGGCTGCTTGTTTCCTGTGTTCCTCTTCTCAGCAGAGTTGTGACTTTTCTCTGATCTCTGTGGTAAAATGAAAATCACGAAAATTTAATTTCAGCCATGCTGGATTGTTTACAGAAAAACAAGGGGAGAGGGGAAGAGGATGGGATCTTGGCTTTGCATGTGTAATTTAATTTGCTGCGTGAACCAGCCAACCAAGTCATTTACCCCAACCTGAAATGGCAAAAAGAGCATGGACTTGAATTACTGCTGTCGTGACACTCCAATTTCCCTTAACTTATTGTGTATTGGTGCTGGAGGTTTGATTACAAGTGAGCCCTGCACAAACCGTCATCCATCTAGCCCAGCTCCATATGCACAGGCTCACAGTTTAATGACCCCCAAGGAGTCGCCTGGACACGTTTATGAATCAGTCTGCCTGAATCAAATTACTCCTCCAGGCGAGGTGTCTTACCACCAGCGGGGCCACAGCCTATTCTGCCTCTGTGTGCAGGCATTGATGTTAAGGGCAGGGAGATGGGGGAGGGCCCCACATTAGGCATGTATATTGGATCACGGTGCAAACTAGGATGGTTCATCACTGACTCAAAAATTTTAAAAAAAAGGCTTTTTTAATGTAAGGTAATAATGTGATGTAACATAGCAGAGCAAAAAAGGCAGAACTCACCTGCTAAGGCCATGCAGCACCAGGACGATCTACACCTACACACGCTGAGAGTTATCTTTAACTCTCAACATGGTCATCTTTACAAAAGGCAGCGCCTGCAAGGATGTTTTTATCTGATCTTAAAATAAGTACATAAGCGAGACTAACATCACATTAAATATACTGTGTAAACTTTGAACACTATCACCCAGAGACCAATGCTAACAGAGCAGAGCAGCTGTTAGCAGAACAAATGAGACCAGCTGACCAATATAAACTGCAGCTTAAAACCAGACTGATGCCTTGTAATTCATCCCAACAGAAGGCAGCTGTTGCAAGCTTCTTTTGATTTATAGTCTAAATATTTTCATTCGTAAGACAAATGCCACTTGAAGTTTATAGTTTAGGGATACTTAATGCGCTGTCACTCAGAGACTAACTAGAGCAGAGCAGTGAGAGACTGGTTGACCAACACTCACTGCAGCAATAAACTGTTTAAATAAACTCTGTGCACAGTCTCTTTAACCCCCACAACCCCTGTGCCTGCTCAGCGTCTTCTTCTCAGAGTTGTCGGTGCATTAGGATGCATCTATAATCATTCCTATATCGCATTATAGCTCTCTGAATGGGCTTTCAATCCTGAAGTGCCTACAGATTCCCACCCCTACCCTTCATGCACTATCTAACATTGTGTTCCTCTGCACACAGCTCTATCCTGGGGCCATCCTCGAGGTGTGTGGATGAAAACTGGGGAGGTTCCCTCAAGTCCAAGGTGAGTTCTGCATTGGGATTTGCTTCTCAGATGTAGTCGTGAGCTCTGCTATTTTACTTATCTTCACGTCTGTCCTGCATACATTAGTAAAACCCTCACTGGTTGGATTTGAGACCTTTCTGACAAGAATTGGTCATTTTTGTTGGGTGAAAAATATGATAAATTTCTTAGGATTAATCTTTTAGCTGACATTTTTTTTTAATCAGTAACTTTAAAATACATCAAATGTGAATGTCCATATCAGAATGTGATGGATATGTTAATGTGACCTGATATATATATCATCTTATTATTTCGTATCACAGCAACAGCTCTTTCCTGTTACTGAACCTGTGTTCTGTGCAGTTCTATGTCTTAATTACTTGGGATATGTTTGAAATACATTCCTTTTTAAAATCACTTTTTGCACTAGGGGGTCAAAAAAGCCAGAGGGCTAATAATTTAAATAAGCTTTTGAAGTTTTTTTCCCCTTTGAGTCTTGGGAATAGACCTCCCACCTCTGCTCAGTGCAACATTTGGTTAATTCAGTGTCAGGTTTCGGTGATGGAGGTACCGCAGCTTGCCTCGGTATGGGGTTAGATGTCTGGAGCCCCGTCTGTGCCATATGGCTGTCGTTTGTTTACCTCAGCTGTAGCCATCCTGTCTTCTCAACTGTCTCCGCTGTTGTTAACGCTGCATTCTCAGGAGGTTTCACAGTTGTCACTAATTACAGACCTCCGTGCAAAAATAGGAAGGCTAATTGACTGATTCATTGCTCAACATTTGTCTCACTGATGTTTTATTCCCCTCAGCTTTTGTCAGGAGTGAAAAGCCGAAGATGTTTAAGGGTCTTCAGATCAAGGTATGGGTGATGAATTGTTAACGAGTTGCACAATGATGACTGCTTTAATCATAAAATTAGATGCATTAAGCTTCATCTTAAGAAAGGAAATGTAATTTTAAAGATAGATCAGATTATACGGCTCTGATGACTCACAAACATTTCTATGAATGTTTTTCATTGGTATTAAGGGCAAACCTGCCTTCCTAACACCCCATCCTCTTTTTCTCTCTTTCCCACTCACCCCCTCCCACACGTCAGTACGTGAGAGGCTCAGATCCTGTACTAAAGCTTTTGGACGATAACGGGAACATCGCTGAAGAACTCAGCATCCTCAAGTGGAACACAGACAGCGTGGAGGAGTTCCTGAGTGAGAAATTAGACCGGATATAGAAACGAGAATTTATGGGATTTTTTTTTGTTTTGTTTTGTTTTGTTTTTAGTCTTTAGTTAAAGGGTCTGTTCACCCAAACTACAATCCCTCCAGTGATATCAAATTATGCAGATGTTTTCTGTTTTATGTGCCGCTTCAGTGGTGTTTTGTTTGTGGTGCTCACAGTGTTGACAGAAAAAGATCGAAAATATTCAGCAGCAACTTTTCTATTCTCAAACTGTCATTCATGGTGCAAAATTAACTTTTTTGACAAACAACCACATTGCTAGAGACTGTTCAAATATATATCCATGGTAGGGTTTTTTTTGGGGCCAGTAATTGAGGCAATTCTACTTTCCCTTGTGTATCTCACCGGCATTTGGCTTGTGGCTGGTGCTAATTTTGTGTCCTGGTGTCCTGGTTACTGATGATTACCCACCTAACACAGAAACTATTTGTGATAAATTTCTAGTATATCAAACAATGTTGTTGGCACCACAAAAACACTCAGCTTGTATTTATTTTACAGCAGAAATATACAGGAGAGAGATCTTAAACAACCTGAGCACATTAATGTAATGTTTCTTTGTAGTTTGGGCGAATTTACCCTTTAGTTATTTACCAATTTTGTACACACATTGGCCTTGATAGATGATTGTTACATCACTGCTCTATATGACTGTTTTTGTATTTGAAAAGTGGGTCCATTCGGTTTGAGAATCAGTGCAAATCATGGCCTGTGTTGTTGTCTACCTTTTTCTGTCTGTCTAATAATCTTGTACAATTGTTTTTTATAATGCTCAACATCGTGACCGATGGGATTTGTAGTGAGAATGAATCCTAGTTGCTCTCTAAATGCAGATGTCTTTGCTGAAGCACACATTAGTGAAGACCTCACAGTAAACCAGTGCTGGGATGTGAGATCTGATGTATATTTGTTATTTCAGCATCTTTTGCTCCAGAGAGAAACTGGATTTATTTTGGATGCTTGTTTTTGAACGAGTGAGGTGGCAGTTTAAATATGCAACAATAAACAAAGTCTCTAATGGTTTTTCTGTATATGGCCTATTTTTTGTTTAATGGAAAAAAAAGTATATAATGACACAATCACCTGTGTTCTAGTGCAGAGGACTGTGTTGCTCATTAAATGCATCACCTCAGATAAAAATCAAATAGATGGACTCGCTGACATCTGGTGGTGTGAGAGAAGATTGCAGCTCAGTGCTGTGACAGGTGGGCACTCTGCCTGCAGGCCTTACAAGCATATTAAGTGTGATGACCTCGTAATTAAGCCCTTAAAATGTATCTCTACAACTTATATATGACTTTAATATATAGAAATATATATATATATATATTTGTGAGTAAAAGTTAGTTTTATTCTTGATTTCCTAAAACCATATCCCTTTTTGGAAAATATCTTTTAAATTTCCTTGCTTACCAGTGCCAACTTTAAAGTTTTCTCTGGACAGTAGAAGATTTAATTCCTTATCAGGTATTGTTTAAAAGGAAAAAAATCATTAAAATTATCTGCTAGCCCTTTATAGTATAAATGTGCTGATTTGATTATAGTAACCAAGTGTGTATCACCAAATAAGAGACACATTCACCTTAATTTACTGCCTGTAGCTTCTCTTGTTACTTACTGAAGACACACAGGATATCTTTAATGTTCTCTCAAATAAACAGTGCTGTTGTCAGGTGTTTTAAATATCTCTATCATTGCTGCAAGTTGACCACAGCTACACTTGAACAGAGGCTGTTAATGTATGAATGCATCGTCCCATTATTTGTATATAAATTATATAAAGCAAACAATTTTTTCATGTCACATATCAGCTATGTGTCTGATCTCATTTCCCATTTGTGGCAAAGAATCACTTGACGAACATATTTCTAAAATCAATTTTTTATTAACATGAAGGAAACTGATTTTAACAAAACTCAAGTAAAAAAAAAACTTTAATATCATACAGCATCTGATCATCTATAAATATCTAGTAACCCCTGAGATGTGCTCATGAAAACTAAATATTTAGCCGAAACTCCTCTAATTACACCTGTCAGTCTGCTGTTTGGAAGTGAGACATTATTGGCTCCCTTTATCAGAAAATAAAGCAGTAGTAGTAAATATTAATAAATTCATTGTAAATATGAGCGACACACACAAAGGCAACAGAAAAAAAAAATTCCACGAAGCAGGCAGGTACTTAAGCTTTTACACATAATTCTGTTCTTTCTTGCTGCCCTCTGAGTGGTGATCAATGGTGACCGTTTTGCCGTGGGACTGAGGCTTGTAAACAACCCCCGGATAACTGAAATACAAGTAAAGGAAAGGTTTTATATTATGATGATGCAAGCTCTGTCAAAGCACGTGAAAAAGTATTATGTTAAACTGCAGGACACTGAAGAAAACTGATATGAGTAAAAAGAGCATTAAATTCAGTAAAAAAAGAAAAATTCAGACAGCAGACTCTAAGATGTACTGTTCTTTGCTTGTTGTGCGCTAACATTAAAAATCTGAGAGGGGACTCACGTTGTTTTTTCATCTTTAACGAGTTCTCTGAAAGCCAGAGACTTCAGTATGCCTCCGATAATCAGGACACCACCTCCGATCCAGCCAATGAACAGTGCAGGGCCAAATGTGTATCTGTTAAGACAGAATAAACAATAATAATATTCAGCCACATGTGGGTCCAGCATGCCAGTAATTTGGAGAATATGCAAAATAATAAACATTATATCCTACGTGGGTACTCCTCCCATTCCTCCCATTCCTCCACCCATCCCCATCTGTCCTCCTGAGTATCCTCCATAGCTGTTGTAGGTGGACAGCCTGAAACTGGCCACGATCTGATTGGCATAGATTGAAGCTCCTGCAATGCTACACAAACCTTTGAGAAAGACATGAAGAGACAAAACAGGAACTTAGTGATTTATTTACTTAATAGAGAAACTCAATGTATACAATGCAATGACAACAAGCAGCTGAAGAATCTAATTGGTCAAAGGACAAAAATGATGGAGAAGTGATTCATATTGGTGATATCTGTACCAGGTTTGAACTTCCTGTTAGATGTAGTCTCAATTTTATTTTTATTTCTTGTGACCATACCAGCAACGATGAACATGATGCCAGCGGTGAGGCTCATCTTGCCCTTGGTGGCGTCTTCCATGCTGCTCATTTTGAGGCATTTCAGGGAGAAAACTGATATTAATACCCCGAGGATGCTCAGCACTACACCCACGATCATCAGGGCTCGCACCGCCTGGAAGGAACCTATTCGATGAAAAAAAACACATTTAGATACATCATATTAAGTCTAATATGTAAAAAAAAAACTGACGAGTTCTTTAAATATTACAAGGATTGTGAAGAGGTTAATCAGCATAGACTGCATAATATTCTTCAGCACAAATGACATCTAGCATGAATCTGTCAGTAAAGCTTTTGGCCTCAAATTACAGGACTTAAATTCTCTTCATCTTCAAAAGAAGTGGATGTTAACTAATGTATTTAATCTTGTTATGTAAGCTGTGTTCTTCAGTAGGTGTGGAACCTGCCCTTTGCTTGCTGTTTGTTCTGTTTCTGATAACTGTATTGACTAAGCCTCAGCTTAGCTGTCCATTATAGTGACCAGAGTGCACTGGTGCTAATGCAAATAATGATAGGAGAGCACCCGACGCAGGAGAAAAGAGTTTGCATAAAGGCGGCTGAAACTGAGAGTAAAAATGACTTGGCTGTTTTAAGAATAATGGCTGTTTACACTAAAAAGTTTTAGTTTCATTTCTCCCTCTAATATTTTCATTCAAAAAAGGCTGCATAAATTTCTTCTAAATATGTTAATCACCTTTTTCAAATTCTTTTGATTTTAATATTACTTTCCCTGTAATGGAAAGAAAGAAAGTATCCGTATTACTATCCGTTTCATATTTTACAACACAGCATTTTTTATAAAAGTATTTCTGTACCCAAATTTATAAACACTGAAACGCTTCTGGCAGTTTTCAGCAGGTTAGACCAGCAGACACTGACTGCTGATCTCTTCATCCTTTTTTTGGTGGTTTGTTTTACATGATGTCATTAAAAAATACTTAAAGAGACAGAGAGGCAGATACTTGACCCTCGTTGAAAACCTCCTTTTCTTTTTTTGAGAAAAACTAGTAAAGCCCTCATGGACCTTGAGCGAAAGACTTTCCTCAAAACCCTGATACTGGACGATCATTGTAAGCTCTAACTTCTTTAATCTTTGCTACCTGCTGCATCACTGTTCTTGTTTTCAAAAAAAGCTCAGCTAACATCTAAAAATATCTCCTCTAAGGACGAAGAGAGCAAAGTCAGGAAGGCTTTGAAATCCTTAAAATCCTAAAAACACAGATTTATGAGGCTACAACCATCAAAGTGAAGGTGAGTAACTGGGGACAAAGTTTAAACATTCAAATAGCAATGTATTACGCCCAAATTTGATGTAAATAGTCAGAGAGGGTCTGCACATTATAAAACTCTACTGAAACTTGTCCTACCTGAGAAGCCCAAGAGGCCATACAGTGGGCGACACTCGGTGAGTCCTGAGGAGGTGGTCTCACAGTCCTGCCACAGACCCTTGAAGGTGTAAACAGACGTCACCACATCCCCCTGCCTGTCCGTCACACTCCATCTGTTCATGGCAGTGGCCGCGATGATGGCCGCCGCACCGATCAGGCCCAAAATGAATCCACCGTTCTGCAGAACTGAGGGTGCCATTGTTTCCTCCTTCAGAAGTTGAGCGGCACAGTGTGTGTTGTGTGTGTGTGTGATGGTTTGCGCCCAGTTTAAATGTTTATATTTAACCAAATAGAAATTAGCAAAATAGATTTAAAAAAAAGATGAAATGCTTTAGGTGTTGCTGCAGGTCAATGAGGTGAAGTAGAAGCGCCAAAGGTGAGCAGGTGTGTGGTGTGTGTGTTGAGAATGAAAATGGGCACAGTGGCACTTTGTAGTGATGGTGGAGTTGGGTGGTGACGGTCGGGTTTCACCCAGTGGGCGATTCAGCGTCATGGGTTGGGCTATCTCGTGGCGCGAGGCGTGGACACAGCGGTGATAGGCGCACCTGGCACCTAAATGATCTAACTCTTTCAATGTAAACATGGAGGCTGAATCACTGACTGCGCGGGGCTTTGTAAACCGTCGACAGTTGGTAAATTAGTGAGTAAATGATGCAGTAATTTGCCATATCAACACTATGACAAACTAAAAAATGATGCAGCACTGCAGAAAGACAAACATGCAGACAGACATCGATGAGGCAGGAGTGAGTGCGTCACCCTATCAGGTGGAACAAAATGGTCTCTCACAGAGGAAGTAAGACAAAAACAAAATAAAACAAAACATTTAACAATCGGAGATTCTTTATAACATTGGAAAAGTTCATATTATGCCTCAAGATGTTGCTTTTAAATGAGGTATGACAAGGCAAACCAGTATTGTGAAATATTTTACGCATCCACAGGGAGGCCAGAGGTCAGGATCAGCCACCAAGCTGCATCCCTCCACCTCTGGATTGATAAAAATTTTTGTGTTTTTTTTTGTTCAAGGACACTTCAGCAAAATGAAAATTCAACAGCAAAGATACTATAAACCTGCCTTTTAGAGCATACTCTCATGGGTGCTCTCCCCAGGGTGTAAAGTGAAAACACTCTGATCTATTAGAGACAAAAACACCCTTTGGCTAGGAACCACGTCCTGTGTGTTTGACAACATCAAACACATACATGCATGTCTCACACTGAGGGTGAAACTCGACGGTTGGAGTCAGAGGACTAATTCTCTCCTATTTACATTGAAACAAACAGTTCCTCATAATTCCCATGATTCAACTTTTCACCTTATCACTTTGTCAACAACTGGGGAGGAGAGAAGTTTCTATTCATCTCTTATCATGAGCCAGGCTCACCTCATGCTGCCTCTCACAAACACACACACTGAAAAACAACAAAACTCATACAGTGGTTACGAAATTTGAGGAGACCAGATAATTTAATTTTGCTTGTCAGTTCAATGGACTTCTGTTACTAACATTGTAATGATACCTCATGATCTTTTGTCCTTTTTGTGCATCTTATCAGAAGATTAAAAGTCAGCTTGTTCAAATAAGAGCACTCAGATAACCAGGAGCATGAACAAAAAGTTTGATAGCAAACTTCCTCCTGTTAATACTGAAACGGACTTCTGACAGAAAATGACATCAAACTGAAAAAATTTAGAAATTATTACAATGACAACAATTACATATTTAAAAAATTTAAGAAAAAAAAAGGTTTTGTAATGTGGACCATTTCAAATACAAACTAACATTAAAGAAAAGATCCAACTTAACCAAAACATTGTTGATTAAACAGCAACTTTCTTATAATATCAAACTGATGCAGGTAACTGCTTATATAAAATGTTTTGGGGTAACTCCAAATAAAAAAAGGGTCAAATTATCAGACAATGTTTGCTGGAAACATTTGTCAGTCCCTTGTTAGAAACAGCCCCCCCAAAGTCTACAGAATTAAACAGAAGTGCAAAATGAAAACACAAAACACGGCTTTTGCAGACTTCCTCTGTTCACTTATATCCACAAGGGCTTCATGTTTTTTGAGTTAGGCAGTAATGTGGACTCATATTCATCTGAGAAATTATGTGTGTGGGCACTGTGCTTTTTATTTTTTAAACTATTTTAAATTGACAGCCTTGTCACAAAAGTAGCAAAATAGTATCTTTACATTAGCCCCAAATCTTCACTCTTCACACAGAATAACAGGCTGATGTAGGGATTTCTTGAGTGTTCTTGTTGGTCAGAATTAGGCAGTCAAACATCAGGCTAATTTATGGAACTTAATTCATTTAATTAAGTTACATTAATCTGCGGAAACACGAACATATGATATTCAGTTTCGCTGTATTTTTTTTTTTTTTTTTTTTTTTTTTTTTGTGGGATTAAAACATGTTTTTGCAGCCCAGTTATTTTTCTTGTGTCATATTACAGATTACATGGGGGAGGTCCAGTTCACAAACTTTTCCGGGTGCGTCTGCAAGTGTGCCCGACCAGTCACACGCTGGAGCTGGGTGAAGTGTACGCGTCCATGCCGCTCTTGGTCATCCCTCCAGGGAAGAGAATATAGGCTACCTGCGGCTGTAAACCGGCAGCAGACCAGGCGCTGCAGTTACAGGGAACCACGTACCCTGGAGGGCTGGAGGGTGACGGGTGGGTGTGGGTATGCTGTCCGGGGCAGGCCAGCCCTCCTAACCCTCCAGGCTGGTATCCAAACGTGTGCGCGCTGAAGGGCAGAGCGCCGGCGGTCAAAGTGTGCGGTATCTCCGCCATCCGCTGGACAGCTCCGGTGCTGAACTGTGCCACCGGCTCCAGCAGCGAGAAGGACGAGGAGGAGGAGGCGGGAGCGAGGAGAGCTCTGGCTTTATCCCCGGGGACAAGAAACGAGTCCATAGAAAATCCTTTCAGATGCTCCGCCGCGTCCCCGAGGAAAGACGGCAGCGGGAAAAGGAAACGGTCCCTCTTTAGGAGACTCTTGGGTTTGCGCCGGGGTCGGTACTTGTAGTCCGGGTGCTCCTTCATGTGCTGAGCCCGCAGCCTTTTGGCCTCGTCGATGTACGGACGTTTCTCGGAGTCGGAGAGCAGCTTCCACTCCGCGCCGAGTCTCTTGCTGATTTCTGAGTTGTGCATCTTTGGGTTCTCCTGGGCCATTTTCCTCCTCTGGCCTCTGGACCACACCATGAAGGCATTCATGGGTCTTTTGATGTGATCTAAAGGTTTTGCCATATCAGAAAGTTACACATTAATTAATAAAACAGACAAGAGTCCTACTTTAAATTAAGTCACCTCTCTAAAAAGCGCATGCTCCTTTCGTGCGTAAAAAGAAAAGAAGTGCCAAAGATGGATTCAGTTAGGAAAATAATTCTCTGTTTGGTGAAAAAATACTAGAAACCGTAATTTATACTTAACTAAAGCATTTTTTAAAAAGTCGAGCGGAAAAGTACATGAAGCGAAAAGCCTGGACGCATGAATGGGAGTCACGCAGGACCAAGTTGGAAGCTTGTTATGGATGATGCTGGCATGTCAACTACTCATCACCACTCTACTGTCACGGCGGGTCAAGCCAATGGGAAGGAGAGAGAGGGAGAGCACTGTAATCCCCTCACAAAAAGTGACTGTACAACATTTCTGAGGGTCTCCCTCCTTCCTCCTCCCCAACAGTTCAGTCTCTCTAAATGTCTACAATGCTTGTGAGGATTATGGAAGGAAAAATATGGAGATCATTTTGCACTGCAGCAGCTGTATACTTAACATATGTAAAACCGTCACATTAAACCAAGGGTGCCTTCAGAATGAAGGAGATACTAAGGTCATGAGTCAAAAGCCCGAAACACCCGTCATACCTTGAGAAAAGATTCTTATTATTTAGATTTTCATCCCTGACTGGTAATATTTTCTCATTTTCTTTTTTTTGTGATTTAACATCTTTAAGGGGTTTTGGAGAGACAACACTGCACTAAAATAACAGTCTCACAGTTATTAAAACTCCCAAGTGGAATTATTAGGAAATTACAAATCTGCAAAATAAAGTGTTAATGGTTTATTTCCAGCATGGAACTCTTTATTTGGCTTCAGAAATTTCAGCAAGTTTCCCAGGAGAAATACTGAAAACTTGTGAAAAAAGGCCCAAAAATTGGCATCAGGCTTAAAATAATGTCTCCTGAATATTGTTAAAACTTCCAAATTTACCTTAAGACTTTATGACTCCTCATAAAACAAAATGAAATGGAAAAGATACTCTCACTCTTCAAAACATTCTCAAAACTCACAGAAATATTCATTTGATTTCTTTCTCATGATGCCATGCAGGTTTCTCATCATGTGTGCAAGTGGCTCACCTCTCCTTCCTGCAAACTCAACAAAATCAGTATTAATCAGTCATAATAAACTGGCCCTCAGTGACTCTAATGGTTTTTTATCTGTTTTCATAATTACTGCACCTTATCTAATCAAACACATGCTATTGAAATGGCACTAGAAAGAAATGTCTGAGCAATGACTTAACTATGAAATATATACAGAAATCTGTATGTACGCTGCCACTCAAAGGAAGATATGGGTGCATACAGGGAACAAAAGGAGACTGCTGTATGGTGTATTGCAGGAAGCTCATTTTACTGGTACAAGAAGGAATTCAATGCTGGCTTACTGGGTGTCTAAGTGGAAGCTTCCAGGCCGCCTCAACTACACCCAAAATGGCTTCTGCAAAAAGGATTATTACCATGACAGAAGCATGATGCGCTCCTCTGCGGACTGACCTGTGGTGGTTAGTTGGAGCTCCTGGTTTAGGTTTTGGTAGCGAAGATAAACTTAGATATCAGGGTACCGACGAGGAGGGGGCCTTTATTTCATTTACCTCCCACAATCAAAGACACAGCGGGCCTCTTCAAAGGCAAAATAAATGGACATAAAAGATCTAGTGGTGCCCACAGTGTCAGGGGTGGAGATGATAAGACGTTTCCAGAGAGTATTTTTCTCTGGGCTTTCCTTGGAGCAGACGGGCTGGAGGGATAAAGTGATTGGCAGCAGGGGTCAGACAGTTGATCTGTCTCCTCATGGCTGTGCCGTTATCTATTTTGCTGTAGGTTCAGGCCTGGCACACAGGAGGCAACCACCGCCACACAGAGACAATGATTACTTCCGCATAGGAACCATGTTTTAGTGAGTCTTCTATGGTGAGAGGAAATACTGTCTGAGAGCAACGACATGAGAGTATCTGAAGGGCAGTTTGGAGAAATGTGTTTCCCGAAAAACTGCTTCTGTTGTTCGCCATGATTTATTTTTATTCTTTCAGCGGTTTCAGTTGAGAGAGTATGTGTTTTTGTGTACTCAGTCGGTGTTTGGTGTGACTTCTAAGAAAGGGCAGCATTTCAACTCTGGAGAGATGAGGAGGGGGGAGAAAAAAGGGGGGTAATAAGAAAAACTGCCAGCAGCACAAAATGGCTGTCGTAATCCGGTTATCCCCTGGGCTCTAAAGATACTGGTCCTCTCCTTAGGAGTCTATCTTTTCTTCTTATGTCAAAACTGTCCTCCATGCACTCAGGTGGATTAAGGAGTCACACTGTAGAAAGAAATTGACAGGTACAGAAAGACCTGGAGGTGAAAAGGAAATGAAAGACGACACAGAGAGGCAGGCCGGGGCGCTCGTGCCGAGAGAGTGTCAACGACTGATGAGGACAGAATCCATCAAACCAACCTTATGCTGGAGAATAAAGCTCAGTGTTTTCTACTAATTAACTGT
Organism: Acanthurus leucopareius; assembly: GCA_029814765.1. NCBI lineage: Eukaryota > Metazoa > Chordata > Actinopteri > Acanthuriformes > Acanthuridae > Acanthurus > Acanthurus leucopareius. The sequence goes on along the minus strand of JAQMCX010000008.1, from coordinate 7,889,267 downwards.
ACTGATTAGGGGGCTAATAAATATCTGGTATCTTGAGAGATGGCTTTACTTTACAGAACAGTTAAAAGGTTGAACAGCTGTATTGTTCACTGATGCTGCTGTATTATCTGACTTGGGTTATACTGGGTATTTATACTATACTATAAAATAATCAGAGTAAATGGAATTTTGGATAATGTAAATACATACTATCTAGATTTCATCTTCATTTGGCAAAGAAGACTCCAGAAAAATGGGCTCTTATTCACATTAGCTGCTGCAGGAAATGTGTCTTAGACAATGCCCCGACGATTAATTTTTAATTATTACTTATTTGAAACTTTTTAGGCACAAATGCCAAAGTGACCTGGTTACATCTTCTCAGATTAACAAATTTTCTTTTTTGAATGTGGATTTCTTTGGAATTTGAAGCATTTAAAAAAAACAAGCAAAGTGAAGATGTGACCTTGGAAAATTTTTCATTTTCTGTGATGGACCAAACAATTCATCCATTACTTAAAAAGTAATAAACAAATTGACTTTAAAAATAACTGTTAGTTACAAATAGTAATTTTCCTAACACCCATGTTTCCCCTTAAGGGAAAATTCAAATAAAATAAATTCAAATTTTGGTGTATTATGTATGTGTTTTGAGATTTCCTACATTTTGATTATGTTCACTTTATATGCAGAACCAATCAAACAGAGAGCAGGAGTGGGAAAAAATAACAAATTATTGACACATATTTTAAGTGTCCAGACTTTCCTAACTGACTGGTAAGATCTCGATACAAGTTTGCAGAAATGAAGGCCAAGGTCATAATGCCATCACAAGGCCCATTGCTAATGTCTGAATCCTGTTTGATTCACCAGGTCTATTTGTTTTGCTTTGCTGCATGTCACATTAAACCTGATTTTAGAATATCCTCAGTATGAATACACACTTTTATTCCCGCAATCATTTCACAGTGGACCTCTTCTGTTGTGACCTGGTGAAAGAGTTTTTTTAATCGGTTGTGTGGAGAGTTCAGATGCACTCATACTTCAAACTTTGTCATTTCAGCTCCAAATAAATACACTGAAATCCAAAAACTACATTCAAGTCCAACAAGAGTTTCTGACACTTCTGAGTAGTCCATTAGAGAACATTTCAGGGGGAAAATCCCCAAGATTTTCACTGCTCTGGGGGGGATTTCACTAAATCTTGTGCTTATTCTCATGACACTTAGGAAAAGTGAGGCGGTTTTAATAGCTTTCCCCCTGACACATTGATGGTGGAATATATGCTTTGGCTCTGTGGGAGATAGCTCCAATCCCCAAAGGGTTGAAAGAGAGAGGGGGTGGGGGTCTGCTCGTCTCTGCCTGCCACTACACTTTCATAAGGCCCCATCTAAACTAAATTAATACACTTCCTCTAACATCTGAGGATAAACCTGAGGACCACATTACTGTGGCAGCCCCTATCAGCCAGCTTGTAATACAACCGAGTCAGCAGTCAATGAGATACATTTGCAACCAGGCATTTGTCAGCGACTCAGTTCCACAGAGGAAGGAGATTTAAAATGTCCTGCAGTAAATTAAGTGCTGCTTGAAAAGTGAAAGGTGCAGCCTAAGCAGGCGGCTGCTTACTTTAAATGACAGACTGGTTAAGAGGGTGATGATGGTGTGGTGATGGAGGGAGGAAGAAGCTGAACCGGGGCGAGAAGTTGTTCTGATCATGGGTTTTACACGTTGGAAACTATATTTCATCTCTGAATATATGACCCTGTTGAATTGAACTTTAATCTTTACACATGATCAAATTAATCACATTACTGTTTTTCTACATTGTACTATGACACAGTGTGACAGAATATAAAAATGTAAATTGTTCTTAGTGACTGTGTGGTACACTAAATGATCTGATGCCAATATTTCTGAGGGGCACAAGCAAAGCTCAGAGGAGTCACTTCTGAGTAGACAGTTTATTTTTTTTATCTAATTAAAAGTTTAAAAACTGTTTAAGTGTGATTCAGTGATGGGTTCAAAGAGGATGAATCAAGACTGAAGTTATAGTAAGGAACCAGCTTGTTTTGTCTTTGCTTGTTTTACCTATCAAACTGCCATACTATCTTATCAAAAGTTATTGGATGCTAACCAGTCATGCTGTATGTAGTTTAGCATTTCAAAAGGTCAATAATAATGGTTTTTTTTTTAGCCCAAATCTCTGTTAATTTACAAATTAACCTTGGATTTTATGTATGCACTAGTATGATATTATTGATTAATTAACCATAAATGAAGCACTCAGCCTTATGTCAAACCTATGCTTGCTGAGACTGTTTTTTTTTTGAAGGTGGAAGCTATAAATGTTCACATACAAACATTTTGTCCTCCTTTTAATTTTTTTAAAGGTTTTTTTTAGCTTTAAGGACCATATAACAGTGTTTCTGCATTTTAAGGGCATTTAAACAATTTCTTGTCAAAACTCTCTGTAATTTTTACATTTTAAAACGTGTTTTTAATTCAGCAATTTAGTTTTACTGTTTGTCTTACTTAGCATGTGTGGTATGTTGTTGTGCAGAAGAAAAGTGAAGATCTTTAATAGCTACTACAGTAGCCCATAATTAAAATAAAATATGCAAAAAATAAAAAAATAAAGCATGATACCAATAAATACCCATTCTGGTAATCAGTTTCTGTCTGTTGAATACTTCCAGAAGATTTTGATGTAGCTGATGAAATAAGATTTAGTTGCAATAAAAGTGGAACTAATACAAGACAAAGAAAAGATGTCCAAACACTGTTGTAGTTCCCTTCCTTAATAGATTGCTTACTCGCCAAGAAATTAAAAAAAAAAACTTTTGCATTTATACCGTAAAAGAAACTCTTGCCATATTTACAGCGAGGGCACAGGAAAGAGGAAATTTAAATATACAAAAACTAACACACTTAATAGTATGAATATGACAGAGCATGGTGCCACTAAGAGGCTTACAGAAATAATGGAAATAGTGTAGCTCCTGTAGGGATGATATGCTTGCTGTAACAGAGAGGGAAAGAGACTGGTATTTACAGAGATATCTCCTGGACACGTGTTAAGCGGAGCAGTGGCTGTCTTGAGCCAGACTGGAGGGAGGGGAGCACAGATGCTGTCACAACAGCAAGCTCAGATAAGCCCCAACTGAGTGAAGACAGAAAGGCATTAAGTGAGCATATTTTTGAGTAGTCTGGTGCTCCTCCTTTGCCACTGAAAATAGATTGTGCACACTTTAAATATAGGTAGATGATTCAATGTCAGACTATTTTGCTGCAATCATCTGTATGTGTGTTTTTAGCTCTTGGAAATTAGATGATACATTTCCCTTTGCACGGATGATGAGAAAGAAGAAACCAAGTAACTTCTGTGCATGCGCTTACCTTTATCTATACTGTATCTGAACTACTGGGGTGAAATACAAACTGTATATAGAGTCTAAAGAGCATTTATTAGATATAATATTGAATAAAACAAATGCCTAAATGTCATACTATTAAAATCCACAAAAGATCACAGTAACTGGATTGTAAAGTCTTTGCCCTTTTTTCTGTGATTTTTGCAACAAAGCAAGAGTTCACCTAACAGACTGTAAAATTCCACCTCATTATACAATACCTCAAGGGCAAAAATACGGGCTCGTCCGGGATTTGAACCCGGGACCTCTCGCACCCAAAGCGAGAATCATACCCCTAGACCAACGAGCCACTTACTACTTCAGCTGAAACAAGTGTTTATATAACTACTATATCATCCGAGGTATTGTATCGTAGTTTTACATCGGAAACAATCGACATATTCAACAAAACTGTATATGATTTCAAGAGCAACGCAGGATGGAACAGAACTAGTCGACAGTGTTTCTAGCTATAAAGCTAACAGGCAGCCAGTTTAGTTTCAGGTTTTTAGTGGGCCTACGTTAGGGGTTACGTTGGTTAACTGCATTAAATAAGTTAGTTAGCCATCATATTGACTTCAAATGGCTAATATCCCTTTGAGAAAAAAATTGGTGAAGTAAACAGGGCTGTCTCTTCCTTTTCTTCATGTACAGCAGTTATCAATTTGGTCAGCCTACTCGTTTAACATAGCATGTTCATCACTATGCAGCTGTAGTTTATTCATTTCCTAATACATATACGGTCAAAATAGAAAAAAAAAATGGATTGGGTTCCTTGGGCTTCTCACCATTGCATTTCTATATCTGCTCAATTCCACAGAGTCAACACCCCACCCACCCAACCACCACAAAAGAGAAAGAAAGTAAAGAAAAAGAAAAAAACAGCTGCTATTACTCTTTCCAGACAAAATGGAGCCTTGGCTCACTCCACTAGAGTTCAGATGTTCAGATGTTCACTGGTTAATTGATTTAAGAGTATTTGCAACTGCAAAGGTACCACTATGTTGTTGTAAACATGATAATTGATGATTGATGATTTGTTTAGTAAAGCTGTTATGTCACTGTCTTAAAAACGTACTGCGAGGTAAAAACATATTACGGCTGAGACCAGTGGCGTACTTAGGCTGTTTGATGAGCATGGAAAAAATTAAAAGGGCACCAGCTGTACTTGTGGAGTCAAACAGTGGATGGATATTCTAGTGTTGGCCACTGCTTCGCCCATGAGTCAAGCTAGCGCTGTGAACAGGAAGCTAGATATCCCTATTTCTGATTTCAGCCCCCCATTTTGTGAAATAGGCCTATTATGCTGCGACACAACTGCTCTCTAAAAGAGAATATTAAAAAATCTAACAAAAAAAACAAAAGGAGCATTTTCCATTATGGAGTCATCCTATGAGGGCGCACTGTCTCGTATGTGGGAGCATGTAGAGGCCATCTAATTTTTATTCATTTAAAACCTTGAGGGGCACCCAGAAGGGCACCTGAAATGATACTTATTTTTTTTTATCTACTGTGGGGGCATCCAAAAAAGCACTCTCACAGCGTTTTTCCAAACCCCTCAAAGTGCATCACTGGCTGAGACATGAAATTGATGGTGAAGCTGCAGTGGTTGGACGGATAGGCAGATTTTTCGTTTGGCATTTTTCCAGCATAAATGACAAACTCATCAGTTGAGCACTTTTGCATTTCATTTGATTGTAAACTGATCACCTTTGGGTTTTGACTGCCTTCTTAATACCAAGATGATCAATCCAGTTAACAATCTGCAGGTTAACAGATAATGAAAGGCTATATCATTAGTTTTAACTAATAGCAATTACAAACTGACATTTCCTCCCTATGAAGATTGATTTGAGACATATCATATGGAACCTAAGACAGGAGATAGTTAATTAGGTTTGAACAACTGCAGCTGTAACTTTTTTTGGATAAAAAACCAGAGAAAGATGCAGATTTTCTGAAAACGCACTCATGGGAACGGTTTACAACCCTGTTATAAACCTTTGATTACTGCTTTAGTGTGCGCTGCTAATAGTATCCCCATTATCATACAAGAGATGTGGTGAAGATTCAGATACTTTAAGATGATACATCCAAACTCTCTGTGTAAGCAAACAATCTCTCACATTAGACTGTCATGTTCCTGTGGTGCTCTGTGGTTTTTATTGGAGAGTCTGATTAATATGCAGCATTGTATTTTTATGTGTTTTATGTCATTTAACTGTAAAGACTGTAAGATTGCATTTTTGAAAGATGAGTGTTGGTTAATTAGATGGTGTAATAATAATGAGATAATAATGAGTGTATTAAGGCTTCTTATCATTCTCTCTCTCTCCATATTACCAGTCCCATGTCCCTGGTCCGGCCCTTTTTTTTCTTTTTTCTTTTTTCTTACTTTAATTACCTGACCTTTACATTAATACACACACCTCACCAGAAACATTCACACATATTATTTTCTTGTGTGTCGTAGATTTGTAGATGTGCTTTTAGTGTGCAGGTGTTAGTTGTTATTTATAGTAAGGGGAAATCCTGACACCTCGTGGACAGATGAAACATTACAGCTTATTTGATTACCTGTCTCTTTGTCTTGATGCCTCCAGTATTACAATGTAACTGTTGAGACTCTCTAAAGACATTGACCAGAACCTGCATAATGTTGCAGTTTTGTAGCAAACACTTATTCTTTGTACATACAATTGTTGTATCTGTCTCTCTTGATCTTTGCAGCCTCTTGCAGTCAATCTATCTATCAGACAGACAGATAGACAGATAGATAGATAGATAGATAGATAGATAGATAGATAGATAGATAGATAGATAGATAGATTTTTTTCTGTTGCACAAAAATATAATTTTGCCTACCTCTCTAAAATCTTTTTATCTGTCCTGGTTAAATAAGCGGCTTCCTTAAGTCTCTCAAATAAAACAATCCAAAGAGAAAAACAAATTGACTATAACCAATTGTGATTGTCAGTATTGGTAAAAATCAATCATAAAGTAAACCTACATGTTTTATTTTATTTTTTTAGTTTATTTTATTTTGTGAGTACGCGCCTCAGCCAGAATGCCACGAAAATAATACGGTATACCGAAAAGCAATTAAACAAAATCTACTGGCAACATGGAGTTTGCCTTTATTGTTAAGAATTATTAAATGTGTTAAAGTGTAACACTAGAATGCGTCTGAAAAACATGTTTTTCATTCTACAGAAAAATCTGGTGTTACAAAAGTTTCTGAGAATCTGTAGGGTCATTTAAATGTCACACACATAACTTTGTGACACAGAAGTCAAATAATCTACATGTAGAGACTTTTCAGTAATCTCTCTCACACATGCGCGTCAACGTGCGTCCCCAGTATGGAATCAGACCGAAAGAGAGAGAAGAGTGAGGAAAGGGAGAGTTGAGAGAGGAAAGGAACAGGAGAAGGAAGAAGGGAAGAAGAAAAACTTAAGAAAAGGAACAAGTGAAAGGTAGGTTGTGTGTGTGTGTGTGTGAGTGAGTGTGTGTGTGTGTGTGGGGGGGGGAGGTGGGGTTATTCTTTTACAGGTGCATCAAGACGGTTTGGGAAAAGGTGGATATAGAAATTGTAATGCTGCTTTGAGTTGTGGTAAATATATTTTGTCTTTGCACGCAGCTGATAGATTCAAGAATGTTAATATAGTTTGAAATACCTTTAAAGCAAATTTTGAAATTGTTTGAGACAGAGAAATTACATGCATTTTCAGATGCCAAACATCAGACGGATGAAGAGGAGGGAGAGGAAGATGAGGAAGTGGACCACGGAGGCCATGGAGCAGGCAGTCCAGGAGGTGGAGGCAGGCAGGCTCTCTCTGTGGCAGTGCAGTGCAGCACTGTGGTTCAGAGTCCCAAATTCCAGCCTGAGTTACCGAGTCAGTGGAAGGGTGGCATCTGGCTGTGCCAATGCCCAGAGGCAACTTCTCACCCCTGCAGATGAGAATTCCCTGGTGGAGGACTGTTTGTACTCTGCCAGTCACGGGTTTCCACTGACGAAACCCCAGGTCCTGTCCCACGCTCTGGCAATCTACACCCATCGCCATCCTGATGCACCGAAGACTGTGCTAGGCCAGACGTGGTGGATAAATTTCCGTGAGAGGCACCGTCATCGCCTGACTGCCCGGACCCCAGACATTATTGACCGTGGGAGGGCATCCTGTGCTAAGAGGGGGCCCATCGAGGACTATGGACTGTGAGCTGTTTAGGAAGTGGTTTGTCGGGCATTTCCTAAAGTTTGCAACTCAAGAGCGCCCGCTGCTGCTCGTCATGGACGGCCACCAGTCCCACCTGGATCCAGAGCTGGTCCAGGCGGCACAGAGGGAAAGGGTCATTCTCTTGTGCCTGCCGCCTCAGACTTCTCACATCCTTCAGCCTCTGGATGAGAGTTTTTTTGGACCCTTGAAGGCAGATTTCTCTGGTGTTACAGGAGATCTGTCGGCAGTAAGCCACTCCTTTTTGG
>JAQMCX010000008.1:7829909-7881295 GCA_029814765.1 Acanthurus leucopareius | reverse complement strand
TTCTGATGTTTCTGATGGTTCTGATGGTTCTGATGGTTCTGATGTTTCTGATGTTTCTGATGGTTCTGATGGTTCTGATGTTTCTGATGGTTCTGATGGTTCTGATGGTTCTGATGTTTCTGATGTTTCTGATGGTTCTGATGGTTCTGCTCTGCAGGGTGAAGCCATATCAGAGTTCACCAAAGACCCTGCTGACAACAGCACAAACTACTGCAGCCTCCAGAACCTGATGGACGGTAAATAGCTGACCTGTTTTCATTATGCAGACATTCATGCACTAATTAATCAGTGTTTGAATAATGTGTGTTTTCCTGTGTGCAGGAAGTGACCTGGTCAGTGCTGCAGGATACAGCCAGTACAGCAACAAGTACATCTGTCCTGGCTTTGATGTTGGAAACTGCAGCTTGTTTTAGATGGAGATAACAGGTTCTTTTCAGTGTATTTTTTTTTCTCCATTTATCCCGCACATGCAGTAGTAACATATTTTTTTGAGCAGTTGATATAATCAAATAGTTAAAAAATGCTTTGTCAATGTTGTTAAAATAATTTAATTCAGCTTGTATTTTCTTTGAAATCCAATTGTTTGTTTTACATAAATGCAAATTAAAGTAAGCTGCAAGATGTTTTAAACAGCTCTTTTCCCAAAGAGTCTTTAAGTATTATATGTACACACAGTTTTATTATGAGACTCAGTCAACAGTCTTCAGCGGCTCAGGATGAACACTGACAACAAGGTAGAAGTGCAACAAAGAAATAAAGTCTGGTGTGTTAAAGTCACTTATGAAAAGCCTCCAGCAGCTCACAGATATTTAACATGAGGTTCATGAGTCCAGTTTGACAGCTCGTCTTTTGTTTGTATTCACGTCCGTTTAACTAACAACCAATCGTTATCTTTATTGCCAGGCTGAATAGGAATGGATCATTTCCATAAATATTCACAGTGACTTGTGTAAAAGGGGACTTTGAACACAAGTGGAGGAGGAAGAAGATAAATAACCAATGAAAAGCATTTCATCATGCGCAGTTTAATTAAAGCCACTGAAAATGATGAAGAGAGGGTGTCAAAAACACTGGAGTCAAACAAAACATCTGAAACTAGACGTTTTGATTAGCAGACATGTTTGAGTCTGCAGCACACTGTTATTACTCACTGTGACCTTTAAACTGTGCATGAGCAGTGCGACACCTGTTTTATTAAGAGAAGTGAGGAGACAAAAAAATCAGCTTGAGGCAGGAAACAAAGTGTTTCAAGTTCAAAATGCTGTCATTACTGAAACTGGTCGGTTTGGCTCTTTTAAATTACAGTAAATTAAAGATAGTTTTTTTTTGTCTCACACATTTAAATGTGCAAAATGTAACATTTGTTATTAAAAAATTTGGTTAAAAAAACCAGATAGGTGATGTGTTTGATTTGTTCTTTTGAGCTCTGATAAACATAACAGGTGAACATACGAACTAGTTATCTCTTGCAAACTTCTGTTCTTCATATCAAGGACTCAGTGATGTTTTTTTTAAATGACCACTAAAACCAATTCAGCTCAACAGATAAAGTTAAGAGTGAAGTTTTCCCTAAATTTAAACATCATCTGACTTTTTTCCCGCTAAATCTGACTCCATGTTTGACCTATAAAGGGCACCATGTATACTGTCACATTAACATGTGACAGCAAGCAGCAGCAGCATGAACTGCACCACCTCCTGCTGCATGTGCTTAACCAGTCTGACACTGATGAAGCAGCTCCCCCCAGTGGAGAAGCTGCTGCCTGCAGGTGGGGGAACGACAGAGTTTGTGAGGAGATAGCAGCGATTGCAGTTGCAGTCCTCTAAAATCCTGCACTGAAATAACAAGATGGTGTAAACATAGCAGGATGTGGTGCCTGCAGAGGAACCACAGAGCATCAGAGCAGTCACATTATACAATGTAAAGTCTGTAGGTTGCGGTGAGGTCTGGTGAAAGCTTCACTTAAGTGTTCAGCAACAGTGAATACACAAGACAAAAGAGGTTAAGGTTATTATGAAGTTTTATTCTTTAAATACAGAATAAAGAGGCTGTTGAAATCAACAATTTAAAGTGAAGAATAACAGCCCTTAAACAAGGCACTTAACTTAAACTGCTTCACAGTGAAGCTGCTAAGAAACCAATCCTAGATTACAGACTGAAACAGACACTGTTATTGTGTTTAAGATGTGCACAGTTATTCACAAATGAATACGTGATCTATCTGTAAAGTAACCTTTTGATAAATGGGAGCATCAGACATGCTTCTGCGAAATGAGGACAGTCACATGATTTAATTCCACCTGTGTAAGTATCATTTGGTGTGTTTTTCAGACAGTGTCAGACAAAAAAAATAATCAGCTCACAGTGTCACACAAGTGTATAAATAAGTGTAACCTACTTGTTTTAGTTTCATTAAATCCTCATAGAAGATATTCCTTTATATCTGTAGAGAAGTACGTCGCATTCTCAGCAGAAAGCAACAGTTTGCACTTTCTCGCGTGGCCCGCTCCTTCCTGGTGAGTCATTTGAGATGTCAGGCCTTTTTTTAACTCGACCTGGCAAAAGTAATCCTCACAAATGTTGTGAGCCTGTGCCCCCCCCCCCAACTCTGTCCTTGTTTTTCTGAATTGGGGGAGCATGAACTTCAACATGTGGACGAGACTGCGGCCCATTGGCAGAAAGCTGGTTATTGAACATCAGGGTTTTGTCTGCAGCTCACTGCAGTTTACTGCCGGCTTGTTCTTCTGTCTCCGTGTCAAATTCAGTCAGAGAGCAGTAGAGCAGCTTCTGGGTAAATCTGGTAGCAAAGACTGGCAGAGGAGAGACATGGGAGGGAGAGGGAAAGACAGAGGGAGAGGAGAGGTCAGAAGTTCCAAGATGATTAAAGCTTTTACTTCTTCTTCACATGCTTGAACCAACAGACGTGGGGTATTAACTAGAAACCAAGCCCAAAAACCAAAATTCAAATCATGCTGCACTCAAATCTTATATTTTCTTTAAATTAATATTTGAGCCCTTAAGTAAGGTTGTTCTGATACCAATACTAATAACAGAAATGCCTTTGATAGTGCCTGAAATACAGGATCTGGTAACTGGGATTACACAAGTCTGTGCAATAATCTGATACCACAGGCTCTATCAGAAACAGAGCCCTGCTGCCTCCCTCCTGTATGCAACTTGACATATTTTTTATTGCACAAGTAGCAATTATCAATAACAGCATGAAACTTGTTAAATTTTAAGCACGTCCATAACATAACATTCATAGAAATTTAGTGATAATCAGCTGTTGAATAGTAATTATAATAAATATATATACAGTATATATACTCTTACTGACACGCTGGTATCAGATCCGTACATAGTGTTGACCATTTCAGCTCAAGGAGGACAATCTGTATCTGGAGTAAAAAAATGGGACATCAGAGCATCTTGACATAAAACTTACTGTTTAACTTGCGCATTAGTTTGGGCCTCCTCTCCTCAGGCAGGTAAATGGTCACATAATAAACCGGCACCCCTGACAGTGCAATGCCAATTCCTATGAGAGAATTGATGGTGTCTCCATACAGAGGGACGATGACTAAGAACAGGCTGCACAGACAGTAGATGAAGGGGAAGAACAAGGTCAACTGTGGAGGGAAAAAAAAACAACAACAACAAATCTGGTTAGTTTGTAAGCCTGATGTCTGAGTATCATGTGTCTCCATGATGATGATGATGATATGAAAACCACGGAAAATGAACTATAGCTGCTTCAGATTAGGTTCATTATCAGAGGAAGCAAAACATGTCAGACCCTCTAAACCTGTTGTTAAATCTTGTAACTAAATACATGCAAATGTCTAAATTTGTTTTCCTTTGTTTGTCTGGCATATTCAGATAGAAGTTTGGCTGATGAAGAGTCAGTTAAAGAGGATACAAAAAGCTCCTTCCCTCAGGCCATCAGGGTGGTGACCTCTGTTTATCCCCTGAATCATCGTCTCCTATGAATCCCCTTCACTTTCCTTAAACTGTAACATATGTATTTTGACATTTTCACATGCTGAAATGTTGCATAATCCACCCAGAGACAAGGCCAACACACACTTTAACATTTTAATACTAATATCACATAATATATAGTATATGTATAGTTTTTATCTTTTATATTTCTTCTATATTTTGCAGCTTAACTCTTGTTATAATTACATGTTCTGATTGCACATTGGCCTTGTTTCTGCACAACCCTGAGAGCATTTCACCTGGATTTATTGAATGAGCGTGTTACAAATAAAACTGCCTTGCATATTGACATCTCGGATCTGAATGTACCTACAGATGGAACATATAAACAATATTTGAGACAGGAAACTTACATAAAACCTGTTGTTTGTTGCTTCTCACATCTGTTAAACTTTCTATGTGTCTCTTTTCTCTATTTTCACCTCCTTCATCCATTTTTTCTGTCTGCTGGATAATCAGCCTTCCTGGACCTCTCTCTTTTTCTCTCTCCAGGCTTTTGTTCCTCATCCAGATGTTTGGATCTGGATCATAGTTCCTCAGGAGATTAAACCTCTCCCTCTCTTCTAAGTTTAACATGCTGTAATGTCCTGAACTCCGTTTGCATGTATGTTTATCCCCTCTTTCTCTGTAAATGCTGTGCTGCTTCTTATGTGTTTGTGTGGCCTCAGTCCAGGTCTCAGTAACTGAGAGGAGCTCCTCCAGCTCAGGTTCCTCATATTTGAGCCATCTGAAGTTGCTTAACTCTTGCTTCATGTTTTGCAGTCCACATATATCTGTATTTTTGACATCATAACTGGTCTCTTCCATGATTTATTGTGGATATAAGATAACCATTTCCAAAGGGGAGGGGATACTGATCTGTATCTATGTTCAAACTCCTGTGAGACAAATTTAAAGCGTGTGATTTTTTTGGTCAGTATTATAAGTGTAAGCATGTGTACTCTATGTACTGTCTGAATGTATTTGAATTCAGTGGGAACATGAAGGACTGAGCACCTTCACAGGCCGGTGTCTCTCTGGCTGAGTGATGCGCAGGTAGATGAGGCCAACCACAGACAGACCCACATAGAGCCAGTAGCTGAAGCTGAAATAGTTGATGAGCTGGAAAACGTCCTCCACACACAGGAAGATGAGACCCATCAACCCCTGCAGCCATACGTCAGAACACAAAGTCATGTATTTATGTGTTCCTGCACATTGTTTCCATATACTGTATACATGTGAGAAATCTGATATCCATTGTATTGCAGAAAAAAACAGATGGTCCTCACATTGAACAGTAAGGCAGGTATGGGTGTGTAGCGCTCCAGGTGAATCAGACTCAGACTGTTGGGCAGGTGGCCCTCTCTGGCCCCGACGAAAAACAACCTGCACAAACAACAGAGATTGGTAAGTTGTCAGGTAATTACTCATCATGATATGAGCCTCATATCAGTGCCTGTTCAGTACTTCCTGTTTACCGTGAGGCAGCAATGATGGAAGCATTAAGTCCTCCGTAGCAGGACATGGCCACTGAAACAGGGATGATCCATTTAAACGGCCCCAGGACTTCATTCCCAAATGTCTGCAGGGTCACATTCATGTTTATTACAAATGTTACACAATAAACCTAATTACATACATTTTTTAGAAGAGTCTCTCAATGCATCAGACTATTTTATTGTCAACGTCATGCAAGCAATTTCAAAACTGAAGTCAGACTGGAAAAAGTGTCTGTCTTCAAGCAGAGCAGGACTATATTTAGCAGAGGAGTGAATTATCTCTCTCAGGTGACTGTTGGTTTCTCACCACAGCGACGGCATCGCTGGCCAGCAGAGATGGAATGTCCAGAACCACATAGTACGCCACGTTGGTCAGCAGGTAGATGATGGTCACTATGGGCATGGAGATGGCGATGGCCAACGGCAGATTCCTGCAACGGCAAAACAGTGCAGTCATTGAAAAACTGCAGGTGATAAAGTTCTGTTTAGTTCATTGAAATAAGAATGACAAAAACAAAAACAAAAAGATGAAATTTAATATGAACTTAAAGGACTGAAAAAAAAATACAGTAGCTAATATATTGGCCACTTGGGGGCAGCAAAACAAGCAGTAAAAGCATACCTACAATACACAAATATAGAACCTGTAATGTTAAATGGCTAATATGTGAGGACAAAGTTATACTTTCCATTTCTGCAATTACACAAGGGTCAGCTCTGGTCAACCTGGCACACATTTCATCAGGTTGGATGTCATTAAGCTCTGAGCAGACATCCCAATACCTCTAATTTGTTGTGACCTTGCAAACTTGTTCGGACTTGTCCATGCAGCCACCACACAGCAGTCCTGTGGATGCTCATCCACTGTGCATGTGTGGAAACCCTCCACATGCCAGAATCCAGCAAGTCTGCCAGGAGCACCGGGCATCAGTGGTGTCTGCAGCTGTCTGTGTACGTGTGTCTCAAGCTTAGCAAACAGCTGCTTACTAACACTCCCAGCAGTTGTAGAGAACCATCAGCAATAATGTGGATTCATGTTTTTCTTCTCCTGACAAATGAAAGCGAAATACTCAACATGTTTTGGTTCTCCTGAAGGAAACACCCAACCATTGAGCTGCTCCGCAGCCAAACTCTAACTGTCATTTGGAGCTAGGCAGGTTGAGTACAGTTGGGGTTTTTTAAGCATTTTTGTGTGTAAATAGCTGTCTGTTGTGTAAAGAGACAAGTTGGATGAGAGCAGTGAGACTGAACCAAAAGGTAAACCAGATCACTGAGCTAAAATATGCCACAAGTCCTCCACAGAGCTGAGGGTAAGTAAAGTGTAATAAGAAAAGGTTTTCTCACTTCATCACTACTACAAGGTCTTTTCCTCTGTGTGTGTGTGTATGTGTGTGTGTTACCTTTCTGGATTCTGAATCTCCTCAGTGACAAAGTTGAGTGTATCCCAGCCGGAGTAGGAGAACAGAGCTGAGTAGAGAGCCAAAGCCATGGCTCCAGGATCTGTGGAGGAGCCCTCAAATGCCCCCTCGAAGCTCTGTGTTTCTCCTACACGAAGAGAAATTAAAGTATAAAAGCACATTTATTTAATGAATTCACTCTGATGCTTTTGTACTTGTGTGCAATCTTACCATAAGATATTTTCAGGAGTCCAACAAGGATGATGAGGAAGAGCGACGTCAGTTTGACGTAAGTGAAGATGTCCTGTACCAGAGTCCCCCACTTCACATAGGCACAGTTAATGAAGATGAGCATACCTGAACAAACCGGAGGGAAAAAGGTGATGAAGAAACCTCCTTCTACATGACTGAACCAAGCTGAAGCCTCTTGTCCTGATGCCCAGGATTGTCTTTTGTCTTTGTCACAGGAGGACACATCCTGCATGAGGGCACAGAAACTAGAACTCCCTTCTTCACTGAGCAGCTCATGGCTCCTTGCATTGCTGCTCTCTCACCCAAATACCACTTTTGCTGTCCACATTCTTCACAGCACAAAGCCAGGCTCGTATTTTTAAAGGACTGGACTGATGGTGTAACTCTAGCTGATGCCAGTTTCACACACACAGGCTTACTGGGTTTGATACTGGAGGAAATGAAGAGCTAAATAAGCACTGGGGTTATTCAATGACTTCACAACTGGGTTTTTGGACATACTGTCATTTATAGGTATAACTCCTCTGTAATAAACAACATCTACACTAATAAATATCCTTTATGCCGTTTGACTGTTTCCAAAATGTACTCATTAAAGCTTTTTTTAAAGGGAATTATTCTTATCAGACAGTTAAGGGGTGTCAAAGGTTATCAGGTGTCGTATGCTGTGCAGATGGTAAAGCCCCTTCAAGGAAAATGTATTTGTAATGAAGAAAAATTGCTTAAAATGCAAACTTACATTTTAAATCATCCTAAGATTTGGCTGACTTGTGTCTTTGTAGAAAACCCCCCGCACTGGGTTCTTTCCCTGACACTGACTCTCACCCATGGTCACACACACACCACAGGGCATGCAGTTACACTTCCGCTTTAGTGAGCGAAGTTGATAAGAAAGAGAAAAAAAATTTGAAACCTAATATGGTGCCAGGTAATTATTAACCGTAAATAACTAAAAGGGCTATTGCTTAAAAAAATTCCAACCAAAACAGAGTCTGATTTAATAAAAATCTGAAGGGGTTGCAACTTTAGGTTGAAGTGTTTGGTCTGCAGCTGTAGGGGGATTGATAAGTAAATTGCCGAGGTGGGAGGCAGTTTCAAAAAGCCTAACACACTAATTTTTCCAGATGGTCACATCCTATGTTCACACCTGTAGTTCAGCAGAATACATGGATGCAATCTTTGCAGAATAATAATATTTATTATCATAACTGTCTAAGGCAGAGCTCCTTCATCTGGGTGAGATATGTCTGAGGACGCTAAATCAGGTGAATAGAGAGTGTTGCAGAAACTCAAATCATCCTCTAACTATGAATGACTCTGACCATAACGGCCCTGACTCATTGAGATCCTTTTTAATCTTGGGGAGGGGAACGTACTCCGAAGGTGCCGAATAAGGTCAACAGAGTTGGTGTTGGACAATTCAAATCCCCATCTCCTGAAAGACGAAGATGAAGGCCAATGTCCATTTTCTGCTTTTTTTGCAATAGCAAGAGAGATTTTTAACTCCAAAACTCCAACATAATCAAAGAGTGAACATGTATGTAACTGTAATTCATTTCCTTCTACTTTAATGTCACAAACTTATAACCAGCCCTCATAGTTAACTTTGCTCCCTGAGGTCATTGGGGGAAGTTGGGTGAGGCCAAAAAAGCTCGAGGTGTGAAAATTACAAACACTAGATGGTAATTCAGCCAGCTTGTTCTGCCTGTGCATTTCTGCAACCTGTGTAGTTTACACAGACCTTTATGTTTCATATCAAGCAGAGCACATCTATGACTAAAAGAACATATTTTAATGTTAAATATTATATTCTACCTACTGAGTTTTCAGACAAAGTCTACATCTCGCTGATCTTTTATTCTGAGTAGTTAACTAAAACTAAACCTCATCTCACACATTTATTTGGCATCAGCAGAGGAGGAAAGTTTCTTACAGATGCAGGCTGCAGCAATAAGCCGGACAGAATCATACGGTGCCTGGCAGGTGGGGTAGACGGCCTCCAGCAGGTAGTTGGCGAAGGTCAGTGAAATCACAGCCTGACTTGCCGGCTCGATCAGCAGGATGGACGTCCACAGACGGATG
Source organism: Acanthurus leucopareius (assembly GCA_029814765.1). Classification (NCBI taxonomy): domain Eukaryota; kingdom Metazoa; phylum Chordata; class Actinopteri; order Acanthuriformes; family Acanthuridae; genus Acanthurus; species Acanthurus leucopareius. The sequence goes on along the minus strand of JAQMCX010000008.1, from coordinate 7,872,077 downwards.
AAAGCGAGGAAGCCTCCGAACGACTCCAGGATGTAGGCGTAGCTGGCTCCAGACTTGGTGATGGTGGTGCCGAGCTCTGCGTAGCACAAAGCCCCAAACACAGAAAAAATACCCCCAATGGCCCAAATGACCAAGGACAAGCCGTAAGAGCCGCTGTGCATGAGCACACCCTTTGGTGAGACGAAGATCCCGGAGCCAATCATGTTTCCAACAATGAGACAGATTCCATTCATGAGGGAAATTTCTCTCTTCATCTGCATTTTTTCTTCTTTCTTGCTGTTTGGGGCCTTTAAGTCCTCATCAGACGGGGCCCGTGGACTTGGGCATATCGTCTGAGACATGACCCCCATCTTCTGCCTCAGATCCCCCATGATTGCAGAGCTGATGTGGAGATGACAGGACAAGAAGTAGAGAGGATTATTCCAACTCATCAGTCAGAATACACTTTTATTCCATATAAATACAAAATCCTTTTTTTTAGTGTGCTGTTCCTTACAGTTCCTATTGTGTAGTTATAGAATTCAGGACTCAAAAAAGTAAAAGCTGATCATACGAAACGTCCAGCATACAAGAAAGACCAGACAAGAACAGTCCACTTTTAAAAAAATAGTACTTAATTAAATGAAAGAAAAATTTGTAACAAGGACAAACAGTGAACTTACTTTCTGTTCTTATTCCTGGTAGATCAACAGGTGTTTGTTCCTCTGAGCATGTGGACTTGCTCAGGTCAGATCTTTGCTCCTCTGAACCATGCAGGGAGATCACATCTGAGTGGTAGCAACAGGACGGTCGGTTTTGCAATCTGTGCAGCCCCGCACACCAACAACCGGTGTTTTTCCAGCACCAGGAGAACTGTGCTCTCGAGTTCCCCTCCCCTGTGCTATTTTCAGAGTAAACCTTGTCCCTGGCCCCAAGACAACCATCGACAGCCAGGACAGAGGAAGCCAAGCAGCTTCTTGGTCAACTAACAGGTTACAGACAGTAGACTGTGTGATTTAAAATATGCTGTGATACTGATATCAAACAATAACTTGGTAGACTGTGACTGGGCCAACAGTTGCTTCTCTCTCAGTCACTTGTTCAGATGTTGGGACAAATCATGAGTCAGCAGTCTATGATCACACTGTCTATGCAGGAGCAAGACACCCAGAATGAAAGAGACGCAAACAGCTCTTTCGGTCTGTTTTATTGCCGTTCTGCACCTCTTTGTGAGTCTTTCTATTTCTTTTGGATTTTTTTTCCTATTTTTTGTAATTTCCCATCTTTTTTTACATGGTTTTCTGTTGCTTTGTGTTAGTTTTGTGGCTTTTTGTGGACATGTTATGTCTTTTTGTTGGTATTTTGAGTCTGCTTGTGGTTGTTTTGTGTCTCTGTATGGATATTGTGGTCCTTCACACTCTTTTTTTGCATCTTTTTGAGGTCACATTATGTCTTCTTCCGAGCCTTCCAGTCGGGTCTTCACCCAGTCGTCTTGTTCAGGGTTCCATGGCTATACATAGACCTTTTACATGTTGGTATTTCAATTAGCAGCTATAAATAGATGAGAACATTAAATTAGTTTACTGTGCTAATTGATTTAATATCATGTCTGTGTTCATTAAATTAGCATTAGATTACAGTAGCTGTGATACACATCATGGAGCTTTGAGTGTGTGTGGGGGTGTGACAGGGAAGCACAGGGACAGATGCCAATAATGAATTCATTAGTGAGAGAGTCGGGGCAGACTGGAGCTTCTGGAGGGATAAACACTTGGAGTCACACTGAACGCCCCTTGGATCTGGAGCCATTCATCGTCAGGTGGAGGCTCAGAGCTCAGAGTTTGTTAAAATTTTGTGGAGGGAAAAAAAGATGATCTATCTTCTGGTCATTTCTAGTCTCTCTTTGTTAACTGTGAGTGCTAAGCTCAGTCAGACCGAACAAAAACAAACATTTGTACACTTGCATATGGCTACTATATTGTATTCTGGCTGTTTGGGATGAATAAATACAATATGAATAGAAATACAAATATTAGAAAGGATATTCAGCACAGACCTAGTTAATGTTTCCCTTAGATTGACGTTTCATAAAAAGAATAAAGAAGAAAAAGGAAGGCAGGTAGGAGCAAACAGAACCCATTTTAATGAAGTTTCATACAACATATAGACAATCCTATTTCCTGTTGAAACCACTTCAACTAAATTTAATGTAACATTTGTTTTATTGATCAACTGACACTGACATGGGCACTAAATTATGCCTGTATGCTGCAGAAGGCAATTCTACATGTATCAAATCATCACGTAACAAAAAAAACAATGTGTGAGTTATTCAGATCTCACATGGAAATATATATATATAAAAAAGATGAAACTATCATCTACAATACAAAATATGTTACAACATATTTAGGCTATCAAATTCGTAGCATTTCTACTCAGCTCTGCTTGATATGTGTGTAAAAGGCTTTTGCATGTTACTCAACTTGAGACCAAAAGCAGAATATGAGGCACAGTTATCAAAGACAAGGCAATACAAGTCCAACATTATGGAAGCATATCGACCTTGCTCGGCCTTCCTGCTGTCATTAAATGACATAATATTATTGAGTATGATTTCCTGTAACCACGAGTGACCAGGGTGACTCATTCTTCAGTGTGTGAGTCACAGTACATCCTAAACTGAACTGTCATTTTCTACTTTTTATTTGAATGATAAGGAACACGTGCATCCATTTAAATGAAAAGGATTAAGTGCATTTTGTTAGTGATGGGAACAAAACTATTCTGCGGCAGATTCAGAGTTGGTACAGGCAGCAAACGCCACAGCTACATTATTTATTTAAGGACCCATTAAGGGAGTGAAGGCAGTGATGTAGACAATAAGGCTGCTGATGACACACAGTACACAGAAGCATACACACTCGAGCTGAAAATTTAAGTCACTTGTTCCATTTGTCATTGAAAATAAATAATCCTGCAGCTGTTTGATATTCGATTAATCAGTAGTTTTTCTAAAGCAAAATACCAAAAAAATCCATCCTGTTAAATGAGAATATTTGCTGGTTGTCTCTGTCCTCTTTGATAGTAAATTGAACATCTTTGTATTTTAAACTGCAGGATGGATAAATCAAACTATTTGGTAAAATCATCTTGAGTTCTGGAAACAGTTTGGACCAATATTAAATCAAGAAAAAAAAAAAAAAGTTTGGTTGCAGTCCTGTTAGACATTCACACTCACATACACACACATGACTATAAAGAGGACTGAAAGTACCACCTACATCATAGAAACAACTTCTGCTGATGAACTTATGTTGTATGTATGACTTCAGTAACAACAAACCCTATGACCTTTGACAAGGTATTACTTCCGTTGATACAAGTAAACCGCCGCTACTGTCTTAATGTATACAGTATATGTGTATAAAGAGAGATACAGTTATTTTATAAACACACATTTGAGTCCTTATTAGTAGATTAGGAAGCACAGCTACAGTAGAAAAAGTTGTAGGAGTGAAGAGGGGCTGCTTGGAAGCATGTAAACTAAAAGTTTGCTACAAGCAAAGCAGGTTTAATCTTCATCATTCAGCAGGCTGTCTGACGCCTCCGCAGAGCAGCTCAGTGCAATCAAAAATGTGAAACTTACTTTTCAATCTCAAGCTCAGAGATGAGTAAGTATCCAGATGAGTGTGAAGTGTCTAATCATTTAGAAAAATGAGAGGTGACTTGAGTTTAAGAAAAAGAGTCAGAGGGCAGATCACTCTGACCCACTTTTAATCTGGATACAGACATGCAGACACACACACACTCCTCTCATTCTTGGTGTTATATTACGATCTCAACTTCCTCTCTACTCTTTGCCTGGGGACTTTCTTTAGCTCAGAGGCAGAAAAGAGGGACAGAAAATAGGGCCAAGGTAGGGACAAATATTTTCCACAGAGCCACGTAACCGCCGTACCAAAATCGCAGCTCATTCCAGCACTTCAGCTGAGTGACATGAAGCCGTAGCGTTCGACAGAGATCGCTATCATTAGAAGTTGTCCTGCTGCAAAAATAACTGCATTATCTCACTAAGACACAGACGCTACTTGTGGCTGCAAGGACCACATGCTCACTCACTTCACCCAGGGGGTAAACTTTATCAGGATTGTTAACAGATGACTACATCATAGTTTTTGGGTTAAGATTGCTACAATGACAATAATAGACTTTGTTTGTGATGTAAGTCGTTCCGTGTGGTAACTGGCTTCCTGTCGCCTACTCAGATCAACTGAGTGAATAGAGGATGTTTGCATTCAACAAATTAAGCTACACATTCACACATAAAAATACTGGGCTACGTATTTATGCCTTTACATAATGTTAACTGAGCTTTGCAGACAAAAGCACGTACCAAAAAGGAGAGAAACCCTGCCAATGCATCCATTCAGAATGAAGAGACCATAAATAAACCACCCAATAAATCCAAAACATTGTTAAATAAAGTACTGATTCAGTCAAAATCTTGTGATTCTGATTATACAGAATAAAACCCTTCGTCTTGAGCTGATGAGCGGATAAAAACTTCAAAGCCAGAAGCTTAGTTTGTACCTGTGATTCTTTTTGCTCAACCATTTGTTCCTCTGTCTTACTGGCTGGCTGTAAAAGACTAACAGGAACCACGTGGACCTTGATTCCAACTTGTAGTGTCCAGATGGCACAGACTATAATCTGGATTGTTTCTTCTGTTTGGCTGTGACTGCTGCTACACGTTCCTGGGGATATTGTAGGACATGGACAGTGGCGGTGCACTTGGGAGGACGGGTGTGGCAGCAGAGGTGATTTCCAGTGGATACGGCTGGAGGCCCATCTGTTTGTTGTCGTGCAGCTTGCGGACGACAATGCGGCAGAAGTCTTCGTTGTGTCGGTGACAGTTGTCCAGGAGCTGGCGGACCTTGGCTGTGCGGGTGGGCTGGTTCACCACCAGTTCGTAATCCTCACGCATCAGCATGGAGCGTGCCAGCAGGGCGTCCAGGCTCTGGTTCAGACAGGCCTCTGTCATCTGGGCAACAATCTCCTCACGACGCGTCGCGATCCACTGGGCGACCGGGCCTTGTGAGGGAGGGGAGTGCCCCAAGGGAGGAGAGTAATCTGCTACAAGTGAGGAGGGAGAGGACTGATTGGTTGTAGAATCTGGAAAAACAGTTCCATTTAATTTTCAAGAATTGTAATACCATGATTAACCTTCATAGCTATTATGCTTTAACTGCTGGTACCTTGTTGCTGAGGCTGCGGCTTGAGGGGAAGGTTATCTAACCGTGTCTCATAATCAGAGGCCGTCATGCCTGTTTTAACAGGTATGTTGAGATCATTCATGGGCCTGGGGCTCTTGTAATTGTTCAGATTGTTGACTGAGCAGTGGTCCTTCAAAGACTCAGGAGGCTCAAGACTATGAGCTAAGAATGATGACGGGAGGCCCTCTACAAATAACAGAGTAGAAGAAGAGATGTGATGTAAAAACAGAGTTTAATAGCTTGGCCCACACTTTATCATTGACTCACTCAGTGATACCAGTCCATGAAATGTCAGTCCTGTTGTAAATACCTTTTGAGGGCTCAGCATTGCTGGAGAGGGCGCCTGGGAGAGACATGTCTGTGTCCTGTGAGGAACAAGAGCCTGAGCCTGAGGTAGAGCTCTCCTGTGACAGAGCAATGACAGTTTCTCACACACATGAAAGAGATATGAAACCAAAATGTCATCTTCATATTTTCCAGACACTTAAGCTACTGACCGGCCAGGGGCTGGGCCTGTCCTTCAGAGACCCCTCCTCACTCCTTTTCTCAGACACTGACTGGGCAGCACAGCAGCCTGATCTGTCCATCAGCTGTGCAGAAACAAGAGAGGAGAGGGGACTGAGTCATGCTGAAGGAGGGAGATTGTTAGGAAGCAATACAATGTTTTTAATAACATGCCAGTGCCAGTAAGTTTGCAGAAACTTTATTTATTAACCCTCATTTACAAGGAACCAGTGAAAATGTATCCACACATTTCATGAGGGAACCTGTTCTTTACATTTACCAAACAATGACGGAACTATGTCACACAGCCTATGAAGCAGAAGTTCCATGTTTCTGACCACACAGTTAAATATTCACTTCACTAGATTTCCCACTTGCTGACATTGTGCTGCCTTTAAGTGCTGCACAGCTGAATTTAAAAGCTGTACACCAAATACAACTTGCTGTGTATCCCAGGTCTCATCACTGACTATTTATTACAAGAAAAATCATTTAAAACATTACTTAAGTCCTGTAATACACAGTAACACATTATCTAATATTCTCTGTGATTTAAAGGGTCTGAGCTAACCTGGGCGATTTTCTGAGCACATGACTTCACTGGTGTTTCCTGACCAGGACGACACAAACTTCTTATTTTTGGATGAGCTATTAATTTAACACAACAATGCCTTATTCCTCTTACTGTCAACCATATGACCACAGCTACCTATCAGGCTTTAAAGGCCGCCCTTCCGTTAAAACAACAGTTTTACTGAAAATTGAACTTCACCGACTCATTCATTGGCACACGTCACAAATGGACAAACACACAGCAAGACAGGAAAGAGGAAGGAAAAGTTAAGGGGAAACTATGAAGTAAAACTTGCCATCCTCTCTTAGTCAGAGTACAATTCAAACTGTCCCAAGTTACACACAAACCTTATATATTGCATGATTTAGGAAGTGTACTCCTGAGGAGGGGGATTCCTTTATTTGTTTATACTGTCAGACTATTTTTACAACTGAGACATGACAGGAAAAAAAAAAACACTCATCATATGTTTTTGACATTTTCTTTTGTTTCAATTGTCATGTTTCACTTTATGTTTGGTGCCTCTCCAGTTTCACTTCTGCTGAACACTCTCCTCAGTGTTTAGAAAAAGGGGAACAATTACAGTCCAAGGAGATAAAAATGCTTGTGACAATGAGTTTGTCAACCGTAAAGAAAACTGAACTGTTTATATGCATTTACCAGAAAAAACAATGACGATTTGCTTGTTTCAGTTCAAGAAACAACAAAATTTCTTGCTTTCTCCTTCTCACAAAAGAAAAATGTTGGTCAGACTGAGTAAGTGATATATCATCACTTTAGGTTCCAATTATGTACTATTATTACCTTTATTTTTGGAAACAATTAACATTTAAAAACTAATAGGGGAAACAACTTTTATAGACTTTGACAGAGTCTTTCCAACTCATTTAAACACACCACGTGTAATTTCTGCCGCTAGAGGTTCCTAAAAACTAAACATGTCGTTTGATGATGTTGCAAAGTGACGTGTTACCATGTGAATTATCAATTTCATTGTTGAACTGTTACCATTGTAGATGAAAATCTATCGAAGTGACTCAAGCAGAAATATTCGTAGATAACATGATGCGTTAAAAGTTATGTTTAGTAATGTTTGAAGACTTCCTTCCTCACTCTCTGACTGGTTAAACCCCAGAAGTTGGCCTGCTGACAAACTAAAACACATTGTTACCTTGAATAAAAATATGGATTCCTCTGAATTTGACCAGCGCAGGAATCATTTTGAACAATGTAAGTTCACAGCTCAACAAAAAACATAACAAAGACAAAACTGTGTTTAGATATTTCAATGTGTAAATAAAATGATGAGAAAAAGGCCCATTATTCCTTATCCTGTTTTGACTTTGTTAAAATTGGGAAATGAAAGTGTTTTTTTCCATTTCCTTTAGCAGCTGCTCAGATAATCTGAAGTGTGACAGCTGACCACATGTTTGGCTGACAATGACCTACGGCAAAGTTAGTTTAAGCTCAGGTGGGGGCCTTTGTAGCAGCACTTTTTTCCACAATTCTCTCTCCCTTTGATTACTGACAAGTTTCACAGAATATACACACTAATGCCCCAAAACACTTGAACAAAGACTTAAAGAAAGTTCTGTAAAAAGACTCTTGGCTGACCTTTGACCTCTTGATCTCCAACACAGCCTCCAGGAAGTCAATTTCGTCAAACTTCCTTACCATGGGCTCCAGTTCAATTAAACACTCTGAAACGACAGCGAACACATTATTCCTCAACTGCGTGTCACACTACGAAATCTACAACAACGAAGGACAAAACCATTCTAACTGGTATCAATGTATCTGAAGGTCACTGGGGGTCGGCCAGAAATTCTTTACTGAGGATCATCTGCCTTTTGTTCATTAACATGAACCCCTGAAGTGTTGGACTCAAGTTCACACTTTTCCAGTTCCAGTAGAGTTCACATTTATTACAATAAAATGTTGACTTCAAATAAAGAGCTTAATTTTGTCGGTTACACATGCTTTGTAATGTAAAGGTGAACGTTTGTGAAAAAAAACAATTTAAGCTACACTTAATTTTCTTTTCTGAACTTGTCAAAGATTACCATGTGACCACGAGTCTGTGAGTAGTTTATCTCTGTTCTCTGTTTTGAGAGTGTGATGGACAATATCCATCAATGTCTGAATTCAAAACACTATGTTCAGAAATCTGCTCCATGTCTGATTATCAAAAAGTGGCTTTGATTATTTCAGTTTTTGGTCATGTAAAGTAGTTAATGTGACATACAGCTACCTCAACAGAACCTGTTTATTTTGACTTTTAATTTGTAATACACTGCATTTAGATGCTATTTTGTCATTTCAAAGTTTGAAATATCAATGTATTAGCAGCCTTATCATTTTATTGTATTGAGAAGTAAATAAGCCATGGACAGGTTTGTATCTTGTTTAGGAAGGATAGAGAAAAGAAAGCAACAGGAAATTTCTACAATGTGACAGAAAGCTGATAATTAGTCACCATTTTGTCAGAGTCATAATACAGAACTGAACAGGAGGATTTGTTCATTACTCAACATGAACCGAGAAGTCATCCTAAAATGTGCTAAAGGCCAAATCCAGAACAACAGAATGTGATCCTTTGACAGGGTGGAAACTGTAATCTTCTGCCTGAAATCAACTCAGTCATTTTTTTGTGTAAACTTACTTAGGAAGGAGGGTCTCTCATCAGGGTTGGCGGTCCAGCCGCAGGTCATCAAACTGATGAGGGTTTCTCTGCTGGGGATGTCAGCAGGCAAGCTGTCCAGACTCGTGTCAGGGCGCGTCCCTCGCAACACACTGAACATGATCTGCATAGGGTTGGTCACGTCTGACCATACACAAACACGCACACACACAGACATGATGACGTGATCAGCCTAGAAGCCCTACAAAATATCAAACTTAAAGGGTAACTGAGCATACTGAAGCAGCTGCATATCTACCTAATAAAATAAAAATGTGTTACCTTCAAAAGGAATCTGCCTGGACAGAACTTCCCACATGATGATGGCATAGCTGCAATGTAAACAATATGGAGAAAAACAGTTGAGGGAAAATTCGAGCTACATTATTTGTCTCCACTGGTATTTCCCTTCAGAGCTGAGAGACTTTAAGACAGTGGCTGTTTCAAAGAGATGAGTCAGTGATTCAAACCCACAGCTCCACAGTTCAAGAGACTGCATCATCAACTGCCCAGAACAGACTCATATTCAGCCACAGAGGAATGAATTTTATACACTTAAAAAAACATGTTTTGCAATAGACAACACTCCCTTTCTTTAAAGACTCTTGAGATAAGCCCAAGTTTAGTTTTTGGCACAGAACCCTGCACTGTTCTCTTCTGGTATGCTAACAATGTCAATGTCATGGTGGCACATTGTCACACCTTGCCAGTCCGGAAAACCAGACTTCCCTGTAGCGATAGTAATGCTTTTCAAATATTTACTCTATATTCACTTTGTCAGAGTTTAAGAACAGTGCAAAGAAATCATCAAGAGTTTATCTTTTGACTAACAAAGAATCTGATCACAGATCAATAAGATTCAACTCAAGTAAAAGGAGCTAAAGCCCAGATTAATGGTGAAGGTACTTTCTGCTGTCCCCTCTATTGACCAACATGTTTTAAATGACTAGTTATTGATTATGAGAATTTGGTGTTTCACCTGTACATGTCGTGTTTCACGTCAGCTCGACGGCTCTTGGATGGTTCATATTTCTCAGGGGGCATGTAGATCACTGTGCCCCCCATCTCTGCAGGCTTGGATCCTGACCCTTTACTGACAGACAGCTGCCTCCACTTTGAAAGGCCAAAGTCTGCAATCTAAACAGAAAAAAAAGCAGAAAATTATGGGGGTTTTTTTCTTTGAAAGCTTTTTTTTAAAATTTTTTTTATCGACAACCACTAATTGGAGCTGTGAAAACATCAGCTGTCAGAGAGCTGGCCTGTTTATTAGAGTGCCAGCTTCTATGACACACCTTAACAGCACAATGTGAGCTTGAGGCAGAACTTGTCTACATGGTTAAGTGTAGACTTCAATTATTTAATGAAATAATCATAATATCAACTATTGTGATTATTTCTTTTCATCTGCTCTAAAACAATGCCAATCTTCTTTTCCCAGAGCACAAGATGACATCTTCAGATTTCTTACTCCATCCAACCAACAGTCCAAACCCCTGAGATAATCACTTTACACTATTTTTTGACTATGTAAAACAGTTAATCATTGTATTTGAGAACCTTACATCAGATCATTTAGAAAAATGCTTGGAAAAGCATAAAAAACTTCAATTATTATCAGAATAGCTGTCAAAAGACCAATCAATGGATCAAGGAATTGTTTTAGCTCTAAAAGCAATACTCGAGTTTCACAAAATCCGAAAGTAATGGTGTATATATCCCTTAGTGGTTTCTTTTGTTTGATGTGAAATTTCAGCTGAACACATGAAACTAACAAATAATCTGTTCCCATTTGCATACACACAAAAACACACTGTAATTATGAAAGCAACAGTGGTCAACCACAGAGAAACTTTTGTTCCCTCTTGTCACACATACAGTTTATATTGTACCAAAGTCTTGCTGAGACACGTACTTTCACATGAAATTCACCATCCAACAGTATGTTCTGTGTCTTCAGGTCATGATGTAAGAGGGGTGGGTTCATGTTGTGAAGGAAGTTTACCCCCAGGGCAATCTCATACAGAATCCTTAGTCGCAATGGCCAGGCAAGCCCAGGGTACATGTCCTTCTGTGGGCAGAAACAACAGACTGGCTTTAGTAACGTTCATAAAACTTGTTTAGTCAAGTGCAAAGGAAGAAGTCACATTTGGTTACACTCAGACTACAAACCAAAATGATGCAAAAGGCAAAAAGGATGGTAAGAAAGTTTAAACACCAAGACAAATGGGAATTTCCCGAAACTGCCTGCACCCACCCCTCTTCCTCAGCTTGCTCCAAAGTTTCAATGAGAGACTGGGAATACATCCAAGTTTCACTTTTGCTTGACTTCCCAAAGGCAGGAATTTCACAGCGTACATATGGATGTGATGAGTGATTCATTAAACAGATAGCTCTAGAGATGGAGCAGCTTGTTAAAAAGAACAAAGACTCATTCATTTAAGCCATTTTGGCAAACCAAAGAGCAAAAACAAAACATGTAGAGCATTAAAGATGATCTCTAAATATTTGCCATACATTTGACTGAATACAAAACAAAAACTTGTCAGAATTAATATTGGTAGACACTTCGAATCAAATGAAACCACTTTTAGTTTCTGTTTTACTTGCATATTACTTCCATTACTAAGTGACTGAGTGAGAAAAACAATATGAAGACAAGGGAAAGCTGAAGTCTTTTTCATTCTGAATCCATACTACTTCTTTAAGATTGAGTCCCTAATTATGATGTTAGGAGTAGATGGCTTTCTGAATGACCTGCTCTTACTGTTACAAAGTAGCTTGATGAGATATAGCTACCTCATGGAGCAACAGGTCCAGCGAGCCATTGCTCATAAACTCTGTGACTATGCAGAAGAACTCTGGCTCGTTGCAAATGCCAAAAATCTGGATGATGTAGTTGAACCGGGCTTTGTGGAGCACCTCTGCCTCCTTCAGCAGGCAGTTCCTCTCTCTGAAACATATTGACAGACATACTAAATGAATGAGGATATTTGTAGTTTTGTTTGTGCACACACAGTTAAGGGAAAGCATAACAAAGTAGTGAATCTCTGAAGATGTCATCAGGGGTTGGGCAATAGGTTTGAAATCATTATCGCAATATTAATCTTAATAATTTAAGTTACTGGTTTGAGTCAATATCAGTCGATAAATTTCTCTGGAACCTGAAAAGAGGCTGCCAGAGTGATTAAGGCATCGAGAGACAAACTTTGCAGAAAAAGCAATGACACAACTCCAGGGAAACAACAGCAGGACATCTCAGAGCCTGAGTGATCAATCTGTCAACTGATGATAGCTTATTCCCATATAAACATCTGCATATATGTTGGCTCAAATATCAATTTCAGCACAAATAATCGAGCCTCAGTTGTGTGTTGTTGTACTGGAGTCACTGGAGATAAAATGCTTATTACACAATATTCTTTAAAATGTAAGTGCACCATAAAAGAAAACTCTGTGACTGTAGAGTAAGATACTGACTTTTCTGTAACTTTTCACTGTAATAATACGGGGTGATATTATATTTGAGAATGCTTTTATCTTTTAATGTATAGCACCGTAAACAGTGTCCAGTTATTATCGTTACAGGAGATGTATGCATCCACAAACATTACCTTTCTCCAACAGGACAGTCGAGTTTTAGACACTTGATGGCCACAGTAGTCCTCCAATCGGAGTGTTGTGCCTTAAACACGGTGCCGAAGCCTCCTCTACTCAGGTAGTACAGGTCTGTCAGCTTCTGGTAGGGGATCACCGGCAAGGTGCTGGTCAGGCTGCCAATGTTCACACAACCCATAGCCGCGGACGGCTCCATAGCAGATAGTGAACCTTTTACGGGAAGTCTCTGGGGATTTATAATCCACTAGGTCAGCCTCTGAAAGCAGAAGTTCCCCTTTTGGGAAATGCAATGAGGAGGAGCTCTCTCATTCAAATGCATGCCATAACGTCGCTGACAACTAGCAAGCTAAGCTAACGGTAATGCAGCGCGGAAAGGGGGGGTTCACTGAAAAAGAGCAACCGATAAACGGTTTACTGCATCCGCCGAAAAACGCCCTGCAGCCAGCCCCTAATATGAATTATACGCCGTTACACTTGCCCGTTATTCACGGTTTACTGCCGGGCTTCATCTAACTGGCAGACACTGGCTCAGTCCAAGAAGCACAACAACAGCGAGTTGCTGCGCTCCGCTGTCATTAAATGGGTTTGTTGTTGCTAATGACGACACGCTTCCGGGTTTTTGCCAATGCGTTTCATACCGTTCGCGATATATTTCATACCAGGATGGCGAAGGCATGACTTGTTCTACTCTGCTTCTGATTGGCTTCATCTGATATTTTTATGCTTACTCCGACCAATCAAACTTCTCATGCCAAGCCGCAACCAACCTAACCAACGAAACCAACGAAGGCAACGAGTACTAGCCAGTCAGAGACAGAGTGGGTGGGGTCATGACTTTGCCATCCTACAAGAAATGGCATCCAGTTGCATCATAGTTTCGAGTGTTTCAGACAGTTGACCTGAATTTTTTTTTTTTTTTGCTGTGAGCCAATTTATTTTCAAAGTCACATAGAGCCTTCAAAGCTGTCTCTTTCATGAGGGAATTACAAATAAGGGCTTGTTCAAACATGATCGAGTCTTGTAGGAAGTTTTAGTACCTACATTTTTACACCTCCTATTCACAACTTTGTTTCAGTTTTGTTTGGAGAAAGTCTGGGTCAGGTGAGTTTTAAATTCCCCGGAATTCCCCAGACGTGGACTTTCCCCACACAATGTTGATGCTAGTTATATATAGTCTACCTGTCAAAATTTGAAAAAACAAGCAAAAAAACAATACAAAAACAAAAACCAAATGAAGTCATAAGAAGAAAATTAAGCCTAACCCTGTATTAATAACTTTTAGCTAGAGAACACAACATATAATCATATTATACAGGAGTCTATTCTGAGAAAAAAAAATATAGAGATAGAGACCCAATAGAATGGAATGAAATTAAACCTTCAAGCAGTAAATTAGAAGTGTATAATCATTAATCAATAATCATTCGTTAATAAAAAATCCTCATAAAATGTCATTAATTGTGTGTTTATTTAGTTAGAGCACTGAAGAATAAACAAATACAGTTTATATTAAGTGACCCATACAGTCCATATATGACTTAACTGTATTATAAACCCATTGTTTTTAATATATTACTATTTATAATTGTATCATAAATATATCTGAAACAATGTCCAGTCATTTTAAAAATGATAGACTTTCATAGTTTACATCAGCGTTACGTTTGGTAGGTTTGTTGTCTGTGTTCTAACAGGAGGAGCCCTCTCTGTCTGTGGTGATGGGATACACTGGAGCAGATGACTCACTGAGGCACGTGTTTGCGTTGTCTCCATGTAATCTGAAGCTCCTGCAAAACAGTGCCCACAAATCACTTACCACCTCATAACTACTGCTTATATGGCTTTCACACGTGTCTGGTAATTTTTAATGATCCGGCAAGACCATCAACAAGACAGCCACTGCACAGCTCATGCAAGACAAAAACTTGTAGTAATTTGCCCCAAATTGGTGTGAGTAGGCAAAATACACTGTGTGTCCTCCTGTGTTTATATGAGCTAACTGTCTATGCTTGTTAACCATATCACAATTTCATCAAAACAATCACAGATGGCTGCCCCCTTTGTTCTTGTCCCAGTACACTGCACTTTAGCATGCTAGCCCTGCTCCAGGCAGGGGGTTTTCCGTACTTTTAGCTTCATTTAAGAACGGCAAGCTTTTTCAGAAAGTATTTCCTAGGTACGAGGAGTTGGACCCTGGGATGCTACAGTCTGGGCTCCCCCCCACTGATGACTCATGGAGTAGACCCAGAGGAGACAAAACTGTACAACTGTATATTTAGATTAAAAAAAAACTTTTCAGGGGGACACTATGGAGATGAATGGATGTATGTACATTTTAAAAACGGTGGACTTAGTCTGACAATGTGTGTGATGTCATCCTGGCATCATATGATTTCCTCCTCTAAAAGCTTACATAACTACTTTATGTGTGTGTTGATGGCGCAATACTGTTGAATGAGCAAAATCAGTCACAGTCACGTATGTGCATTTCAGCGCATTTTGCAACAGACGTTGCATTTAAAATTCCCCCATTTTAGAGGATCTTGATGATAAAGATGTTGCTCTATGGACTATTTGTCTGTGTGAGCATAAGTAAATTTAACTAGGAGAAGACACTCTGAAGCCATCACTATTCTACTCAGTACATTGTACATATGCTCTCTGATATAATGGCTTATTTGAAGGTTTTTAGGTGAAGCCACAGCCTGCAGAGTGATCATCAGGAAATACAGTACACTGACTTCTACAGGCTTAATGACAAGGTGAGATCCAAGTTGCAGGCTTGAAATCAGTAAAATGTTGCGATATATTTCTTCATTTGAACCTTTATATGATCTTGATCTTATTTTGTTCTTTTCCATGTGCAGCTCAGAGCTCAGTGTTACAATTCTGGTCTGACCGGTCTGACAGATTTGCAGGTTACAGTCTGCTGCCTCCAAACTCTGTATCTATACCAGTACACACTTATCTTTATTCAGCCTATGTACATAAATTAGGCCTTCCACACTAACATGGAACTGGTTACGTTCTAGCTCCAATCCATGATTTTGAACTGTTTGGTACATTTCCTATAACAAAAAGCGGGGAAAAACTATAGGGAACCAAAATGTTGGTTTCCATCTGGAACAAAAAAATAGCAGGTTTTCAATGGAAATAAGTGAACATGTCAAATTCTACAGGTGGTCAAATTCTACAGGTGGTTGTGCATTGTGCAATGCTCTTTGTTGATGACGTATCCTTGATAGCAAAGGCTTAAAACTGGTGGAAAAGCTGACTGGTTGACTGGATAGCACCAAGGCTCAGAGAAACCTAAACAGTGCCGCTTTAAGCATCAGAGTGAATTTGGTGGAAAAACACCCAGTGTGACTGTTTCTAGCACCTCAAACCTTTCACACCTGAGACTTTCCCTACCAAGATATTGTCCTGCTATTTTTTTCTGCATTCTTACTCTTGTTCACTGCTTTGCCACAACTTAAGAAGCTGTTTCCCAGCCTTGGTGTTGAGCTGCCTCCTAAGTGCTGTTTCAAAAACAACTATGATGAGGAGTTTCTAGAGGAGAGGCAGGCCAGCTGCAGACACCTCAGGTGTATTTTACAGCAACACATAGCCTGACCTCACAGAGAATGTATTCAACTTTGTTCTAAATCTTTTTGTACTTAAGTCAGACACTGAGTCCACTTGACAGCCTGGAGACGAACCATTGTCTTCAGAGGAAATTGATAGAAAATCAGAGATAAGCTGACTCTTTGAAAATGACCCTTAAAAAGAAGGAAAATCAGATTAGTCTCCTGGTGAAATCAAATAAAAATCAAATTAAGTAATAAAAACATTTTTCTTCTGCACAGATATAATGCAGAATTTATATTTACTATTCGCTGTAATAAAATAGTTCCTTTTTTTTTACAGACTTCTGTCACTTTTCACTTGCCAGCTGACAACATTGATAACATTGACCTCAGTGCACACAGAGCAGAAGACGCACATGTGAATGGATTTAAAGCACCACTGACAGATGGAAGTGAGGGGGCGAATGATGACGAAGAGCACTCCGTAACCGAGGCTGACAAAGAATCAATGCATCCAACAAGTAAACAACTGTGTCGTCCTCCCATATTTATGCTCTGTTACTTTTTACAAGAACAGTAGGCTTCATCATTCATTCATTCATCAGTCTTTAGTTTACAGGTGAGACAGACTTTTATTCCTTTTCACAGTCACAGTGAAGGTAAATATATTTTCTGTGTCTTTGTTAATGATTTTGTCATCTTTGTCTTACATTTTTTGGTCTCTATAGAGACCAAAAAATGGTGACCTATAGGTGACAGTGTGATGCACTGATAAAATTTCATGAGGCTTACTGGAGTACAGAAGTGATTAATGATTCCCCTGCCATGTTTAAAGAATCTGCAACTCTAAAGAATAAAAAACAGACCATCATCTGTCTGCTCTGACATATTGCAGACTTTGATTTCTGTATCTTAATTTTGTTTGTATGTGTCCATACAAACTGGACTGCTGAAATTTTACTTTAGTACTTCAGAACTGTGCATAAATAATTTCTATTGATATGATAAATTTGATTGATGATGGGACGTTTATGTAATAAGCTATCTATCTATCCACGATTGCAGTGTTCTTGAACCACTCATCTCCCTCTCTACATTTGACTGCATCTCATCACACACACAATTCAACTCAAAACTAGTCGTGTCTCAAGTATGCACGGGCTAAGTGCATGAACTGGCCGACGTAGCAGGCTAATATTGACAAAAATTAAAAGACAAAAATAAAGGAAAGACAATGTACTATTTTGATAATATTATGTATTTTCTAATTAATTTTATTTTCAAAAAATATTTCTGACCCTCCTCCACATACCACTAGAGGGGCCTCACAGTTTGAGAATCAAGGTTCTAGGGTTTTGAACCTGAAGATAAATGTGACCAGAAGGTGGCAGTGTACCTGCTGTTTACAAAGGTAAAGCAACTGCACCTGAATCAAAGAGATGCTGGGAACTTGATGTTCTGTTCTACATCACAAACCAGGCTCTCTCTCCAAACACAGTGCTCCGTGATTATTTGTTGAAATGACGTATTTGTCTAAAAAAAAAAAAGTAGAAACAGTTTCATAATCGATGAATAAAATGTGCCTGTGTGTGTTTGCCTGAGCTTCTGCCTCATCCAAGTAAAACCTCATTCATGCAAGCCTTGTTATCAGACTCTAAAAGAGGCATTTTGTTTCACTTGGTTCAGTCTATGTGAGTCACTGAACAGATCACAGATACAGAGGTTCAGAGGTCTGAAACCAGCCTGCATTCATGCAGCTTCACCACATGCACTTTAACATCATTTTATTTGTGCTGCTTAATGAAAAAACAGCCAAATAAAAGATACACATCAGAAAATAGTCTGAGGAGGCGAACATTGTTCCCACTGGCTATTCATGATATGACATTACACACCAGGCAGCCTTGAGAAGGTTAGTTTAAGATGTAATATGTTACAGATTACTAGCTACTCTGTTGATCATTTAAAAACTTTAATCAACTTATTTAAGTTATTCAGCTTATTGCATTTGATTACTTTTGATTACTTTTATAACAATTTTTCAAACTGGGGTTTTAAAACTTTATTTGATGTCAGTGATTTTAATCACATTAACTTCCTGTAGATGTTTCCTTGGGTTTGACATCGAGCATATAAACTGAAGAGGGTCATTTCTCATATTACAAGGAAAACGATTAATTTTCAGTACTGAAGGCTTTCTAGTCCGTCTGATGATGGTGTTAATGACATTTAAAGTTGTAAGCTGGTTGCAGGCTTTACTTATCATAAACAGAAATCTGTTAGGCTGGCCACAAAGAAAACCAAGTGAGTCTGTCCAAGACTAGTTATATTTCATTTGCTCTATTGCATAACAAACATACCCTCTCTGTGTTTGTATCAGGAAAGTAACTAAAATCCTAATTGTACTGATAAAGAAGATTCACACATCAAATACTATCCTTTTAATGACGTTAACTGTCTATGCAGGCTAAAAAAACAATTCATATTACTCTCTCAATCTACATCTCAGTCTTTTCAGCCATATCAACGCCAATGTGATGAGTCTTCTCTCGGACTTGGAATGACTCCACAAGGGAATGTATGACATATGATGCAATAAAATCATCTGCAGCTAATCACCTCTTTTTCAACAGTTTGCAATACTTAAAATAAAGCAGCCCATTACGTTGCTTGAACAGGGAGAAAAGGTGCAGACCCACACATGAACAAAACTGTTGCATATTTATGACCTGAAACACAAGTTTCAGATTGGATATGAGTTCGGACATGCCAAATTGCATTTGGATCACAGATGGTGTCTTTTACTAGACCAAAGAGAATACAGTCTGTCTTAATGCCACATCCAGAAGCTGTAGCTGCCAAAGCTTGCAAAAGACCTTCAAATCATATTTTGCAGTGAGAAACAGGCTGTCAGAAACGCAAAGAAGAACTTAATCTTGTCCACATGAAAATAATCTTTGGTTGTGAACTTGATTTTTCCCCCTTACTTCTTGAATCCTTTCTCTCTCAGCTTCATCCTTACGAATAAGCTGTCTCTTGGATCTAATCTTCATGAAATCCATCTATTTCCCTTTTCTTTTAACAGTCTGCATGTTTGGTTGTTTTTTTATGGGAATCTGACATTGCACAACTCATTCCTAAATTTAATGCATGTCCCTAGCAAAACAATGTCCAAATCTCTTACAATTGGTGTTTTAAATTTGCCTGGGAGCAAAATGTCTCACTTAATGATTGGTATGACTTAAGAAAGGTTTGTCAGGCAGGTATTTTGGTTTAATGAAGGAAAACAGATCTTGTTTCATATTTTTCTCCATCAGTCACCCTGGTCATTCTGTGACAGTCTGAAATAACTCTTTGGATTCTCTTTATGAAGTGGGAATCACAACACACGGTAAGCATCTCATTCCTTTTTCAATGGCATTCTTCAGCTGTGTGAGTGACACACATCGAGCAATGATTCACTATTAATCTTGGCTTTGGCAAGTTTGTATCAATCCATCTCATGACCACGTTTGTCTGACAGAACTCCATTAACTTACGTCCTCCAAGTCACTTTATTTTCTAGCCAATTAGATTTCTCTTTCTTCTTACTCAATCCTTCTTCAGTTTTTCCCTCCCTGGTCCTGAAACTCACCTGCGTTTTCTGTGTCATTTTCTCTGGTGTCACCCAGTAGAAATAGAGAGCTTCATCACATGATGGAGACTATTCATGACAGCAGACAGCACCCAGTATGCCTTGAGTGTCTCCCCTACTCTGCCTCTGACTGGCTACATCTTTCTAGGCATTTCAGACCTCTGCTGAACTCTTACATGAACCTAACTCATGAGCAGCTCTGCAAACCGGCACAACAGCAAGCTAGCATCTGTGGGGATGTCTAGCAAGCTAACAGCTGTTAGCTGGTCAGAGGCATTTATTTTCAATGATTGGTTTAAACCTTAAAAGACAAATGTCCATTAAAAAATTGATGAGAACCTGGTTATAACCTGTTTCCTCTCTGAGATGATTCACCATCATTCAAATACAAAAAGTCATCTAATTTATCCATCTCATTCTATTAGACAACTCTGTAAAAAATGGCCAGAAGGAATATATGAATTCTCTAGCCAAAAAATGTGTTTTCTAAAGTCAAAGAGACCTTGACCAGTGAGGCCTTACTGGTTCATCCTGGAGTCCTAGTCGACATTCGAACCAGATGTGATCACATTCCCTCCAGGTGTTCCTGAGATATCATGTTCACAAGACTGGAATGTAAAAATGCAGGATCAGACTCACAGTATGAAAACATAAGGCCTTCAGCTACAGCTGTGGACTCAGTGCAAAGGCATTAAAAAGTCCTCTAATTGATCCATAATTTATTTCATTTTTTTTCCTTCCATATATTTTATCATACAAAACATTCCCCAATTAGAGTTCTGTCTTGTAACATTGGTAAAAAAGTTGACATATTTAATCCAAAATAACATTACCTATTTATCCTGATAGTTTCAAATTAGAGTAAGAAGGTATTCTGAATTTAATAAAACCTTCCCAGGCATAAACCAGCAGATAATCGATCTTTTCACATTCTTCAGTCTATTACATAATCTTTCTACTCTTTTCAAATCCCCAAACACAGTGTTACTGACTTTTCTCATATCATCACTCATGGGCTGTTTGTCAGGTTGTGTCAGTTTCACAGGAGTTATGAGTGCCCATGAGAAGACCGGGTTAAGATTAAGATGCATGTCATGGATCTATTTGCCAGAATCTAATTCAAAATCGTGGTAAGAATTCAAAAGATAGCATGCATTTTGTGTGAGAACTGTATGAGATCGTGCAGGTTGTGGTAATATGATCAACCATGTCTAGAAGACGTTTTAATCTGATTTACCTTTATTTAAAGCTTCAATGGAGGCAAACAGACCTGGAAAAATCATTTTATCAAAATGGTCCAATTTTCATTTCAACAATATGTTATAATGTTATATGTCTAAGGTTTTCTTGCATCCTTTAAACATTAGAGATCCTGATCCTGGGGAATCCATTGACTTTAAGGTTTGATTGTTAAAAAGTTACTTTTTTAAAATCTAAATCTTAATATTTGATTATATGTAAGATCCACAAAGTTTTGGGGTTTTTTTTATTACTACAGAGACAGATTGTACTGAAGCTTTGACAATCTTCTATGTAGGTTGGCCAACTTTTTCCTCCAAACATTTTGTCCGTCTTAACTGCACTAAGTTTACTGCTATTGTTTCAATTTAATATTATGGTTCATTTTTTTCAAAAGTGTTTTCATGGCAACTAAAACACAGAAATACACAGATAAACACAAAGTGGCAAATAAACATAAATAACTTAATATCAACATGTTTGCACTGACTGGCATCTCCTTCGGTATTTGAGCTTAACAGAGTTTGCTCAGAAGTGCTATTAAGCGGAATAAGCAAAATTCTTCCTAAGCCAAGCTCTTTCCTCCATTAAAGTCCAGCACCACCAGTCAGATGTTAGTAATGTGAGTTATTGACTGAGCCAGTGTGATCAGTGTGTCCCATTACTACCATCTGGTTATTGTTAGCAACCAGTTTGCTGTCAAATACATCTTATAAAAGAAGGATGGTGGAAGAGTCAAGCATATGTAACTATACTAGAGTATGTTTCCATTTTAGACACTGCAGCTGCTCAAATCAAGAATGAGATGGTAGGTAATGAAGTCACCTTAACATCCCAGCTGGGTTGCTATGCCTCAAATTACCTTTCAAAGAAAATCTTCCATTAAACTAAAAAAATATATATCTGGTCACAAGTGAGTTATGGTTTCAACACTTTACAAGGAATCCACATAAAATCACCAGCTGAAATAGATTTCCAAGTGAGATTGGAAGCTTATTGCCCAGATTATAAAAAAAATGTTTTGTTTTGTTTTTTTAAAAAAAATTTTAGACAGTGGGGACATAATCTTTCTTTCATGTTTTTCTTCAAACACACTTCAGACCTGCTGAAGGTTGGAAAATGAAAGAACTTGATAAAATCTGTATCATACTGTGCATGTTTAGTAACAGCTCCTCACAGAAGATGAACATCTGGTAAAAATATAATGTAACATAAAAAATACTTGCCTACAAAAAGTTCTGTTATTTAACTGAAAAATTTAGAAAAAAAAGATGCAATACAAAAAAAATCAGGGAAACAAGTGATTTCCTCACTCCAAATGTTTTTCTGTAGATTCTGGCAGGGTGAGGAAACGTGAAAAAATGTCTAGGAGAAGATGTTTTTAATCAAAAAAAAAAAAAAAATGGGGAAAATATTGGATATTTCGGAAGAGCCAAACACTCCTGACGTTGGGGGGTGGGGGGTGTATCACCTTTTCCACTTAAATTTTAAAAAATAGAAAATTGTTGGAAGGAAATAGCCCACGGTTGAGCCCACCTCAAACTAAAACTATGAAGTAGTCTGGAGTAATCAGTAACTTGAGTAAGTGCAGATTTGAACCTTAACCACAACCGGGAATGGCTTCTTTTCCTCACCCATGGGACGCACAATGAAGGGTTCACTTAATCTCAGTCATTATGTGTGGTGGTCACAGTAACTTCCTCCCCCTCACAGACTGTCTGTCTGTTGCCAAGGCGAGCATCTTCCCCCTGCCGCATGTCCAGCCCGTCACGTGGGGGCGGCGCGCTTCGGTCTTTGTCGCCCGTCACCCACCCCATGGACGCAGAGATAGCCTATCTCCTCATAACCAGAGAGATACTTGGGGGGGAGTAAAGGTGAGGATTTACAGGAGAAGGACTGCGTGACTCGTTGACTCGTTGTTTGAGTTCCTGGTTGCGCCTAACAAGTCTGTGGTTCACTGTCATCATCAATTCCAGTCATCATCTTCATCATGAGGAAGATCACCGGCAAACACTTGTTGTGCTTCTTCTTGCTTGCCTTCCCGCTGTCCTGGGCAGAGGATTCAAAGAAAGATGTGAGAGACAATGCGAACGGCACAGGTGAGGAATCAATTATCATTCATTACAATATATAATATTCATTATAATTTTGAGCACATTCAAGCGGATTTTATTTATTTGGTATTTTTTTGTGCCGTGCGCCATCAAACAGAGTTTTAAAGGCTGCATCGTGCACAGAAATTGTTTAGCTCATAAAGGAACGTAATAGAATGAATAATAATAATAATGGCTGTCTTAGACCTATGTCCTAATGTCTCACAAATCCCTCACAAAATGTTATTAGTTTGTATTTAAATTTAAACATGAATATCAATGGGCTTGTTAGAGAGACTAACCAGCAACTATCTGCGTGACTTATTGCTCATAAATCAATATGTTGGCCTATTTGAAATAACCATTATTAAAAAAAAAATCTTAATTCTGTGAATAATTCACATATGGTTACAATTTCTATGTCCACAGGAGGTTTTTGGAATGAACCTGTGTTCAATTCCTCACAAATGTAGTCATGTACGAAGCAAATTATATTAAAGTAAATTAGATTTGTTAAAATATTTTAATTATTTGAAGTTTGTATATATATCCTCTAAAGTAAACTTCCAACCTGGGTGTTTTATTTTTAGCCCCTTGCACACCAGACAAGGACAGAAACCGTTACAGCCCTCCTCATCAAGCATCTAAGCCTGTTGGATTTGTCCTGTGGAGAGGACGGCTAAACAAAAAACATTCTTTCAACAGATCCCAACCAAACTATGAATATTAATTATAATAAAGAGAAGAGTTGTTGATATAAACGTAGACAGGATGGGACTTTAGAACAGAACTTGAGATCGACGCAGGAGGATGTTATTGCACTTTCTTGAGAAGGCCAGTGGTAACTGGCTTTATCTCAAGTAGACAAGTAGAGTTCTCTAAAAGGGGAAGATGAAAGCGTGAATCAGGGCTTTAGCATCAACAGGAGGAAAGGCATAATTCAACTCTAAGCTTATCAGAGAGGCTTTTTGCAATTTCATGGAAACCTTAACACCTGGCCAACATTTATTTTCCCATAGTGCTGAGCTGCAATGAAAAGGATGGTGCAGCAGCTATCATTCATGAGGGAGAAAGGAAGTGGCTGCAGCCAGAAAGGACTATTCTTGATTTGTTGCCTTCACAAACTTGCATAGCATCAAGGGTGAGGGTCTCAAAGGTGCTAGTGTCTGAGGCTTGTGGTGAGGGGATGTGGATCTGAATCATTTTGATTTCTAATGGAATACCCACAATTCTCTTTGTTTTGTCAAACTCCAAGGTCAAGGAGGATTTTTCATCCCAGGTCTGTCATTTGTTACATGATGATTATTACAGCCATATTTTTCCTAAATTTGTTTTTCCTACATTGCTCGTTCAGATTAACATCAAATTAATAATAGTAATTTGTTTTACCAGACTCAGTAGAAGTATTAATTCAATGGTGGTTTTAATGCAGAAATATAACTGTCAAACTCAAACAAATAGAGTGTGTGCTGCTACCCTTCTCTTCCCATCACAGTTGGAGTTTCCTTACTGAGTGTGAAGGACTGAGTGTGTTATTCTGCAAGACTAATAATGGCTGCCAAGCAGTGCACCTGCCAGGCTTTATATTTCAGAACCAAAAATTCATACTGTGAAACAGTTTGGCACAACATATGTACTGTAAAACTGCAAAACTGTACTGGGAACTGTGATTTTTGACCTGTTGAGATTTGAATCAATCTGTGTTATTTCATCATAGAGACCAAGTTACAAATCTCATAAGAGATGTAAGCCCAAAGATGTGTGAGACTGTCAGTGTGGAGTCTAAACAACCCAAAATGTGAGTTGATAAAACCTTTTCACTCTTACAGAGACAAGGTTTTGAAGTGGATGCAGTATTCAGAAGTAGGGTTTCTACCTGCCAAGAAATACATCGCCTGACTCAGCCTGTGATCCCTGTAATTGTCAAAAAAAAGACAGGATATTATTTTTTGGAGTTGCAATATCTGATGTTCCTGTGGGCTTTTCAATGAATTCGGGGATAAAGAAATGAGCTGTAACAACACCCAGTTACATTTACTTCCTGGCCAAACACACCACATGATGCATCTTTCTATGGATCACTACAGACTCTGTGTGATGGTTTTCCAGGCTGAAAACAACAGGTTCATGCAAATCTCTGCACTTCCAAAATCTCTTTTGTAAATTAATATATTAATCCTTTCAGTTTCTTTCGAGACTCTGCAGGTTGAAAACACTCAGCTTACCAGGTTTTGTTTTTGTCTGTTTCACCTCGACTTATATAACATATATACTGTATATGTCAGACACTTAACACCCATATGGTCTGAGAAAGAAGATCATGCAAATCTGGAGTAATAAAGACACATCTGACTAACACTGAATCCACACTGCAGCTATATTTATAGAGATCAATAACCAGGTAGTTTTATTAGTACACATTTATGCTCCATTTGGTGCCTAAATATTGAGTGAACACCCAACCTGACAGACTGTCAAACATGATCGAATAAAGGTTGTGCTGATAATACTATTTTATTCCTATCACAGTTTGATTCAAAGGGTCCTCTCTGAATGTTAAGGGCTGAATGCATTATTTGGAGAATAACAAAAATGTAACAGGAAAGAAAATTGAAAAGCCTTATTACAGTGGCCAAACAAAACTATGTTTGTTTTGTGCTCTTGTGGCAATCCATCAACTTATTATTGAGTCATTTCAGTCTGGAACGAAGAGGTGGGCCTGACAGATCAGTCGTACCATCCAGAGTTGTTCATTGTATCAAAAATAGTCAAAAATAATCCCACATCTGCCCAATAAATAAAATAAATAAATTCAGGACAGCTGTATAATAAAGTCTTGACCCAAGTTGAAAAATTTCGAGCCTGTTTGTCGCTGACTTTCTGTTCCAGCTGTTTTTCAGCAAGAATAAGGGTTTGGGGGTTTTGTTGTATTTCTGCCTGCTAGCATGCAAACAGAGGTCGAAAGAGGGATCGTAAAGGAAAAAGTTGACACATTTTTCACAGCTGCTTCTCTGGTTCTGTTTGATAAAGTGATAATCATAAGGTTGGACTTAACTAAATCATTTTTCATAGAGGCAAAGAAAGAACATACTCTTAAATAGGAAGCCCTCAATGTCCCAGCCATGAACAGAATGACAGAATGGATGACAACGGATAACAGAAAAATTGATCTTGCTGATGATTGATCTACATGAAAGGACACAATATCAAGCCAGTGAGGCAGTGTTTCATCACATGCTTTAGTGCTCAGAATTCCTCTAAATCCTATTTCTTGTCAGTGTCAGCAGGCCAGGTTCCTTTCCACAGCTCTGAAACAATTTTAACGCACTCAATTTTTTACCTCTTTTCGTGCTCACCAACCACAAAGTGGGAGGTAACTCCAACCCTGAGCCACAGACACAGGTTGCCACGCTTCATTTGAGGTTCATCTGGCCATTTGAGGTTGATGTGCAGAGGCCCCAGGAGCTGCTGCGCTCAACAACCACACAGTTTTCAGGGTAACACTTAAATATTAAAAACAATAATATGCAGACACCCTGAGGATAGTGTGAGGGGCTCAGACATCCGAAAGGAGCTCAGACCAGAATTCATGCTCCTTTACTTCAATATTAGCAAGTTGAAGCAGTGCAGATATTCGATCAGGGTGGATCTCTGTGGAGGTGTTCCAGACGTTTCCTATTGGAAGACCCCCCAGGAGCAGGCCCAGAACATCCATCTAGGATATAAAGTCTCTGGTATATTTAATTCTCTTTTGAGGTAGACAGGTAAGGAAATTAAACATATATCAGGTATGTTGTCTTTAAATGTGTCACAAGAGCATAGGTCTCGAAAAAAGGAGGGGAGTTTTCTGTATTTCTTGGCCCAAAAAAAACTGAATTGACCTCCATTAAAAGGCACAGAGATAATTATAACAAGCAATGTTTATTTAATGTGTTTATGGGCACAATACTGTGATTCTTTTTTTATGTCCAGCCTTAGGTTGGAACCAGGTGAAGACCAGACGATTGTTTGCGAGGAGAAAGATTACCGCACCACAGGAAAGTCACATGCCTGTAAGCTTCCTTTGTTCTTCTCTCTTCTTCTCTCTTCTCTCCTCTCAGAAAGGCAAGCAAAGAACAGTTGAAATAAAGAGTCTTGACTAAAGGCCATATTTGAATGTATGTAAATTTTGAGGACAGCTGGTAGTAAAAGTGTAGGGTTTGTTGCACATGTGTTGGGGGGGGCTGCTGAAATTTTAAAGATGTGCCTTTTCTCAAATATGAGCAAGAGGGAACTGCTCAAGTGCCAAAACAATACTTTTTTTTTTTTTTAAAAACCCAACAGTAATATTTTGGTAAACAAGAATTTTTTCTCAAGAAAACCCAAAGACTTTGTTGTGAGCAGTTTCAGGAAGGAATTATTTTCCTTGTTCCAAACTACACTGTGTAAAACTGTGCAGAGGGAAACAGGCCTCTCCTGCTGGCTCACCTGGGTATTGCTGAGTTTAGCCAGGGAGGGGGACATGCACACATTTCTCAGCAAGTGTTGTTCAGTAGAAAGAAAATGGTTTCTACCTTAAAATTCCACATAAAGCTTTACAGTTTAGTTTTCTTTGTGTTTAAACTACAAGTTTCCACTCCCATGTTACTGTAAAATGCCAAAGAGGAAATGTAACTTTCTGTTTGCATTGTTTCAGAGAAACAAGTCGAGCGCTGTGACCCCTGCACGGCGCTGCAGCCGCCTCATGGAAAGCTGCTCCTCTCACGCGCCATGCTGCGACCCGTGCGCCTCCTGCCGCTGTCGACTCTTCAACACCATCTGCCACTGCTGGAGAATGAACCCCCTGTGCTTAAACAAGACGTAGATAAGGGAACAAAAGCACACATACACAGACAAAGCCAGCCACCTGGATATTAGTTATCGATAAGACATATTTACATCCAAAAAATGTGCTCACATGTACACTGCATTCTCACCTGTGGGTTTTCCTCTTTTACAACACAGGTGCAATCCCAGAGAATGATGTTATTCCTCAGCATAAACCAGAAACATTTGGAAAATGTTATTATAAGACTGGGTTTAAATGTAAAAAAAACTTCTTCACATTCTCAGAGGCTTCAACACTTCAGTAAGGAAAGGAGAGGTGGGATTAAAGCCTGAGGCTTGTGAAAAGTTTTCCAGAATATCCAAATATCTGACAAACACAATGTAAGTGTAGCAGAGGATTTTATGTGTGCAGACAATCATGTGTAAGCTGTGTGTTGTGCCTTGGGTTTTCCCCTCCCTGTTGCTGCTTTTCTGTCTCCATTATTTCTGCTCTCCTGCCACGTTAAACATGTGGGAACTTATAATAAGTAGATTTACAACAAAACATACATTTGTTTTTATGAACTCACTTCCCCACTGAATGTGGACAAAAAAAAATCCAACAAAGCCATATGTTTTAAGATATGATCAGTTAAAATCAGATGTTTCTGTTTTCATGTCATATCATGGCTCTGAGCACAGATTTATTTGGCTCCTGTAAGGTCCCAGCAAACATTGTGATGGTGACACACCATTGTTTTAAACAAGATGTCCAAATACGGCTTAAGAGTGGTTGTAAAAAAGATGGTTTAGTATTCTCGACTGCGATGTTGTCTGACGATCTGCAGGACGTTTCTCCTGAATGTCTTAACGACGTTGAAATACGATTCTACAACAAATGGGACTCTTCAGACATCCTGTTCATAGTTATGCACACAGTGTGCATCCTGCAGCTTCCTGCATCTTTAAGAAACTAAAAATAATAATATAATCTCAGATAGATCAGTTTAAATAATAAATCAGTGTTGCTTCATGCTGGTAATAAACCCCAGCCTCCTGACTCAAAAGCCTTCAGCTAGCCCACTTTACCTCCATCACTTCTTTCATTCACAGACTTTGTTGCTATTTATGCGACATGAGCTGAAGTTGAACTGTGTCAGACTCGGTTTGAATCAAGACTTTCGGCTCTTAAAAACATCTCAGGCATAAAACAATACAACAGAAATCTAATTAACATCAATATATACAGTAATTGCATTAACATGGTTTTTATATTCAAAAAATGAGCATTGAGTAATGCAAGTCTTTGATCATAGAGTGAGCGCCACTGTGTGGATGATTAGTAAAAACTGTTTTCACAACCAAGTTAAAATGTAATTTCATTAACAAAAAATTAAAGCAAAGATACACACCTTTGCTTTTTCATTGCAACTATAATATATTCTAGTCAGTGAGAGAGAGTCTGACTTGACCTTGATCGCCAACAAAGTCACCATCCAACTGCAAGGTCCATCTGCCAGAGGCCATTTTAGGGACACAACATCACTCTCTGAACAATGTTTGCTGGGATTTTACGTGTAAATTCGTGAGTTAAAGTTAGTTTATTTCTTTTTTTGTGAATAAATATGTTGTAAGCCCACATCAATCTTGTATTTTTGTTCATTTACTTTTCTCTTTTTAAGTAGATTGTCTTGATGCTCCTAGATGTAGAATTACAAGTTACCTTCATGTGTTTCTATGTATTTCTTTTTAGTTATGATGAGCTTGTCATGATAAGACAGCGACTAGATCACAGAAGCAAGCAAATACTGGCAATTGTAAAGGTAAAAGTAAGGATTTATTAAATCACAGACTTGTGAGAGTAAGCAATGTTTCATTCAGTAAAGATGAGTCAGGATCAGAGCGAAGCAGAACAAAAAAAAAGTTGTTTCTTTGCAAAGCAATCTTGTACGTAAACAGGGACTGAAGCTACCCAGCATATAGTATGACAGCAGCTCCTGCAGTGGTCACTAAATATGATCAGTAGGGTTTGTGTACATGAGCACAAAATGTCCATTACTTTTTTGACAGACAGCATGGGTTCTGAAGAGAGAATCAGGTCCGTTCACATGGATCATTTAGGATTAATTTCATGACGTTTACAGACAGTCAGCACAATAATCTTCTCCTGAATTTTACAAAAGAGTTTTTGTATCCTGATGTTAACAAAAGGGACCATCGCATCCTACAGGCAGTATGTCAATCCTACACATGGTTAATAAATGTTGTGCATCAGTGAGTCATAAAATGTGTTGCAGGCACCAATACTATCATTGTGTACTACATGGTTCTGTATCCATATAGACTTTGTGAATAAACATTTCACTATTTAACAAAATGCTGTGAGACTGTGTTGGTATTATTTCACTAACCAAGAGGCCATAAACTTTAACTCCACATGTAGAGAGCCAAGTTTGAATCCAGCAAAATGAAAAGGATGGAAAATGAAATAAAGGGTAACACATTTAATATATTACATTCTCATTTTTTTTAAGGAGGTTCTCGTGTTCAATGTGTTTTCAAAAGTCATAAAATAAAGTAGATTTAAAACAACATAGAGTGATATGTTTATGAGGAGGCTAAATGCTGTTTGATTAAATGAAGCAAACTAACATGAACGCACGTCCAAAGCACAGAGGGAAGGTGCTCAGCAAATCATGATCAAATACAACAGCTGGCAGACTGCAGGTCTCCAATGTCCGCTTATTTACTGCACCCTGGTGAGGTTTGAATTACAACTGCTCTGCATTATACTTATGTGTTTATTCTGATAAACAGCAGTTCTGCTCAAAAAGTAACAGGGGTGTAATAAATATGTGGACATCGGAGCCCTACAGTCTGCTAGCTATTTGTTTGTTTATCCTGCAACGGAGTGAGCCATGTAAGTTTAACGAGCTGAACATATGTCTTGATTCTGTTAAACTGTCATGTTTGTGGGGTGGAAGTCATGAATACAGCTCTACTATTTTATGTACCAGACATTTGCCTTCAAGGAACAATGTAGACAGCTAAAAGGTTACCTGCTTCCTTCATTAACCATTAGGTCTCCTGTTTTCTGATTCTGCACAGTTTTGAACTACTAAATGCCAAAATAAAAAAAGTAATGAATGAACTTACATTTATTGGACATTTTATCCTGAATAAAGTCCAGAAACAGTTTTAGGGCAGACATGGAATTTCTTTGTGTCAAAGAGGAAGGAAAAAAAACTGCATGAATGTTAGTCAGAGAGGTTATAAATGCAGAAGTTACTGTAACAGGATCACAAGAGAGACACTTGCAGAGAGAAAAAAATCAGTTTAGACTTGTTGAGAGCTCATTCAGGGTCATGGAGGAGCTCAGATTCAATGTGGATCATGGTTATCTGGAGGGTCTGGTTCGAGGGATGAAGGCTGGGATTCTGACTCGCACTGACTATCACAATCTGGCCGAGTGCACCACACTGGAAGGTAGGAATATTGTATATCATTGGCATTTTTGGAATGTATTTTACCTGCAGCAGCACCCTTGTTTCAAATGCTTGTGCATTGTGTACATATGTAGATATTTCAACAATAACTGCAATGGAGTGATGACAGGTGAAGGATGAAGGCCAGTCAGATGTTGTTTCAGTATATATGTTTTCAGGAACTCACAATCATGTTCGTTTGAAGACAATTTTTTCTAGACTCCATAACTGTGGAACTTTAATATCACCTAATTTGTTTGTTTTTTTGAATAACCTATACTTCTGTGTTGCATGTTAATAGTTAGTCATCACCCACTGTGATGCATTCAACACGCTGGTCAAAAGTCAGAAAAAGCCACAAGTAAATTACAAACTGTGTTATGACTCACTTCTTTATGTTTTTTTTTTGAGGCTGTGGAAAAACACTGTAATTTTAGAGATGCCTTTGATGTACTAGAGCCCAGATGAAAAGAGACATCTTTTCTCCCCTCAGACATAAAGCTGCACCTACAGGGGACAGATTACGGTAAACTGCTGTCCTCCACTGACGAGGACCTGACTGTGTCCCTGGTGGACAGCAAGCTGAGGGAGAACCTGGTGACTGAATTCAGCTGCCTTCGCTCCAATGCCCTGCCTCCACTGTCTACCTTCCTTGACTATATAACGTAGGTTACATGTGTAACATAATAGATTACATTCAGATTTACAAATTCAAGGTCACAGGATTAGCAAATGAGCACATTAGATTTATTTCCTGTAGTTTTCTCTGCATTTAACAGTCTGTCTTGCTAAATATTTGTTAAAGAAAACTGTGATTTTAAAACATAGAGGCATGTTTGTGAGGAATATGCCTGTCAGGAGAACATGAAGTGCCATGCAGACAAAAACAAGGTACATCCTTTCACTCTGGTCTCTGTGTTGCCATAGCTACAGCTACATGATCGACAATGTGGTGATGCTGATCACCGGGGCCCTGAAACAGAGAGATGTGGCTGAGCTCCTCCCACGGTGTCACCCACTGGGAGCCTTGGACCAAATGGCAGCAGTGGGAATCGCTCGCACCCCGACCGAGCTCTACTCGACCATCTTGGTGGACACACCGCTCGGTAGATCAATTATGTAATCAATGTTTTCACCCCAAACAATAAGCTTTGATATCATAATGAAGTAATATTATTAGGAAGGTGATTAAAATCTCTTGAGATAATTATCTATCAACAGCTTATGGTGGAAGTTTTGAAGTATGGAGGCCAAAAGATGGAAAAAATTTTGACTTATTTTTTAAGAATTTTAACTTTTTTTTGTTGTTGTTAAAATTTGACTTGAGGCCTGGTCCCACCCATCTTGTTTTTATGGAGCCAGAAGTGACAAAGTAGAAGGAGGAGGTGGAACTGGAGAGGAAACACATACGCTACCAATGACTGTGTGAACTCTAGCAAACAGCTAGAGGCTACTGTCATCTGAGCAGCATTAATTTAATATAAAGGAGTTAATATATATCAGACCCCCTCTCCCCAGACACATGGTGCTTGGTTTTAACCCATGTGAGTCGGTAAAAAATGACTGTAAGAGACAAAATGTTCCTGATGAAAGCAGGCTAACTTGATGTCAGTTTGCCACTCAGCTCAGAGTTTTGATTTATCATCCATGTTTTTAATTTTGGCCTAAATATTCATAAACCAGTCAATCAAACTGATGCCCGGTGTGTTGTCGTTGTTTCATAGCTCCATTTTTCCAGGATGCTGTTTCAGAGTCCAACCTGGATGAGATGGAAGCTGAGATCCTCAGGAACAAACTGTACAAGGTGACAACACACACACCCACCTAACATACCTTGATACCTGTGTCAGAGTGTGAGTCTGTGTGTCCTTGCAGAGGCTGGATGGCAGGATTTACTACTCTGTCAAGTGTGTATTGCAGCCTCTGCTGATGTACTAATTATGCAGTGGTGTTCTGAAAGCAGGCGTTTCTGATCTTTATGTTCTCTTTT
Source organism: Acanthurus leucopareius (assembly GCA_029814765.1). Classification (NCBI taxonomy): domain Eukaryota; kingdom Metazoa; phylum Chordata; class Actinopteri; order Acanthuriformes; family Acanthuridae; genus Acanthurus; species Acanthurus leucopareius. The sequence continues at coordinate 7,838,657 of JAQMCX010000008.1, read as the reverse complement.
GTTTTTTAAAGGCCTATTTAGAGTCGTTCTACTCTTTCTGCAAGAACACTGGAGGTGCCACCAAAGATATCATGTGTCCTCTCCTGGAGGTACTGTGACATTTCCAAAGCACTGGCTGGATTTGTTGATGAGTTGAGTTGTTGATGATGAGTTTTGCTGACAATGCTTCATCTGTCTGTCTGTCTGCGTGTGTGTCGTGTAGTTTGAGGCGGACAGACGGGCCTTCATCATCACGATAAACTCCTTTGGGACAGATCTCAGCGGCCCAGACAGGAGTGAGCTTTATCCATCTTGTGGCAAACTTTACCCTGAAGGGCTGCGACTGCTGGCCAAGGCAGACGACCACGAGCAGGTCAAAGCCGTGGCCTCCTGTTATCCGGTCAGTCTGATCTTGCTTTACGTCTACAGCTCTTGTTGCATCAGCCGTTAACTGAACTTAAACACATGAATAACTTTACCTAAACTTCTCTGCAGGAGTACAAACTCATATTTGAGGACCCTGAGCCAGAATCACAATTTAAGACTCTGGAGGACAGATTCTTTGAACAAGAGGTAATATTACTTTAATCTTCTTCAGTAAGAGTGTGATGCCCTGTGAGCCTGTGAGGCCCTTGATGATTTCTATTGAACTTTTTCAGACTCTTGCTTTTCGAGCGTGGGATTTCAAAGTTCAGTCATAACATATGGATAGTTTGTCTCAGTTAATTTCACAGAGGGTATGAAAAGTAAATATTTTGACACCATGTGCGTCAAGCAGTGGGTGGATTTTCTACTCAGCCTTTTTCTGCAGAGCTGAAACAGCAGACAGTCCATACAGGAAATCACATTCTTAACTTTTTCACCTGTAAAATGCATATTCAATTAAATCTGACTTTCCGTCTTCTTCTTTTAACCTTTAACCTTTTGTCTTTTCTCAGGTGAAGCTGAACACGCTGTCTTTCCTGCAGCAGTTCCACTTTGGAGTTTTTTACTCCTACATCAAACTTAAGGAGCAGGAGAGTCGCAACATCGTCTGGATCTCTGAGTGTGTCACACAGAGGCAGAAGTCCAAGATTCACAACTACATACCCATTTTCCCAGGAACAAATTAACTAAGCAGTAAAGATCAACACATACATATATTTAACACACAGTTGTAAGACAGCATACAATGAAGTAATAAAAGGTCTTCTCATGGTCTATGTCTGGTGGTGAGGATTAGTTGCTAGGATGCACTAAAGTCAGTCACAAATATTTTCAGTGTGTGTACTACAGACCACAGGTCTCTACTTGCTACAGGTTGTATATTCACATTGTCAGAGTTGGCACAATGCCTGCATGTCTACACAGGGCTAATGTTTACATTACTTGAGGTATAATATTGTGTAACTATACAACAGGGCACCACATTGGTAACCAAAGTATGTAGGTAATAAAGCACAAACAGTGGTATAAAAGTGTAAAGTTTTGTTTGGTAAAATCACCCATCCTTGCTCTTCATCTGCTCTTCTTTTGTTCATGCTTTCACTGGAAAAATTAAAAAAAAACAAGATATTAAAATGCAAATTATAATTTTAGACGTCGCACCACCACAGTACAGTCTAAAGATGGGATGGAGTGTAAGTAAGATGATGCTTGGTTGTGTGGTTTCACTGACTTACAGCACTGAGCAGGGACCTCCAGCGGAATGTAGTTCTGCTGGCAGAGATGAACAAAAGCAGATGCTAGTCTGCAGGGCGCTCTGGAGGAGCTCAGCTCACACACCGACAAGAACTGACCGGGATCCACCTGACGACAGTAACGTGTTAAACATGAAACTCACACAAACTTGCTTACAGATATAAAGTCCTGAGCGCACTGCCTTCCATATCTCATGCTTAAAGAAACACCTCACCTGTAGATGAGTAGTCTGTCATCACCTAATCAAGTCTGTGCTGATTGAAAGTCAGGTGAAGTTTCTGAGTCATTGGCAAAACAAAAAAAAAAAAAATCTAACGCTTCCCAGCAAACCACTGTGGCAGAATTTTGTCCTGAACAAATGCGGAAACTGTTTTATTATGTAAAAAAAAAAAAAAATAGATGAAGAAATCATGAAAAAACGAAAAACACAAAACAGCCCGGCCAACAGAGTAAATCTCCTGGAGCCTTGAGGTTCCAGAGTGATTTAAAAAGGCATAATTTATAAGCATTCTTTGCCTAAATCTTTTCTGAATCTGCTAAGCTAATAAAGTTAGCGCACACTGTGTTTGAAGTGGGTGCATGATGGCTTAAATGTGTAAACATCTGCCTCTAGACAAGTTCAACATGAAGCAACATTTGATTCTGCCAGATCTAATGTCACATTTTTATACTTTGATCTATAACCAAACTGTTGACGCCTCCTGCGATTGCCCTGATCCACTAAAACATGTTTTGAGTGAGCTTTTTTTCTGGATTTGGATGGAGTTGGTAAACCCACTTCAAACAGGGTGCAATAAGACTTTGAACTTAGCATGGACAGTTAAGGCTTTGGCTTATAAAAAAGGGGTCCTCAGGGTTTCCTTAAAATTGGGATTAGCTGTAGAAGCTGTCTGGAGCCTTTTTATGTTTTGATGGGGGTTTTGGTTGAATTTTTTATATCCCAAGCTTCCTAAATTGTTCATAAAATGTTACAAAAGTCAAATGTTTGTCGTCCTCCAAGTGTTTGAAAAAACTTCCCCTGACTTTCCATCAGCATGGGGCAGAGTAGATACTTGCTTAAATTTTTTTGTTATATCAGGTATTTTAGTCTTACATTTCAAGAAATTTTATTATTACTGAAAATATGCATCTTTTTCTTTACTTTTTTCTTTTTGTTTGACAAAGCTGAGAATATGAATCTCTTATTTTGACCACAAAATCCATGAAATGCTAGAGAGATCAAATCTGTCTGGTGCACGCTGTGCCAGACGTGTTTTCACAGTTTCTTATATCCATGTACCATTAATAGAAGAAACTCATAAAAATAAGGTGTTTTTCTACTCACCACCCTGAAACAGGAACTCAGTGGAGAGTCAGGAGAGGAGAACAGATAGTCACAGCTCATGGGACCTGTGGCTGTTTTTGGAAAGTGCCTTGTCATGCCTGGTGGTTTAATACACTCGGGTTTCATCTAAAGACACATGATTAAATTGCAGGTGAGGACCGGAAACGAAGCACACATGTGAAGACATTTTGTACAGAAGAATTTAGGATTTACTTCTCACTTGTCTCACCTGCCAACTGTGGAAAAAACTGTCCATGTTTTCAGCTTGAGATCCGTCAGGCAGAGGAGAATCGTTCCCTGCTTCGTTGTCGTTGGTTCCTAGCAGGCCGCTGGACGTGCCTGTGCACATCGAAACATGATGTAATAACAATACAACTGCCATGAGCTTGTTTATCCCGAGTCAGACTGATAGGTTTTTTCCCCTACCATGCAGCCATCCATCAAGTGTGAAGCTGCACATCTCAAGCGACAGGTCACATGTCAGTGATGCTCCGATCTGATTGGACACCTGCACAATGTTGGCCCCACTCCTGATAGCCACGCCGCTGTCTGTGTGAAGTGTGTGTGTTACAGTGTTGTTCTTGCAGTTGGCTTTCACCTAGGAGACAAACATTTCCTTTACTTTTGTTGTTGAGAGAAGATGCCCTGAGCTGGAAAACACATCACCTTGTCTGCACTCGCACATACCTGCCCACTGCGCTGAATGATGATGGTGCTGTTATTCATTCCTATTAGAAGGAGGTTTTCTGCGTCTGACCGGAGCAGCAGTGTGAATGAAGGCTTGGCGCTGATGTCTTGGGCGAGGAGCAGCGGACAGGAGCCCGGGAGCTCATACAGGTGACCGTCAAACGTCACAACAAACTGATCTGCCACCAACAGAGCTTGGTCTTAGGGAGAGAGACAGAATGAGAAAGACATCACTGAAATTTGATTAAATCTTCCACTACAATCATTGTATGGGGAAACTTAAAGCTAAACTTACGTCTGAATGGACTGTCCATGATCTTTCTTTTGAGGCGGTACAGTTCAGCCATGGGTCTGATGGAGGCCAGGGACTGCAGGGGCCTCAGGAGCCACTCTTCCAGAAGGATCTCTATCAGTCCAGCCTCTGCCACCCTGGACGAGGGGAGGGGTGGCAGCGGCAGGGACACAACCACTGAGCACTCACTGCAGAAACCACCAACATTTGATTAAAAACATCTTGCTGGAATCTTTTGTTTGCATTTGTAGTGGTCAAGATTGGTAGTACATTCCAGTGACTATATTTCAAAGCTTAGCCAGAATCCAATTCAGACTAAAATAAAGTCACTAAAATACTGTTAAGAGACAGTTATGTGCAAACTAAACATCTGAAAAGTTTCTTATTCAAATCTAATCCAGTTTTTATCTGGACATCTTTTGACCCTAATTCTAAACAAGTGGGATATAACAAGCGGGAACGTGGAATGTGAGGAATATGTCCCTTATCTGACCTCATTTCATGAAAAGAAGCACATAGAGACTTTCTTCATGGAGGTCTCGGACATGTGCAGTACCTTGGGGAAAATTTGTAGAAAGAAACCAGTCGTTTCCTGACTGCAGACAGAGCCATCGCCAGCCTGGTCTCCACCCAGTGGTAGGTGTGCTGACCTGCCTGATTCACACACAATTCTACCATTAACACACATTAATGAGCCTGTTCGCATGTGTAATAGATGTTAATTTTGGCTAGCCTCTACATCATCTGCTCTGTATCACCGGTCAGACTTCGACTTCTTAATTTTAGCATGTAGATCACAGTTAGATTTAATGAAATTATTCATATATTTTATGTTTAACTAATTACTTTGTGACTTGACTTAATGACACACCTGCACAGCAGATTGATCAGAAACCTGGAGTAAGTAATCGCAGTATCCAAACAATATCCATCCATGTTTATCAAAACCAGGACAGGAGCTCATTTGAGCTTTGGAAACCATGATATTCACATGTGTAACACATAACTTTGATACTCTAATAAGCCATAAATAAGTATGATGCTACTGTGCACCCTGAAATGTATATACCTAAAGCTTTAAACTAACCAATGAGAAATGAATGATGTTACCAAATCTCTAACACAAGCGTTATAAAAGGACCAGTGTGCAGATTTCTCACCACATCCAGGGCGACGCTGAGTGTGGCCACGCAGGCCTGAGCCAGCGGCCTTAGCTGAGGGTTCCCCAGCAGAGCAGGAAGGACCTCCACTAGCCCGTCAGTCCACAAGGAAACAGCTTCCCTCCACAACGCCTCCAGCCTCTGGCCCTTCACATCCTGGTACACACCTGCCAGAGTGGCCAGGGGCCCTGAGGAGGGAGCACAGCACAGTGTCTGAGTTTGCTTTTTTCCCACTTCATGCCTTAAAATGGCTGTTTTATGTGAGCAGATGCAACTTTATTTCTCACACTAGAGTGACAAGAAACAAGAGAGCAAGGAGTGCAGAAGGAAGAGAATCCTGACAGCACAAAAATCGTGATCTGAGAGAGAAAAAAATGGCAGAGAACAGATACTTCAAATGATGATATCAAGAAAGAGAGGATTAGTTTAGCATTTAGAGATTAGATTTCTGCCTGTGAGGAAAGGCAGGGACTGACGGTGCCGTTCCATCTCAAAAAACTAAAGATCATCTCCAAACTTGCAGCAACCAAATTTAATGCTAACTTAGCAGCACACCTCTTTGTCATTGTACCACGTGCCTGTAGATCTGTGTTTACATTAAAAATCAATTTTAGCAGTAGACAGTTTCTTTTTTAAGTAAAAGAAACCGTATTTTTCATGGAATATGAAGTGTTTTTGTGACAAGGCAATTTTTCCGTTGCTTCGTCAGTCACTGGTTGGCATCATCTCTCTGGACTCACTCCTCAGCTCCTGTTGTCCCAGCAGAGAGGCGTGCTGCAGCAGGCTCAGGAAGCGGGGCAGGCTGTCTGTGATGATGCGACGTAGGACGCCGTTCTGCCACAGAGCCAACAAACCTCGGTCTTTGTGCCCCAGCAGAGCCTCGGCCCTCTGGGATACATGAAGGGCCACAGCGCTCAGCTCCTGGAGAAACTCGCTGTCTCTGGACTGCAGAGATTGATGTGAGGAGAAGCAGTCACCACATTAAAAACTGCAGGTTTCAATGATAAAAATGAAGATCTGTACCTATTATAATAAGACTTAATTTACCTGTTGTCTGAACTCAAAGAGGTGATGTTGCAAAGTTTTGATTCTCTCCAGTATCTTATTCTGAATCTGAGAGCTCAAATATTGAATCCTTGCCTGTGAGCATAAAACAACATACAGTGCTTTAAAGAGTCAAACTGTACACAATAAAGATTAGACCACTTTTTTTTTGTTAGCGGTGATACCTCTGTTGCAGTTAGACTTTCCAAACAGCCACTGGCTCTCAGCATCAGCCTCTGATTGGCCGATCGCACAGACACACTGGCTAGAGTTTCAGGTTTGCTGCTGCTGTCACTTTTCTGCACATCCAACGTCAAACTGTGATTTGTTCCCACACATGCAACCACGCTGACATCCTCCTGCAGACCTGGACCAAAACACATCATCTGTTATAACAGTTTGAATGTATTTTGCAAGAATTGTAGAGATGGTTGCGTCTTTACCGTTCACGTAACCTGCTGTGGCCTGAAGACATCGTCCCCCTACTGTACCGTTCAGCCTGATTTTCTCCCTGTGGTCCAGTCCAGCCTGCACCTGGACACCAGACCCCCGGGGCCCAGACAGGACACTGCCCACCACCTCCACACTCCAATTACCCATCCTGGACTTTGAAGTGTATGCACATAAATATTTGTACTTGCATAAACATGAGGAAACTCATCCAGCTCTGCTTTTTTTTCATCTGCCTCGCCCAACATTCGTCAATCTGCCTTTCAGGAAAAACTAAGCTCTCTCTGCCTGCCTGCTCTCCCCTCCAAACTTCCATCTGTACATCTCTACAACAAATACACATTTGAACAATTTCAAGCTGTGTGTTTGAGTGCTTTAAGGTCCAAAACTAGTTCAACCTCATCTTGATGTTGCCTGGTAACCAGCTTACACTCCAGGAAACAGACAAAATAATAAGCAGGAACATAACCTCCCAATAAACATGAGAGTGGTATTAAACCTTCATGATTTATCCTTCTTGCTTCAGCCTTTAAAGTGGTGAGAATCAGCTAAAATATTCTCACTTTCCAGGTTTAAAACTGAAACTGGTTCCCACAAAGAAAAAGGTTTAAACACAGCAAAGTTATGCTTTTTAACTGAGACTCATTTTTGCTTTTTAATCACCAGAGGGTTTTTTTTTTATCTGTTTACCTCAGAGAACAGAGAGATGTTGGAGCCCTGAGCTGTAGAGGTGTTGGTCAGGGCGAAGGTGAGGCTGCAGTGGTGGGGCCGTCCTGTCACTGACAGGCGACACTGTGTGTAAAACAGCTCCTCTCCTGAGTTCACTCTGTGGGATCCTGACCAGGACAAAGTCTGAGAGACAGAGGGGGGGCGGGAGAAGCAGCAGCTGAATAAAGAAAATATGAAAAGAAGCAACCCAGAAGATCTAAAAACTCTAGTGTAAGACAAGGAGAATATACATGGTGAACAGACTGTGTTTAAACCCGAATGGTCAAAAACAAGAAAAACACTGGAGAACATCTGGAGGTAGAAACACAGAAGCCACAATTCCAGTCAACATGGTGACAGACTGACCCATGAGTGCTCAGTCAACTCTGCATTATTAATGAGCACCAAGCACCCATAGGTCACACCATATCTATCTTGGACAGTTTCATAACTGCATCTTACACGGTTGAGAAACTATCTCGTTGACAACATCTGTCAACAAACACAAATTACTCAGAAGCACCTCTGTGGTAGTTCCCTCTACAGTCACTGTATCAAGAGCACATTCTGCAATGATTATATAACATTCAATAATATAACCATTCATGCTGTCGCAGAAAGTAATAAAACATTGGTCCCTAGTGACAAAAGATCAGGGATAGTGCACAGTTCAGCCACAGACAGCCAAAACCATTCCTCATTTATAACGAGAGAGAGCAGCCACAAAGTTTTCCACTTCAACAAAATGTCTTCAGATGTGGAGGAAAAACAAAATGATTCATCACTACATGGGAGGCAAATCTATAAGACCTGCAGATGTGTGGACTCACAGGCTGTGGGGGGCAAAGGCCCAGCAGCACCGTGTGCTCAAAACGATCCCTTAGGTTGGTCTGAATCTTAATGAGGAGTGCGTGTGACGGACAGGGTGCAGGAGACACTTTATCCAGGCCCACGTTGACCTGCAGGCTGTGCATTCCCCGCAGACCCCTCTGGAAGAAACACAAACAGAGATTTCCTTTTCAAGCACCAGTCTGCTGCGACCACATGAAGGGTGTTATCAGTCCTCCATGGAGCAGCATACCTGATACTTCAAGCCTTGTTTCACATTCCTGTTGTCCCATCGCAGCTCTGCATTTTGTGAATATGAGTTTCCCTCCTGACCCACTGAAACACAACCTTTAAGAGAGGACACCACCATCTACACACACACACACACGGATTATTTAGCTGGATAATAAAGATTTATTGCACACATGAGGAGTTTTAAAGGAACATGTTACCCCATCAAAATATCAGTCATCTTTTTCCGTTATTATGTTTTCTTGTGAATTTCTCTTGGAGATCAATAAAGAATCTATCTATCTATCTATCTATCTATCTATCTATCTATCTATCTATCTATCTATCTATCTATCTATCTATCT
>JAQMCX010000008.1:7804035-7829208 GCA_029814765.1 Acanthurus leucopareius | reverse complement strand
CTATCTATCTATCTATCTATCTATCTATCTATCTATCTATCTATCTATCTATCTATCTATCTATCTATCTAACAAATCCTCAGCTTCTTCAGTTGTTTGGGAATAAGCTGTATCGCTGTTTGGCTCCAGAAATGTTTTGTGGACAAAGAAACTTCACCCTGCTCTCCATCAGCACGGGGGTGAGAAGATAATTACAAAGATATCATTTTTTTCTTGAACTGCTCCTTTAAACTTTGAGCGGATCCACCAACCTGTTGTGTTGTAAACAGAGCACAAGCCTGCCCCCTGCTGGAGTTTTTCTGCCAATGTTTGTTCAGGTTGAGGGAGATGTTGACAGGGACTCCGCTGTGCCATGACAAATGGGTCTGTATGCACAATAAAAAATAATACAATAAATAACACACAATAAAACCCAATTTCATAGAAAGAGTCAGGTACAGTACAATGGTAAAAAATAAGAATATAAATATATGACTAGTATGTAGTTGTGTTTAGATTTCATGATTTATACATGAAAATGCTGTAATATCAGAACCTTTGAGTTCAAGACCTGCTCTTCTTCATCTAAAAGCATTTAGAGCTAAAACAGTTTAAAGATACTGTGTCAGTGATGTCACAGTTTGCTTCATGACTAGCTGAGAGAACATTTCCATGTCACTAGTGTAAAGTGATAAGATGAAAGTGTGGCAGCCTACTTGCTGGCTGCTGCGTTGTTCCCTCTGTGAGCTGTGTGAAAGTGTGTGAAGTGACATCAGGCTGAGTGTGGAGGAGAAGGGCTGTTTCAGCTCCAGTTTGGTCTCATTCATCTCCTCTGATCGACTCCACGAGCTAAGAGCTCTGACCTTCAGAAGAACAAGCCACAGTTTGTTACCACAGCAAGCAAGACAGACACTCATATGACTCTCCTACATCTGCTGCAACAGTTCAGAGAATTGTATCTCATTATAACTTCAGACATTGTCATATGAAGCACTTGATTCATGGTGCTCAAACATTTTTTTGCATCAAAATGTTCACTGCAGTTTTTAAAACTGAACATAACAATATTCTAAGAGACAAAAGAGGGAATAGAAAGATTTGTTTGAATGAAGTATTTTACACTTATAGGGTCTGACCTGCTCCAGTCGGCCATGCCTCATCCAGCCCAGTACAACGCTGTCCAGACGGCCTTGTAAAGAACGCTCCAGTGTCGCCTCCAAACTGGTCCAACGGGGAATGCAGTTGATATGAACTAAAGTCAGGGACATGAGAAAGACACTTACAATTTGAAGTTTTAGTGCTGATGCAGTCATCCTGTTAGATATGGTGGAAATGGACAAGTATCGTCTCTGCAGTTGTTTTAATGCTTTGCAGAATAGGTCTGCAGTGGTTTACCCTTCAGGGTCTGGTTCCCCATCTCCAGGGCTGGAGGTGCAGAGTAGAGAGCAGATAAGCTGAACTCCTGATTGCCCCACACAGCTCCATGTTGAACTTGGTAGCTCCAGTTTCTGACTTCATACACTGTCTTCACTGCAACAGTCCTGGGGAGCGGCTTCAACTGCAAAACAAAGACAGTCACTGAAACATAAGGATGAAACTATGTTTCTCTGTTTGTGGAGCCAAAGGCAAAAATGTCTAACAAAGTTTGACCAATTGTACATGTTATAAAACTCATAATTCAGAGTGATATCTAATGCCCTGCACATAAATTAATTCAAACATGTGTGTAATGTATATTAAACATTTACTGTTAACATGTTTGAGACATATTTCACCTCACACACACCTGTGGGTATGAGTGTTTGAGCTCCACAGCCTGTCTGTATCCACTCTGTATCGCCTCCAGGTTCCCCAGAGCCCACAGCCTCCTCCTGCCTGACAACACCTCCACTAAACCTGCCACACTGGACTGGGACTGGTTCAGCTGGAGAGAGGAGATTGAGATCGCCACACGTGTCATATGGTGTCATGTGCATAAAAAATAATAACTGTAATTGCTGGGGGCAATCAGCACCTACACCAAATCACCTGATGCAGAGATTTTGCAGAGCACATTGCTTCGTTCTTCTTTAAAAATGATTTAATAGGAGTGGCTTTGGGAACAAGTATGTACCTGAGAGCGGACATTGAGCTGAGAGGGCATGTAAACCAGCATCCTGGGTATATTCTGGACCACCTTCACCATCAGGTCTTTGCTGGACAAAAGACAGTCTTTCATTTCTATTCCTTTATCATTCTGAGTTTAATTTTCAGCATGTCAGGCCAGAGTTTGCTTTCAAACTATGAGAGAGTGAGACTGATGTGGTTTCAGTGTGTCTGTGTTCACAGTACCTGTGAGGTAGATGGTGTCCCTGGAGGATGAGTGCCAGTGAGGAGGTGAGTTCAGGGTTCACAGCTATGGAGCACCTCAGCTGTGACTCAGTGAGTCTTCCCCAGGCCTCCACCTACAGTACCAACCATGGTTAGTACAGGAGAGAAACGTTATCAGAATTTTTAGCGCATCTCACGCTCACCTGTAAGGCAGGGCGAGTTTGTCCCTGTACAGTGTGTTTTAGTGTGACTCTGGCCTCCTTTGACCCTCCATGTGCTTCCCATCCCCCCACGTCCCCCATCACTTGGACTCTCCAGTCATGACTTTTGACATCTACTGAGGCACTCCTCAGAGGACCTGCAGAGAGGATCAAAGTATGGTTGTTAAAGATGTAAATCATAATACTTGGAATAGCCTTTCATACCCATCCTGAGAAAAAACATGTTTAAAATTTTTTTTTGCTTTGTTTTTGCATTTTTTAAAAAACAAAATATTAATGACTATAACTTAGTTATGTGGAAAGCTCTAAACATACCTTAACTCTTTGAATCAGAGTTATTACTTTAAATAGAATAAATTATGAAGTAAATTGCTGACATCTGCTGGTCAGTCTTTGATACTGCACTTGAATGGTTGCATTTAGGGCAAAACATCTTGTTGTTAAAATGGGAAAATACATATTAAAAGCTACTTGTTACATTAAATTTTCATACTAAAATCAAATAAAAATGGACCTGAAAAAAAACTGTAAAAAAAAAGATATACTCCAGTCTTCTGTCTTTAAAGTGCAAATGAGAAGAAAATCACGGCGATGTGTAGATGTCCCAAACACAAATTTTTATGGGGGGCTACAGCCCACAAATATTACATCCAGCTGGTTACACAGTCTGACCTTTAAAGTGAGCAGTCAGGGCGGTGTCCAGACTGGGCCATGTGTCTGTTTGGTTAGAAACTGTTGGAGAGCAAAAGAGCAGCAAGGCCAGACGTCCATCAGACACACTGACATTCAGGCCAGAGGCAAGCAGCTTGTGTCCATCCACAGAGAGCTGAGCCCCGGCCTGAAGCTGAGAAATGACTCCCTGGATGGAACACGAAGCCTTGGAGAAGAAAACCGTAAAATGAGTAGCTGGTCTTTTTTATTTGCTCTAATATAAATACCAGGAGCCTCTTTACAGAGACATCCTTATTCTTACAGTTTAGAGTGACATTTATGAGAAAGATGTTTCCTAACTACATTTGGAAAAAATATGTAATCGTAGGAGAGAAATTTAACTATGACAGATCTGTGTTGACTGAAGAATTTTGTGAGCTAGGAATACTAATTCAGGATGACATGGACCCCACAAATGTTCCCTTTGACTCATCAAAGTTGAAATTGAACATCTGGCTTCTCTTGCCCAATATAGGAAGCAAGCTAGCTTGTGAAAAATGAAGTGAATGAGATGTCCTGAATACAGGCAAGCAAGATGTTAGGAAAGTGCAATAAGGGAGTTAATATATGACATGGGATAGGACACAGAAGTCAGTTTTAAACGTTGCTGTAGCAATAAGAAAACAGTTTTTTTTCCTAGGATAGGACAGGCAGTTGAGACCTTTTTTTGCAAGAAGCCCCAGTTCAATAAAGCAATATCATGTAAACAAAAAACACATTTTTGTATTACTTTACCTCCATATTACGTGGCAGTCCTCTGTCCTGTAGCCATGACCAGCTGTGCCACATGCTCCCTCTTATCTCTTTGGTCACTGGAAGACACTTCATCTTAAGCCTCAGTCTGGCCTGTTGACCTCCAAACTGGGACTGTAAGGTCAGGGCCTTTCCCTCAGCAGAGCCAACGTCTACCTGCACACAAGGCTCACTGTGAATCATCTGTGGAACTGTGCACCTTCATTGAATGAGCTGTTTAAAGTCAATCACCTTTCAGTTCTTGATTGGTTAAATCTATGTAAGTTTCCAACCTGGATGCTGTTGTTTGCAGGTACTCCCAGTTTCTTCAGATAGCTCACTGTGTGTCTAAAATGACTCTTCACTCTGATTGTTTCAGACATCTTTGTCACTGTCATCTCTTTACTCATCTGGAAAACAGTAAGACTTTTAACTGCAGCGGCTGGGAGTTTGAAGTCAAGAACAAAAACATGTACATTCTGAGAACTGTCGTTTATCTGGTGTCCACTGACGGGCCAGAAAAGATAGAAAGAAATATAGAGAGAAAAAGATTTTTTTTTAGCTTCCGTCTGAAAGTTTTCTACCGATGAAGAGGAGCTCACAGCAGGGATATGGCTTAAATACAAACACAGTGTATTATTATGGACCAAGACTTGTGTGGTTTGAAAGACATTTTTATCTCAAAAAACTGTTACATAAATACTAATGCATGCCTCCTACCTTTTGATTTCCTGCACTGCTCTGGAACAAGTAACAGTGTGAGCCATTGCCATGACTCCAATAATTCACTGTTACTGCAGCATTCATGGGAAGACCCAGCTTCTTCAGCAGGGGCATGGAGTGGTTTAAATTCACTGATGCTTCATTTTCATCCTGAAAGAAACAGCACTGCATTATGATAAATGGTACCATATCCTTAGTCTCTTTGAATATATAGATTAAAGCTTGACTTTGTGTAATATGTTTTACAATTAAAATGTGAGTTTTATTGCATCACAAGATCCAGTTGGTGAGACTTAGGCAATCTTTTTTTTAATATGGCAGAAATATGGTATGCACAAGTATATTTTCCTTTTGTATAATCACCTGAAAATAAGAACAGTTGGGTTTTATTTATACAACTTCGAATGAGCCTATCATATATATACACATATGAAGCAGGTCTTCTTACACCCGCCATGGTGCTTCACCATGTGTCTACAGTAGCCCAGAATAGACACACCAAACATTGGCTTTTAAGGAGGGTGTTTTTTGTTTTTTTGTAGTTTCCTGGTAACCATAGGTTGTTCTACACACTTGGACGAGGACATTTTTTTGTAATTTGCAACTCACCACTAGATGCTAACTAAATCCCTCACACTGAACCTTTAAGAGTTGACTTTTGAAAATTGACAAAAATTGACAATTGAAATGAGACAATGACAAAACAAATATCTCTTAATGCATTTTCTCACCTTAGTTTTCTTTAAAGCCAAGGATGCTTTTAACTCTGTATCATCTATTCCCATGGAGATCTGGGATTCGTAAAGCGTCGGGGAGATAACCAACAAACCAGAGGACTGAATCTTGTCTGGACTGCCCCACTCCTACAAACGCGATTACAAAGTGATATAGTAAAGTTGTTGTACATATTATTTGTCATGAATAAATAGATTAACTTTCAGTGGTATGTTTGTTCTACCTGAATCACTGTGCAATTATTATGATACACCAGTGACCCCTGCAGGCCCCGCTGTGACATCACAACTCCTCTGGACCTAGCAGTGCACTCCTCCATCTGAAGGAGGGCTTCAATATCATAGCGTTGTTTTCCGGCCCTGCTGGTAAGTGTCAGTCTGCTGTACTGCGGTATGTTCTTAAGAGCAGGAAGGTTGTGACTGAGCTCACCCTCCACACTCAGCTCTGACCAGCCCTTTACATTCAGCCTCAGGAAACCCCTTTTGCCCCCCAGGGCAGTATCTACTGTTGCTTTCCAGACACTCTGAGGGTCCTTCCACACTGAGCCATTCAAACGAGCCTGGAATAGACGGAAACGATGTCATTATGACTGGGAGTGAAGGACTGAAGAACAAATGAACGTATCTGTCACAAACATCGAACAGCTTAAACTCTTTTGGAGTATTAGTTGATTATTCTAGAAGACATCATTTAAAATAAAGGTTAGAACAGCTTCACAGATAGTGGCCTCCTGTGTGTAAATCAGACAAGAATGACAATTTAAACTTTGGGACACTGTGAATCAAATGACAAATATGTGCTAATACCTCTTTCACCAATTAGTATCCTAACCAATGATGCGTTATCCCATCATCAAAGGGGTGTTTTTGGTTCACAAGTTTAAAATGTTTACACCACGAGAGAGAGGTGCCCTTAGGATTAAGGATTGGCTTTATTTTGGTTGAGTTACTTTATCAACTACATCTGCGCTAATGTTTACAGCAAAAAAGGTGATTATTGTTCCTTTCATAGGCAATTAATAACATTTGTAAGAGTAATGTGATCTTCTAAATTTCCAAAACATTTATGTGATAGAAGGCCAGAGACACAGTTCAACACAACTTTTAACTGCATCAAAGCTTTGTCAATCATCCAAAAGAAAAAAAAACTGTAGCACCTGCAACATTGGGCACTTTGACTCCAGAGACCAGAGCCACTGTCTCCCTCCTTTGACCTCTATGAACCTATTGGCTCTAATGGAACATGTCCCAGCTTTGACGAATAGGACCCCTGCCCGCTCAGGGCCTCCAGGGGCAGTGACCTCTACAGTGATCATCTGAGGCACACCACGGCTCCTCAGCCCAAGGAAGGAGTGTGTGAGGGCCCCAGAAAGATGTAGAGGCCTGCAGGACTGACTAAGCTCCATGGAGAGGTCCTGGTTGTCTGCCCTCAGAGAGGAGGTCATCATAAGCTGGCAGGGGACGGCTGACAGAAGACCCTGAAGAGCAAAGGATGCTGGGAGGACCGTTCCCTGTGGCACAGACATATAAAAACATGGATTAGTCGGTTTCAAGAGACTCAAAATGCCTCCTTATACTTGTTACATTAGTTTTTGTGTCTGATTCGTTAACACAAACATCAACACTATTACATCTATAGTAAGGTCTTTACTCTACATGTTTGTTGGGGTTAAAACTAAAGTAAGGATCTATTGTTTGAAAATTGCTGACAGGGACTTGTTTAATAATAACACCCCACCCAACTGTAGAGTTCAAAATGTTTATGTTCCCAACTGGTAGAAGGAGAAATGGTCTCTCTCCATAGTGGGGGCAAGAAAAATAGAGGTGATAGTAATCTGACCTAGCAGCTGAATCATCTCTTGTGTTGTTCTGCTCTGCTGCTATGATAAATGAGCTGTAGTTTGACCTACTAATGAGCTGGAAACTGGATTCAAAAGAGGCTGTGTTAACATGGATGGGGTGAATCACTTAGGAAATCCCTGTTTTTCTGACTGTGATGAAAGAAATGACAATGTGCTGTCACAGCTAGAGGTAACAGTAATATTTACAGCTAGAACATGTTAGTTTATTCAAGTTCCTACATGCAGTAGTGCACACAGCTTATAAATTGCCTTACCTGTAGAGCGGGGCAGTAGTGGGTCACATTTGCAGTGTACAAAGACTGCACCTCCTCTGTCTGTGAAGCCTTGGTTTTCCCCAATTTGCCCCTGAAATAACACTGTCCCAGCTCAAGGCCAACCTCCACACCCTGCAGATGTGCAGTTGAAACATCTAGGATGAATGCTCCATGGGTAGGAAAACCCAGCATCTCTAATGATTCTAGGGAGTGCTCTACAGTTGCCTTCAGACTAAGGTGGGGATTGCAAGTTAAATGCAAACTAAGGCTGCCTTCTTGTCCCTCCTCAGCCTGCAGAACAGTATTGAAATAGGTGGAGCAGCCAGAGCGGGTGATGGAGATGTTTGCTGAAGTCTGTGACGGCAGGAGTGACTACAAAGGAAGAATTTAACAAAGAAAGATTAGAATTTATCCACTTCTTTCAAAGAAGTTAGATACAAGTACTCATTATATAAAGTTCTAATGCTTGAAAACAAAACATTCACAAATACAGTGCTGGAGACATGTGGCATTTTTGACATTGACATACTATGAAAACATCTGTGTGACTTAAATGTACTGAAGTAAACAAGACCACTGCTGAACTGATTGAAGCCTCTACTTTATGCATTACATTTAACATGAAATGCAAAAGATTCCCATTATTTAACTTAGCTTACACACAGAGACATCTTTAAGCAGAACTGAATGGCTGATAAATCTCTTAGGTTGCCTAGAATTGAGGGAATTGGCTGTACGAAACAATACGTGAAGATTAAAGGTTCTCAGAGTTTAACACATTGCACATAGTGTAAGAAGGGAAAGACGGATGGAAGACACTACATTCCTGAAAAATGTTATCCCAGTGTTTTGCCAGACTACAGCCATGCTAGTTGCTCTGTGAGGCTAACATGGCTGTTAGCATATTGACTTTAGCATTTAGCTCAAAGCGGTGGTTTATTAAATGCTAAAGTCCACGTGATAACACACTCAGTGATAGTATTAATATTTTGATGTTAGTATGTTTAGCATGTTTTACCATGTTCATCATCTTGCTTTGGCATAATAAGCTAACATTAGCCAATAAACATTTAATAAAAGTAAATGTAGTGGATGGTGATGGAAATAGTTTTGCAGGTATTAAAATAGTATTTGACAGATTAACATTTTGACCTGATTGCTTGATTAAAGTTACAGAATCAAAGTCATTCCAAATTATGCGGAGATGAATGGTGGTGCCAAAAGTCATAGCAATCGATCCAGTAGTTGTTGGGATGTTATGTCTGTTGTTACCAGCACTTTCATCTCTAAAGCCATGCCATTAGTGTAGCTATAATTCATTTTCACACTTTCAGTCATTTCAACTGTGGTCTTGCAAATACTTTTTTTTAATGCAGTTATGGTGTTATCAGTGCAACTTGTGCTGTAATAGAAAGACAAAAGCCATCTTCAAGGTGAAGATATTTCTTTTGCTTTCCTTCCGCCGGAAAACAAGTTTCTTGATACTTTTTCTTGTTTCCTCTCTAACCTTCAGTAATACACATCGCTGATGGACAAAAAATCCCCAGCTGCTGTCCTCTTCTCTCCTCTGCTGATTTGCTTGGAGGAGCATGAAGCACGTGTTACTTTCCACCTCAACTTCGGGCTGGCTAGCTGTGGTAAAAGTGCTAATGGCAAGCTCCCCTGGTACATCAGTGGCAGCCAGGCTCTGCTGAAGCATGATCCTGAAAGAGGTGAAGGGTTCCCGGGCAGCAGTGATATGGATTTGAGCAGAGCGATTGTTGAAAGAGACTTGAACATTTCCAGAGAGAACGGTACCACTGAGCTGACCCACCCCATGGAGCTCTACTCTGCTGGGGACGATGGAAGCAAGGGAGGCCCAGTGATGTTGAAGGGTCCAGTCAAATTCAGCCTTTTGGTGCTTTAGCAGTACAGACAAGAGGCACTGTAAAGAGCCATGTCCATTTTCTAAACCCAAAATACTTCTGAGTCCATCTCTTCCTGCTTGTCCTTGTATGGTCAAAGAGGTTTTCTGTTGCATGTTCTCCTCAACTCCTCCAAGGTGCACCCACACCAGCTTCCCCATGCCTGTGCATCGGACAGACACCAACAAACTTGAAGTGACTGAGTCCCATGCTGTGCTGATATCTGCCCAGAAGTGACACCAGCTGTCCAACCTCATCCGACCTGTCATCTCTGCCTTGTGTGTCACACTACGGGTCCCAAACTTTAGCAGTCCATGCCAGCCATACAGCCTAGGCCTCTCCAACCTCAGGCCCAAATTCAAGTCCATTCCCCATGGGCCAACAAACAAGCCGAATCCAATGGCCCAACGCTGAGGCCCAGGCCTGAGCAGGAGCCTCAGACTGGATTTGGTGGGCACACCAAGATTTGTCAGCAGCAGCACAGAAGAATGAGTGAGGTTAACTCTGAGCTCCTTCTGGCCATTGGAACTGTAACAGCCTTTAGCTTGAGCACTGAGGTTAATGTGAGAGAGTGATAGGCCATAACAGAGCCTGTTGTGTGGTCTATAGGAGCGAAAGACTCGTACCTCCACAGGGCGACCTGTCACATTTCCATAGCACTGTGCGGAGAGTCGGTCTGCGATGACGTCCCCTGTGCAGTTCATCTGTGAAAACAAAACCTCCTGTTGGCAAAGTTTATTTTTTCAAAGGCAAAACTGAAGGAGGAGGTGGAAGTGTTTCTAACCAGACAGCAAAAATCTGAATGACAGTCTGAGCCCTGAAACAATATGTTAAACGTTCAAAAAGTATAATAGTTTTTTTTTTCTTAGCACATCATTTAAAAAAAACTGATCATGGTATACAGTCTATAGAACATAATTATTGCTAAAGCCACTTAGCTTAGCCTAGCATAAGGTTGGGGACAAACTGTCCAGTGATAACAAAATATTAGCAACAATAAAGCTCGACTAATTTGCCATTTTTCCAAAAATCCTGGACTCCTCTCTTAGCTGGTTTAGGTCTTACATGCAGCATGTAAGTATTGTTTCATTTTGGAGAAGCACATATGGAAAAATTAAAAAGCAATCGTTATCACAATAAAACGGAGGATACACAGCATACATACTTTCTTACCAGTGGTGTTGATCCTTTGGATTAACTGACTGTGAAAAGACTCAAGACAGATGCTGCACAACTACAAAGATTGTGGGTAAAGCCAAATAAAGACAAAGGCACAGTTTTCATCCACAGTCCAGGGCAGAAATCTGCATTTGAACATAAATTATGAAAAAAGTACCTGCAAAGAGGTGGGAACATATCCCTGGAGCACTTTCATCTGTTGCCACAGAGACACTACCAATATTGCTGCGCTCTTTTTTGATCCAACATTAAAAAGAGCATCAAATATTTTCTCATCTTCCATGTAAAGGACCAGGCCAGTGTCCAGTCCTTCTGTTTTTAACTAACAGTGGGAAGAAAAGAATAAAAATGCGAGAGGTAAATCGGCATTTGTATACATTTTGAGAAAAGTAATACATTTTAAGTCCTTAATTAAATATAAACCTGCTACAGAATAAAGAGAAGATCATAGCTCTGTACCTGGTAATGTGCTTTGGCTTGCATGGAGCTCGATATGCCTCTCTCCTGCAGGGCTTTGACTTGATGCTGCAGCCTGGCAGAGTACTCCCACCGTGGAGCAACCTGCTCTGTTGTGCCTCCTTTAACCTCAGCTTTTATATGTTCAGTCCCAGCCTGCAGCTCTGCCAAGACTGATAGTCGCCCGTCATCCTGGGCCCACCTCACCTGAGCACTGCTGCTGGCAGGTACACCTGCATCCGGAGGACAAAGAGACTGAGATACCAGGAGAGATTATGGTGTATAAAACAGAACATATGATAAGTACAGATTACCTGTGACACTGAGCAGGTGGAAGGAGTGAGACAGTCTGGTGTAGATCTCACCCGTTCCCGACTTTCTCACAAGGCGGCTCACGTTCATACACAAATGCTCTTCCCCCGACCAAACACACAGCCAATCTTGGGCCCCATGCAAGTGCTTTCCCATCATGGGCTCTTCGTCTTCTCCATTATCATGGTGATGTCTCAGCTCCACACTGTACAGAGTCTCCATCACTCTAACCCTCACCTGTCCTACAATCACATTAAGTAAATATGACTCCCAGTTCTCAGGATGTCATGTAATGTGTGCCATCATATAATATTTAATGAATACAATTAGTCAGTTCAAGTGAACCTCTACCTTCAGTGAGCATGTCAGACTGTCCCAGCATCCCATCTAATCCCAGGACTGGAGGCAAAATGGTGAGGTTGGCCATGGAGTGCCTGAGGTCCCCCGACACAGCCAGCTGAAGACCCTCAGTGTGTTTTAGAGACCCTTTGACCTGGGCTAGCAGAGCCTCATGCCCCTGTTTATAAGAGCCATGTAGAGACACACTGGGGGGGACAAGAGGAACACGGGGATTTAACTAGTTCAGAAGTCGATAAAGAGGCGATCATCTCTGTTTTTTAGATTTCTGATTGTTGCACTGAGACAAAATATTAAACTTCCACTTTTTCTGACGGTGTAAAAAAAACAAGTAGATGTACACACCTGTCTGAGGACATGTTGGCGGCCATGTTTAAGAACAGGTCAGCGGCAGAAGGCAGCAGACTCTGGGATGTGTTTACCCTCAATCCCACTGCTCTGCCTTCCTTCTGGAGGGAGTGGAACATCTGGGCATCTAGCTTCACCCTGTCCTTCCCATCAGCCCTCACAAGCACTGAGCTACTTCCTTTACCAGCTACAGTAGAAACATCTGCAGTGGCCTTCACCTGTACATGATAAAAAAAAAGGCAAGTAGCTCAGGTGCTAAATGACAGACAATGCAATCATTTGCCATATGCTACATAAGCTGAATTAGTATTCCAATTTTTGACAACTGAATGAAATAAACTGACAAAAAATAAGAACAAAAACAGGGTTGACCCACTTCTAATGTTTTAGGAATCTTTGATTTGAAGGGATGACTGAGAGAGGAATAAAGACCGACTCTGCCTGACGTTCCATTGAGCTGTACAGAGAGCTAAAAACAAAAACAGAGCGTCAGAAATGCTGCTGATTAAACAAGCAGTAATTATAATGCTGACTGGGTTTGTGCTCACTTGGCACTCCTGTCGCTCAACTCTCAGTTTCCCTCTGGCCTCATAGTCAAAGTCAGTGCTGTTTTCAGGGGTCCAACGTACATTTCCCTCCACTGCAGCAGAGGAGGGGAGCTGCAGCTGTAACAGTAATAACAGTGAGCTGGTCACAAGCTTGGCCTTTTATCCTGTAAACTAAACTGTACACTGTCGGAGGTGCACTTACATCACTTAAAACACAGCTGAATGCAACACGTTACAACACAGAGATGTAGAAATACTCAACTAGTTAGAAAGTTCTTTTCACTTTTAAAAGGTTCCCTGAATAGAGAGTGGAGTTGGCAGAAGTTTACCTCCAGCTCATGACTGAAGTTGGCTCCAACTTTTATCTCATGGTGACTTGAGTGCAAAGGGTTCAACTGAGTTTGTCCAAAGAAAGTCAGTCTCTCCTTGCTGCCAACACGAAACCTCCCTTGTATGTTTCTCTGGGTCTGAAGAAAGTGTGTCATATATAAAAGATATATAAAATATACAAATGTTTCCAATATTTACCCAAACTATTGATCTATTGTATATTACTTAGAAAATGCACTTCTCAGATTTCAAATTAAGATCAGCAAGTATTCCAGTGAAGCGACATCAAACTGGTGCAAAGGTGGGTGGATTTAAAGATGTCGAATTAGATTTGATTCCAGTAACTTTTGGGTTCAACTGAACTGACTGAAATGTCTCTTTTGAGTCAGCGTTTTGAGTTTTGTGGGCTCGCACTTTTACCTGGTTGCTGGTTAAGGTCACACAGATTTCTGAGTCTGAAGGAATGGTGTCAGAGCTGAAGGGATGGATCAGCGCAGAACAAACCTAAATATGAAAATATGAGGAGAACCACAAAATTCTGAATACAGATATTGGTCACTTTCTCTGTGTTTGTTTGAATCAACTTGCCCTGAACTCACAAAAGGGCTCGGTGGCCGGTAGCCAAGGGTGAGGGTGTGGATGGCCTCTCTGTTGCCATGGAAACCAGCTCTCGACTCCAAGGTGTAGAGGCCTTTAAGGAGGTCGACAGTGAAAGTCTCCCGCAGAAGGAGAAATCGAGGAAAAGTCTGGAAGGGCTGTCTGTGCGACATGATGTTGGCATTAAAGTCAGCCATGTTTTTATTGCCACTGTATTTTTAATAATAAAATCAGAACCATAAAATTAAAACACAGCAACAAATCTTTAGATCTGTTACAAGTCATCTGCACTAATGCACCTGAGCTGCAGCATTGCTGTTTTCTGATACATCCTCTTGTCACTCCTCAGCTCCTCTATGACTCCCTCCACATCCAGCTCTGTGGGCGGGCTCTTTGGCTTCGAGAAGCTGACTTTCAGCATTGCTTGCCTCTTTTTTAAATTCTTAAAGAAATTAGAAGAAAGTCATTCTGCAACGCGTCACAAATAATCTAACTTAACTCCGCCCACAGACGTGAACCGCAACGTGAACCTCACCCACCTTATCCACGGTGTTCAGGGCAGCAGCGAGGCTCACATTGTGCTTGCCGTAGATGGCGGCTATCTGCAGGGTGTGGCTGACTTTTGAGGCCTCCAGAGAGATGTCTCCTTTCAGATGCTGAGTCCACAACGAGGTCAAGGAGGCAGAGGCCTTCGCACTTCGCTTCCCCACAATGCCCCACCCATCTGCCTGGGAGGGGACGGAGGAGTTGGAGGGGCAGAGGGCATGCACGTGTTAAAATGTTGTATCTATCACCAAATATGATATTATCTTTTGGAATATTTTTTTTTATCTAACATAGTTTTTAAACATGTGGTGCTTTCAGCAAATTTGCGCACCAGTTCTGACAAAAAAAATCCCCATGATGAAAACAAACAGAATCTCCCTGAGTCAGATACTAAAGACTGATGCTCTGTATGTGTGGGTGGAGCAGCCTCTCCTCTTCTTACTTGGATGTAGGTGACAGCTGGTGTGTAGAGCTTCAGACGGGCCTCCTTCTCCCTGCCCCTGTCCCTGTAAAAACCCTCCAGGAGGAGGTTACGGACAGTCATCCACTTGCTGGCTGTCAGCTCGGAGGTGAGCTGGAGTGTGTGGCGCTGGTGCTGGCTCAGTTTGTGGGTGGTGTAAATGTACAGCCATGGTGTGTCCATGTTAAAAGTGCCTGCAGGATAATAGGAACCATGTGATGCTGAGCAGAATTATAACACAAAAATGTGTTGGGCGTTAAAACTCATTATACCTTCCCATTTCTTCTGCAGGGTGTACTTTGCGGGGGTTTTCCAGTGTAATCCAGCCACCAGAGGCACCAGGTTGTTATAGTTAATTTTTAAATGCGTGCTGCCCTCAGAGCCGAGCTGCTTCAGGTGAGAGTGAAGAAGCTGTGTTCTGTAGTTCAAATTCTTCTCTGGTACCTGTAGGCTGAACTGGAATAGCACAGATGAGATTATTTTAGTTTGGATATAGAAAAAAAACGCTTCACACTTAGAAAATGTAAAGACAAGGATTAACTCACAGAAGCCAATGCATTTATTAATGTTTCTGTGTTGGTTTGGAATAAAAAGCTTCTTTAGTCTAACAGAATAAGTATTGACAGCCACAGAGGCGGGTCTGTTTACCTCCAGTGCGTAGCTGGTGTGATTTTGCGTGGATTGGTTTTTGAAGGACTGGCTCAGAATAAGTGTGCGTTTATTGTTGATCTCGTCCCAGTGTTTGCCGTAGCTCATGTCCAGGGATGATTTTATGTGACTGGGGCTTTCCTCATGCCTCAGGTGGATCTGCGGACACACAAAGAGAAACCACGAGGTCTCAAAACACAAGAAGAACCTCTAGTTTCAACCTCCAGTCTCAATGGAATAGAGCGTAGCACCAAATACCTGAATTTAATAAATACTGAATAAAGAATTTAATCAACTGCTTGTGTGGATCAACATATTTAACGCCCACAGCCTGCGTGTTCTCGTCTCCAGGTACCTTGTGGTTAATGGGAGCTGTGTTGGAGCAGTAGAATTCATGATCTGCTCTCAAGACATATGTGAGGTTTGAGTCCCTCTCACTCTTTAGTCTCTGAGTTGTGTAGCATTCCTGACGTAAGTGCCGGGCATCACCTGCATTGGGGTCAAAGGTTATGAGAAAGTGACTTCGGGACTAGGTGCAAAGGTCCAAAGAGACATTCAACAGGAAACATAAAGGAACAGTTCTGGCTAATCAGTGTTTATTATGCACAACATGCACTTGGGTTGATGATGTTAACTTTGATATTTAAATATTAAATACTGATATTGTGATAATAACACACATGATAGTATTGAATAAATAATACAGTATCACTTCTTCTGTCCATCTTTCTGGAGATTTCTTGAAGTGTGAATGTTCTTTTCGAAAGCTTTAAGTTCACTTATGGTTGGTAAATTTGGTATCCTAACAGCCAATATTACATTCAGTTCACATCTATGACAAAATGAGATGAGGGATAAACCTCAGAGGTTTAGCCGAAGTTTTAGGAAGACTTAAGTCTCCAAAGTTAGGGAAACGCACGTCAAATCTGTATGTTTTTTCAGTCACTCACCCCCCACACCATATTTGAGCCTGAGCGCAGAGCTCCACAGTGAGCCCTTCTGCTCCATCAGTCCCAGCATCCTGGTGCCAATCACACCGGGTAAAAGGAGCTCCGCCTCTGCAGAGTACTGCCTGCTGCTGCCATCCCGCCTGCGCTCCAGAGCCACTGATGTAGAGTCAAAATGTTAAGTATAAAACAAGTGTCTCTGCAGGTAATATATGCATATTATCATTTGGATACCTGACAGTGATGCAGTTTCTCTGAACACGTTCTTTATAGTGGCAGAGAAGGTTGTCTTGCTGCCCAGTCCACGAGTAACATTAGCAGAGAGGATCATGGGATGTCCCTCAGCAGCCATTTTGGCCTCAAGGTGATAACGCGTCCTCTGCTCTGACAGGAGGGTCTGAGTATCGACCGAACCCTAAAGACGACAAACAATAGCAAACATCTTTTTAACCTGGAAACCATCTTTGGATTAAATGCGTCCAGCAGAAAAATCTCAGCACTTACCAGAATATAATAATGAACACCATCAATCAACAGCTCCAGCTTTCCTGACTTCACGTTCCTCTCCTGTTCAAGTTGCCCTGAGAAAATATCAGTCGTTTCCAACACATTTCCAACATGAAACTCCAACAGAAGTGAGAGTCTTTGTTTTGGTGTTTCTCTATGACCAACCTTGTACCAGGATGGTTTTCAGGGGATGGCTGATCCTCAGCAGCAGTCTGCGAGGGTTAAAAGTCAAGTCCAGAGACATGTCCCTGGGGATGGACGATTTAGGTGTGGCCAGTAGCAGGTGGATGGAGGCCTCTCTGGGGAGCCATTTTCCTCTCTGAAACCAAAGTTGTTAGCCACTGTGAAACTAGATGAAATGATCCCACACAGAAATCTACAGTCCTTCACTTTAGAGCTCATATTTTTACCACATTATGGCCATATGGATCTTACACAGAGAAATACTTTGAGCAAAGAGAAAACATCCCCCAGACTAAACTACATCTTTGTTTTGCCTTTTACCTGAATATGCAGTGAGTAGGCGGCCTCCAGCAGGTAGTAATGGAGGCCTCTGTCCAGCTTCAGCAGTCTGAGGGAGAGGTGGGCTGGTCCTGGGGGAGGGAGTGAGATACCTGTGGAGGGAAATGGGTAAGAGGCGTTGGAGCACAGCTGCCAGCCGACCATCTTTGACCCTGTGAGGAAGCAGAGATCAGAGTTTGGTTAAGAATCTAGCCATTATAATCTCAGTCATTCAAACGATTTTAGTTGACTTAGACATTGATTTAGATCATTTTTTTGATGCAAAGTAATATGATTGTATGTCTGATCCTCCATAACACTCACACACATACAAATATATCAACAACTACAAACATTTAGACACACATTTACAAAAAATAAAATTCAGCACATGCAGCCTTGAAGAGTACAATATGAACAGTTGCATGGTAGCCAAATATATAAGAATATTAGCCATAGCTGCTTGGACATACTGCCTGCCAGCAACAGCTCAAAATTCAAATGCAGCCATGTACATTTAATTGCAGGGAGTTGCTGAATCCAGACAGGACTCATGGACTCAAGGACTCACATGTCTTTGGTGTGCAGTTGGTCTTCTGGACTCGGCTCTTTGAGCCCTTTATCTCCTCCCTGTGGTCTCCACTGAGCTGAAACACTCTGGAGCTGATGGACAGAAACAAAACACACACTTTTTAGGAAATCATCACAAACTGCAACATTAAAACACTTGCAGAACCTATGTCTCCTTTAGTTTTTTGCATTTAATGCATCTTTATTATCACTTTGTGTGTCAAGTTAGTTGGGCAACCTGCTGAACATAAAACATAAATAACACCAGTCAGTGATACCGTCTATACACATGTCCGTAAATTCATATATTAAAAATAAGCAACAACCCACTTATCCAGGGGCACATAAAAGCTCCAAATGCATTAGTTATTATATTAAAATGTACGTTATAAACCTGACGTACAAACTGACTGAGTAAATACTTTTCAACAGGCAAAATAATTTAAGTACCCTATGTGATAATACTGCAAAAATTGTTCATACTGTGTCATCTTGATTGATAATACAGTTGATGAGCCAACATTATCTGCTAAAACATGCAAAAACACGTCTTTGAAAGCTTTTTCCTCCCACATAAATCATTTAAACCTTCTTATAATCCTCGCAATGAGTGAGTAGTGAATAAGAAGAATGAATACAGAGGATTATTTGGGTTGTTTCAGACGTCATAATAACGATAAATGCTCACACTTACCTGACAGAGATGATGTCCATGACGTCCTCTGGTGTGTTGAGTGTCACTCGGAGATCCCGCCCCTCCTGCAGCTGAACACTGCCATCCAGACTGGTGGAGCTCCTCAGCTCAGAGACCCAGTCCACTGCAGCCTGACCCAAAGCACCATCAACCCCCATCCTGGCAGTCAGCCCCACATGGGCACTGAGAAGAAAGACAGCAGTTACACTCTAGTCTACTGGGCCCAGCTTATAGGCAAGTTTTAGCCCTGTCCCACATGAAACTATAAAGTGGAAGTACTTTGGTTTGATGTATCCAGTCAGGGAGAAGTGAGAAGTATCCCTGTAGTTGATGTTTCCCTTCAGACGCAGTGAAAGGAAGGAAGTCATGTTGATGCCCAGTTTGATGGGCAAACCAGACAGAGAGGGTAAAAGCAGCTCCTCTGTCATCAACACGGCTCTGTGGTTCAGCTGCACCTCTTGACCCTGGCAGACAAAGAGGAGGGTTCACAAGTGAAAGACAGGACGAAGATGTGGCAGGTATAAACAGAAGATCAGACAAAGTTTGTGACTGTAAGAACAATCCACCTCTATTATACCTTGAGCAGTTTGATGGCCAGTCCTGCCACGCTCAGCGACAGCTGGTTGATTTGATTGTGGAGATCTTCACATGTAAACACGCCAAGCTCATTACCAAACACCTTCACACCGGCCCAACACCGGGGCCTGCTCTCCTCTGCTCTCCTGCTGCCAAACAACTGGACAGGACAAAGAAAAAACATGTTATTATCACACAATGAAATTATTCTGCCATTGCAAAACTTTACTCTTCACATAAGAGGAAACATAATTTCAATATGCCTCTAGATGTCTGTCAATCAAACCAGTAAGAACAAAGATGTAGTTTGATGACACTGTGAAGCAGCAGGGGATCATGGGATATGTTTATTTGTGATCAAAAAAGCTGACTGGTCATATAGTTGATAAGCAGAAAATCTTGACTATTTTGCTAAATGATCGATTGTTTCAGCCATTTTTTTTAAATAAAAAAAACACATAAAATCCTTTTAATTTCTCAAATGTGAGAATTTTCTGCTTGTTTTTACTTTGGTTCTTTCAAGCTGAATGTCTTTGGGTTTTAGACTGTTGGTCGGATAAAAGAAAAGAAATCTGAAGTTTAATTGGGCTCTGAGAATTTGTGATCAGTTATATGTCAATTAATTAAGTAACTGAAACATAAACAATAACAAAAACGGGATGCAGCCTTTATTGTAACCTTTGTGTAGCTAACTAACAGTATGTTACAGATGCACTGACAGTATGCAGACTGACCAAAGGCTTAAAATCTAAAATGTGTTCTAAATGGCTGCTGGTCCTCCTGCTGTACAACAGAGCTGCTCTTTGTCTGGTCTTATCCCGCATGACCCAGCTTACATGTTAACCCTGCTGCTCCCCTACAACACCAGCCCAGCAGAGACGAGTGTCTCACAACACACACACAGAGACCTCACCATGGCTCTGGCCTGGTCCAGATAACTGCTGCTGCTGCTGCTGCTGGATAAACACATGTCCCTCTTTTCTCCTCTGTGGCCATCTTCTGTTTTTCTTCTCGTCCTGCTGACTTCTTTTGACTGCACATGCTTTGCACCTCCAGCTGCAGACTCTCTATCAGAGTTGCGGGGCTGGTGACCGAAAAAGTTCTTCAAAAGTGGTTCAGCGTTTTCAACGTGAAGGTCCACCTTTGTCAAGACAACAAAACGCAATAATTATTATTTTTTTGTTAGAGTCTAATTAGCTTATAAGATTAAAAATCAAATGAATATCAAACTCACTTCCAGAAGGTTGTGGGCTCTACCATGAAAATATACTGTCAGGTTCACCGTAGCAGATCTTGGTAAAAATGATTTGGGAGAGAAAACCAGAGATGTTTCCACATTTGTGAGTCCCATGCCTGAAACAACAACAAAAATCATAAAAAACAGCTGTGTCCACACACTGCACCTTTAAGCGCAAACACCTTCTATCCATATCTTCAAATAGTGATTAAAAATGTTAGTTATTTTCTGTTATCATGGAAAATTACTGATATTTTTCTTTATTTAAAGCTGAAGTGAAGCTGTTGTTACCTGATGAAACAGTGAAATCTGAGTAGGAGGAGTATTTCAAAACCTCAGCCTCAAAGTCTCGGCTGATGATGTCGTCAGGCAGTGACTCAATGAGGACCTGCTTCATGGGGTCCTCGCTCCTCAGGACACCGGTCAGGTGACTCCACACATAGGAACCCACTGGAGAAGCAGATGAGCAAAACACACTGTCAACCAGAACAAGATGATGAGCAAGTTCAAAGTTTTGAGAGGAATCAAGTAGAAATGACTCTTAAATAACTTAATCCTTATGACAAACACAACCACAAAGGTGAGTCACCGTAGGCTGGATGTGAGTTAGCATATGTCAGCAAGTTACTAATAAAATGGCCTTCACAGTGTTCAGCAAAGAAACATTTCTTTATTTTTAATTTGCAGAAATAATAACCTGAGATTTGGTAACCTAATGACCAGTTTATAATATTTTGTCTAGAGGATACTTTTTTGCCATTTAGGGTTAAAAGGATATATTTGTATAAACTGTTATCATTAATATAAGAAGTTTGGTTTCCTGAAATAGAGAAGCTGATTGGGAGCAAATCTCTGAATGTTACAAATCTAACAAAGCATGTTTGTGAAGGCTGATTATGCGAAGAGTTTGATAAAGAAGCAGAGGCTGTGATGCAATATGAGAAGCCAGACTTAAGAATAATAAGGGCTGTGAAGTCAATGTTTGCCAAGAAAATAACTCAACTCCAACTTAAGACCTCGTCGATTATAATTCCAAGGACTTAAGTTTCTTGGATTTGAGGCATAAATTTCTCGTCAAGTGAGATCTTTGAAAAGTTTTAACAATATGGCTTTTTGCCACCAAAAACAATGAAGTTAGATTCTGAATACATATTAGTCACTTCTTTTATGAATGACTAATAACTAGTGTGAAAAAAAACTAATTTTGTATGATCTGTGACAATCAAATTGTTTTCTATTTCAAATAACATTTTTAAGCCTTACAAGTACAATTGCTTTGTCGATAAAACTATAATTCTTGAAATTACATATTAGAATGTTTCAATTGAACCAGAAATATGGTGCAAATACATTTCTCATCATATATTATATAAAATGTAATACTCTGTATTATAGTCATTACATTACATTACAGTGCTGCTTTGATTCTATCTGCCAGCTGATGCAAAGCCATGTAACAGGAGTGGTCTTTGCAAAAGTTGTACTTATGTCTGTAAAGGATAACATTAAAATTTTATGAGTAAGAATACTTTTATATGCAATTTTCAAACAAAACTTCATATAAGCAAACAACCCTAGCCATTTTCTAAACTTTTGTGATAGACAAAAGTGCTTAAAGTTTATAAAAATATATATACAATTTGCTGGTATAAAGACTGCTGCAAAAACCTGATCATGGCTTGCAGAGGATTTACTTAGCTCTTCAGTAATATCAAATCCTTAAAAGTCTCCCTGGGAGACACCATAATGGCCATCTTCTCGAAAAACCACAGCGGTTTTAATTAGACCTTGGCTGGAGGTCTCGTTTCCCAGCGTTGTCTTCACCACTTCAAACACGTCCTGATCGGGGCAGCGCATGAGCTGCTGGTATGCAGCGATTCTGACCTCGGGATCCTCCTGGGAGGAGCGGTACAGCTGCAACAGCACAGACCTCTGAAGGAAGGAAACTGCTGTCAGTCACTGATGCTAGGCCGCCACTCACCTCGTCACCTCCACCTCAACTCATCATGAATCAATTAGAACGTCTCGTGGAAGCATCTGTGCTATTATGACTACTTAATTTAGTATTAGTTTCAGAATCGACTCACATCAGCTGAGCAGGGGAAGCGTCTGAAGGCTTGTATGGCAGCAAATCTCAGCTCCAGTGCAGTTGAGTGGCTGAGCACAAAGCGGTTTAGGAGAGGAATGAAGACTGAAGCAGACAGACCGATGTTCCCCACTGATTTGAGAGCATAAAAAAGCTGTCGGGGCACGAAACGAAGGCATATCAGGTATTGTTAATGTGAAATTATTTCAAAAACACCAAAACTTGAGACATGAAATCACCAAGCTCAGTACCAAACATAATGTGAAGTGCACCTACTGTGCATCTCTGAGTGGGTTGTTCATCCTCGCAGCCTTCCTTCAGGGTCTCCTCAAGTGTTTGTATGAAGGTTTGTACCTGAGGGAGTTCACTGCAGAGCGTTTGAGACTTTTGGCACAACTGATAGACCAGAGATGATCCCGCTAACAGTGCCTTTGACCGCAACTCTGGAGCCTCCAGTAGGACCTAACACAAACAGCAGAGATACAAGATGTGTTGAGCTTTAAGGGCCGATGAGAAAAGATTAGGATGAATACCTCCTCTGATGGATGCTGGAGTTAATGTATTAAACATTTTTATATGATATTTCTACTGACGTTAACACGAATTTTATATCACAGGAGGGAATGCATGAAATAGCTTTCATGAAAGACTTGTGTCATCATTAATGTCCGTCATAGATTCCTACATTGATGGAGTTGATGATTTGGGGCGATGGGTGAGGGATGAGGGCTATGGTGGTGAGGATAGCATGAGCCTGCTCCTCCTCCAGCTCTTTGTTCTTCATCAGGTCAGTCAGTAGTATGATGCAGTTTTCAGATCCACAGGCTGGTAAAGCATCCAACAACGGCTGCCTGTGCAAAGAGTTCATCAACATCTGTATGAAACTCTGCTGAATGTGCGTAACCTGTGTCATTAGGGATACTTTAGTAGTTTGACATTTTTGGTGGACAGCAACCCTAAACTCATATCTGTGTGACACACATGGAGCTATGGCTATCCATTGATTAGCTTAACTTATCTTAGCATTAAAAGTGGAAACAGGGGATAACAGCTGATCTGGATTGTTCCAAGGTAATAGAAATGTACTTACTATCATCTAAAACTAATGCTTAAACTCATTAATTAACATTTTAGTTCTTGTTTTTTTAATTTACAAAAAAGGAGAAAAATTAGACATTTTACACAATGATATCTGTGCAAAACTACTTTTTGACTGGGTGCAGTAACTTCCTTAAGTCTTTGCCAGACATAAGTAAACAACTGAGACTTGGAGTTGCTGCTGTGTGAATTTTGTTACTTTTGGACAAAACCAGACTAGCTAATTTCCTGTTTGTGCAGTCATTATGCTGAGCCAACACACTGCTAGCTGCAGCTTTATGTTAAGCAAGTGGACATGAAAGTAATGATCCAATCTTTTGAAATGTTGCACTATATCTTTAACGTAGCCTTCATCTATTTATCTTCTCTGTGAGCCATGCAATAAGCAGAATGAACAATATGTGGTAGACCACTGCTAATCATGTTATTAATTACATCTGCGTTCTACAAGTTAAAATGTCAACCATGATAACCGCATATTTGCTGATATTCTATGGTAGACAGTAGCAAGGACTAAGGAGGAGACTCTGTCCTGCTCTGGCATGTTAGGTCATCTGTGTCTCAGAGCAATGCATGATTAAGTTGGCCACTGTCCTGCACAGACTGTCCCTTGTTTACTTCTTGACTTGGCCAGAGGCTGTGTGTATTTTTCTCATTATGACCCATAAAAAAGAGTCTTTTCAGCTGTTATCCAATTTACTGGTAGCTAAGCTTAAGATATTCCATTAGCTAAAATGCACAAGTGTGGAAATGTACACTTTAACAGTCATGTGGAGACACTGATGAGGCAGTGCAGGATGAGCCAAAAGACACTCCATTATGTAACACTGGGGAAATGCTGACCAGTCATTGCGGCACTTGAAAGACGCTTCTTGCCAAAGCGTCTTGAGTTGAGAGAGAGAAAGATCTCTCAGCTGGAAGACCAGGTGGAGGAACTCTTGTGATACCTGTGAACAGATAAAATACATAAAGCACATGTAAGAACTACAGCAGCACAATCAGAACCAGTTGTGAAAGAACTGCAAACACAGTTTTTTTCAATTAATCATCTTATCCCCATATAGCAATTACTGTGTGTCAAGCTCTGGCTTTGACTGCCTCTTTTGAAGTCTTTCTGTGTAAACAGAATATAAACAGAATATGAAGACGGTTGGCGGATTAGGTTTGGCTGACCTACTGCACAGACATTAAAGTGATTGGCTCAGGGGAAGTCGAGCCACGCCTTATAAACACAGAAGAGTCAACAGAGGTCTGGCAGTGTGCAAGCTTACTCAAAAGGGATTCATATTGATTGCTAAAAGGGATTGCAGCACCTCCACTGTGAGGCAGGTGAACTGAATCATACAGTAGCTGACTGGAACCTGCTGAGACCTACCAGCTGTGGCTCTGAAGCGAGGCTACACAGCATCCTGACTGTTTGACTGGCTTGCTGAGGTGTTGACGCTCTGGCTTTTCCAGGCCCTGCAGCCCCCTCATCCTCAAACTGCAGGTCAGTTAGCACACCAACACCTAAAGAATCTGCATGTGCATGGAAGAGAGCAGGTATCGGGGTCAAAGACTGCAAAACTGTACAGTTGCTAAGTGTAACTGCAAAACTGTCAATACTTTTCTTGACCTAAGCCTGAAGGGGTCCCTGGCTGCGCTCGGAGCAGGAGCAGGGTAGACACTGTCTGTGTCTTCACCAGCCCTGCAGCTCCGTACCACGTTGCCATTGAAACAGCTTCAGTACAGTTTACCTCTTGCATC
>JAQMCX010000008.1:7744630-7803935 GCA_029814765.1 Acanthurus leucopareius | reverse complement strand
GCCCTTCAGCCCCCTCATCCTCAAACTGCAGGTCAGTTAGCACACCAACACCTAAAGAATCTGCATGTGCATGGAGGAGAGCAGGTATTGGGGTCAAAGACTGCAAAACAGTACAGTTGCTAAGTGTAACTGCAAAACTGTTAATACTTTCTCGACCTAAGCCTGAAGGGGTCCCTGGCTGCGCTCGGAGCAGGAGCAGGGTAGACACTGTCTGGGTCTTCACCAGCCCTGCAGCTCCGGACCACGTTGCCATTGAAACAGCCTCAGTACAGTTTACCTCTTGCATCAGTGTAGATCCATGCTTCTGGACACAGTGCAGCTCTGACTGCACTGACTGGCAAAAAGACAAGAAACACACCTCCTGTTATAAAAGCATGACTCAAATGCAACTGTTGGGCTGATGTAATAATGATAATAATGAGTTAAAAAGGACATCCTCTTCTTCAGTGGTGTCGAAAGTGGCACGGCCTCACTCCCTGTTTTCAACTTCCACTTTTTTTTTTAAACTCAGATACCAGAGAGCAGAAAAAAAACTCATCTGCAAGTTTAGTGCACCACATGGGAAACAGCTTAGATTTTAAAAATACTGAGCTCATGGGTTGAAGTTCAGCAATGCAACCAAACATGCTCAGAGCTTTAAAATATAGGCATCAACCTATAACATAGTTGTAAATTGCAAACTCCTCCCACTTTGCTAAACTCCTCCAAAATTCAGTCTCAGTCACAACTCCGTGCAATTTTAACAAACAAAGAAGAGAGATAAACTCACAGTATCTTCAGTTAAAGATACCGAATGGGGCCAGAAGTTTGCCAGCCTGGACTGTTGGCACTGTGTCAGATCCCTGCTCTTCAGCAGAACAGGTCCTCGCCTCTCATACCTGCTGATGCACGTCCCGTACACATCTGTCTGAGAAAGAGGCATTAGGGGAAAGTCAGATAATCCCCCTGTGAATGCATGCGCTTTATTGTGGCAAGATGATGTTAATGACGGTTATTGTTTCTAGCAGGAGCAGAGGTGGTAATTGTCAGACTAGAAGACGTAGCTGTTCTATTTTAAATTTCCATACAGAATTCAGAGCTGCTGTTTGTATATGTTTTGCAAACTGGGAATGTATTAAGTGGAACATAAGCTTTATAAACCCTCACCTCTTTTTCTAATTTCTGTTTAGAGGCCATGCGGGAGGTCTGGAGCATGCTCAGTAGAGCCCTTTTAATGTTGAGGGCCCACACCTGCTCCCCCTCCTGGAGACAGAGGGCTGTGACCTTTCCCCCCTGGAGGGAGAACTTGAGGCGCGTTCTCTCCAGTGACTCCCTGGGAAACAAAAACACCAGATGAGCCCCCCCGAGACTCAAGAACACAGACAAGTGGGGCATCTGAACAGAGTATCAGATTCATAGGAAAAACACTTGTAGCATTCCAAAATAATCAGGATCTACTCTTTGAATGTTTTAGACCAAATACAGATGAGCCACATGTATATATATGCAAAACATCTGAGAGGATAAATGGTAAATCTTACAATCATTAATTCACTATCCTTTTCAAAAACCTAAAATTGCATGAAATATACAGTATATCACCTCAAGCTCTTTAGCCGCTGCACAGAGTGTTCCTTCTGAGGGGAAAGCCGCCTTATCTGTGTGTTCCTAATCTGTCAAGTGGACAAGTGTGTGCACAAATTATTGAATTTTTGCAATACATTGTGTAAGTTTTTTTCCACAAAGACTATTGTCAAAGCTGACCTGCATCATTAGGTGACACTTGGAGACCACGTCGATATCAACCACACAATCCAAAGCCAGTCCATTCCTGCCAGCATTGGAGCCATGGAGGGTTGTGGTAATAGTTGTGGTATACCTGTAAGTGTACCTTACCCCTTTCTGATAGGACAAGTCAGAGGCAGAATGCCCTGTGGACATGAAATATTAGTCATAGATAGAAGATACAAAGTGTTTCACAGGGGTAAGTCTTGTATGCTTGTTATTTCATGTCTTGCATCAAAAACATTCTCATTATTTAAGTATTCATCATATTCAATATTTGCAACAAACAGGATTCTCACCAGCACAACTTGAATCACAGAGATTTGGTTCTATCTGAAAGCAATCACCAACTGCACAGAAAATCAGGTCAAAATATCAGACGCAATGACAAAAAAGAACAACTTTGGTCAAAGAATGTCAGCCAAACCTCAGGTCAGCTCTGCTTTAACTGGAAAAATGAGATGACACACCAGGAATGACTACAGCTCACAACAAAAACCATAAAACTCACCATGTAGCAGGAAAAAAATAAGTGTAACATGCAGACAATTGAGCAGTAACAGGCACAAAGCCATAGCAACCCCGAGTCACCGCAGGTCTGGCTGCCTCCAAGCCTCCACATGTAAGCGAAATGAAAACCAAGCAGTGTTCACAGCCACTGAATGACCACACTTGTACGTGGGCTTCCACAGTGACCCATAGTGCTCACAGCAACCAATCAGGAAATACCTTCCAGGCTGGAGCTACAAACATTCAGTGAACCAATCACTTGACGCAGCAAAGGGCCTCACAAAAAAATTCAGGTACTTTTACACCCCACTAACAGAAGACATGAGTCACATATAGAGAGACAATTCAGTTTGAAGTAAGTTAAAGAGTTTGAAAGATGGCCATCAGGCAGCATCATATCCAGCCTAAGAAGTCGTTTTGTGATGGGTTTTCTACAGGTAAAGGCATGGGTGCACTGTGAAGTTGTGACATTGAGTCGTCCCTAAGAGTCTGCTTCTTTAAGAAAACCATGTGAGGAAATTTCCCCTTTTTCATAAGTATTTGTCAGTAATTATCCAGGAACTTCTCATGGTGTCAATAACAGTGAAACACAAACATAGTGAAATTTGTGTGTTGCAGTAGTTGCCAAAATTTGAAACTTATAAATAAAAGATTCAATTTGTGTGTATAATTGTGTTACATGTTTTATATGTTTTCATGTTTTTGTCAAACAAAACATTATGTTTAATTGTAGTTTTCTTGAAATTTTACTTTTTGTATAACTGCACTGAATAATTAAAGTAATATAAATGCAAGCATACCAATCATTAGCCAAAAACACTGCTAAATTTGGATGATTATAAAAGCAAGAAGTCTCTCTAACTGAAGAGTCATTTGGGAGCCAAAAGAGGTTAATGTTGAGCTGGGCCAAATGATCTGGCTCACTAAAAAGAGACAGCATTCCCATCGCGAAATGAGTGGACAAAATTACACAAGCTGTGTGAAATAAGCACCTCAAAACAAAGCCTGTAATAACAATTACTGTAGCCCTTTAAATAAGTGTTTATGCTATTATAGGCTACCCCAGCTTCAATGGGATAGTTTTGATATATTTGAGGATATACAACAGGACCATGAATCTATAAGCCACATAACAAGTGTGGACTGTAATCTAGGAAAAGCTAATTCATGATAGCTCTCTGAAGACAAAAACCTACAGTTAAAAGAGATAAGCATGAGAGGGGGGAGAGGCATCTAGTGTCTGTGTTTTATGGACAGAACCAGGAGAGGAAAAACAGTTGAAGTAGAGACTTGGAGGGCTGTGATTGCTTTTGCGTCGAGCTAAATTTGTCAGACGTGGGAAATTAAGAGCCCACTACCACTAAGCCACGTTCTTCAGCCTTCGACTGAGCTCAGACTCATTTACCCAACACGCCCTCCATCCCCGTCTCCTTCCCCCATCATTACCCAAGCTGCCTGCCACCACGATGCACCCGCCGCCGCGGTCCACGCCCGACCTGCGACGTCAGTCACTACGTGCTGCTGGTTGGCGTTGCATTCACATACAAAGAAAAAATTGTATTGAAGAAAGTTGCTTTGAAATACACCGTTTAGCAGCTTTCGCCCAAACCTTAAGGTCATTAATTACTTCCAACAGTGTAGTTTGTTTCATACTAAGGAAGATGTGAGCCTTTGTATGCTAAAATATAAAACCATTATAATTGGGATTAAGAAGCAATATACACTTAAAGAGCAAAACTAAAAGCTACATTTTACGTTCGTGGTTTCTTTTACTATCAGTAATCTTCTTTATGACAGTGAGTTAAATCTGTCAAATATCAAGTCCAAATTGTATTAAATGTACTGACAAAATACAAGTTGATCAGTGACTTTATAGGATGTAAACACATTAACGCCCCCAAACATTTTTAAACGATAGCAGTTGAACGCATCCTTAGTTCGGACTAGGGGGCGTAGGTTTGACCGGCTTCGCTGAGGCTCAGACACAATGAACCGTCAGGCGATGAGAGGCACGCATGTTGGGCTAGAGACATTGGCACGGTTTTAGCACATTATTATTTTTAATTGTGCCTTTTCTTTGATTACCGTAGCCGTTTTACAAGTGCTGAAACACTGTATGGCGGTAACAAAGCTCAACTGGAAACGGTTGGTTCGTCGAGTTTGATGAAAACGAGGTCGGGATCAGACTACCGTTAGCCCCTCCTGGTGGATTTTTTTCGTTTTTTTTTTCTAAAGCCAACATAACAAGGCAGATAACAATGTCGCTGACTGCTTCGTCTGATTATTTCGCTGCCGAATGTCTGGTTTCGATATCCAGCGGTCCTGTGCTGCACAGACCCACCCCAGTGGCCCCCACCAGCCAAGCGGCCACGGTGGGCCTGCTCCCCGGGGAGCCCGACGGGTCGAACGAGGACAGGGAGGTGCGGGAGACGCTGAGGCTGGAGGGAGCGGACATGATGGCGGTGGCCGGTATCCTCACCGACCTGCACGGTAAGTTCCGCCCCATGTCGGCCTACTCCGAGAGCAGTAACTCCTCGTGCGGTGGTGAGAGCGGTTACACCACGTTGTCCGACCCGACTACCCCTACCATGACCCCCTCCGCCACCCCGGTCCCCGGACAGCAGCAGCAGCAGCTAAGGGGGGGAGGAGGAGGCGTGGGGGCCCCGCGCTCCCCAGTGAAGCGACACCAGTGCACTTTTGACGGATGCGACAGAGTTTACGGGAAATCGTCCCACCTGAAGGCACACATCCGGACACACACAGGTACGGAGACAACAACACTTCAGTTGCATCGACACTTCACATGTTTGTACACACTGAGCTAACCTTGCACACGAAGTTTCTAACTTTTTGCTTGGTCGATGACGCATACAGCTGCTACATTAAACATACATGGGGGAGCGTTTTACTCTGTTGAACTTTATGGGATTAGTCAATAGTAGTGTGGTGGTGGCAATGTTTTTCTCATTTATCCCGTGACTTGGTACAATAGCGTCGCTAAACAAAGAGGGAAAGACGGAAAACCTCCCCTTCAGAGTCTCTGACAAAGAAGTAAACTAACAAAAGAACTGGGCTGGACGTTATAACCGGTGACGAAGGTCTTCCTCCCGACTGGATTTGCATATGAAATGAACGTAAGACGAAACCTTAACGTCGAGGGCTGAGAGTTCATTGTCGGTCCTGTTGATGGCAGCAGCAAGTGCTTCATGTCTCGGGCTGAGTTTTCTCTGAGCATCACCTCATTTTACTGCCACTTGATTACGAGTTAAAATCGGCTCTGCTCTGCAATGTGTGAAATTTATTTATTTAAACCTTTGATGAAGAGCTTACTGAGAAAGTGTATTAATGGATGCTTCACCCAATTTTCTGATAATAAACATATTTTCTTACTTTCTGTGTTAACTGAGGAGTTAGTGAGTATCTTGTTGCGGCCTGCTTTTTATAACTTGAGTGTTCAGCTGTGTATTGCCACTATCGAGATAGCTAGGTGTACATGGAAATACATCCACCTGACAGAATAAAAGCGGGGCTCTACTGCGGGGTTAAAATGTGCATGTGATTTTTCGCGAAATGAGGAGAATTGGTGTGTTCAGGGTCACTGAGCAGGCGCAAACGGATTAAGGGCAGGAAACGGCTCAGAGGAACTCTGGTGGGAACGCCCACATAGAGTAGTGTAACAACAACGTGGCCTGGCTTTGTGATCTTGAAAATGGCACCGAGCATCCTACTCGTTTATCCTGGTTTTACTCATGTTGCCTGCTAGAGATTAAGGCTAGGGCTAGCTTAGGAAGACTAATCTGGAGAATCCAAATCCTAGCTGTGTTTGTCACATTTATTTTATTTAACTTTTTAGAGATTAATAATTTTGTGTTGATGTTTCTAAAAAAGTGATGCAACCATTATATTCGTTTCATTTAAAATATAAGATTGCTATAAGGATTTAGTAAAAAAGGTATTAACATTGTTTCATTCATTAACATACTTCTGCAGTGACAAACTGGAATCAAAAAGATTTTTTTCTGTCTTATAATTTAAA
This sequence comes from Acanthurus leucopareius, assembly GCA_029814765.1. Taxonomy (NCBI): domain Eukaryota; kingdom Metazoa; phylum Chordata; class Actinopteri; order Acanthuriformes; family Acanthuridae; genus Acanthurus; species Acanthurus leucopareius. The sequence continues at coordinate 7,797,625 of JAQMCX010000008.1, read as the reverse complement.
TTTGAAAGCAGATGATTATTGTAGCTTTAAGGAGCATCCCCGACCATGTTTGCACAATTCTTGAGTGTTCTGAAATGCATCACATGTAACACAATCATGTAGAAACAGTTCTGTGCTATGCTTGGCTTTTTAAAGTTATAATACACGAAAGAAGAAACAAAATAACATATTTGCACATATATTTGACATATTTGGGCTAAAATGGTGTGTTGACAAATTGATTAGTTTGAGGATGTTGTATTAATCAGCTCCTATTTAGAGTTTTGTGTAATTACCCAGCTTTTCATGCATAAATAGCACACATTCTCTAGTTTCAGTCTTTTCATCGTGAAGATTTTATTTTGTTGTGTCATAGTGAATTAAATATTTTAAGGGTTTGCCTGTTGGGTGAAAAAAATCAGCAACTTGAAGATGGAATCTTATGCATTACTACTTAAGTGATCAAGATGTGCAGATGAATTGTAAATGAAAGTAACCACACATTGTGGCTGCTGTTTGACCAATGTACTGCATTGGTGCAATTCTGGTTTGTTGTAAGAATTGTATAGAATGAGAGAATAGTTGATGTGGTACAGCATGAAACCCATGTCTGTCCTCTGTGAAGTGTTAAAACATAATTAAGTCATCCAAATAACCCAATGCATGCTTGTAGTATAAACACTGTAACATTGTTTCTTCATGTTTGACAGCAGATGTGTAAAATGCAAATGATGTGGTGGTAAATGGTTCTCTCCTCTCTTCCCTGCCTCTGTGCTGCAGGTGAGAGGCCCTTTCCATGCACCTGGCCTAACTGTGAGAAGAAGTTCGCCCGATCCGATGAGCTCGCCCGCCACACTCGCACCCACACAGGAGAGAAACGCTTCCTGTGCCCCCTCTGCGACAAGCGCTTCATGCGCAGCGACCACCTGATCAAGCATGCCCGCCGCCATCCTGACTTCCAGCCTTCCATGTTGGGGCGGAACAAGGGCACATCCTCCTCCTCAAGCCCAGCCATGCACCATTAAGGTGGTTTGTGGCGGAGGTTTTGTGGCAGGAGCACAGAAGGGTCACAGTGGTTTCAAGTTAACCAGCAACAATCAGATCCACTGATTACGATTTAGCATTGCTGTGTTGTGCACATAACACACAAGCTAACACACACACACTCAAACACACAGCTGGATGTGAAGGGGAAGCAGCCATGTCCCTCCATCCACACATGACCACTATCCACCTACTCAACATTACTAGGGTTGGGTATAGAGAATGTTCTGAAGCTATAAGAAAAGTGATTTCATTAAGAAATTTGCTTTTGATTCCACTTATCGTTTCCTGAAAGCAAGTTTGGTCATACCACAACTCATTTCCAGTGTTGGTTACATGTGTATCAAAGCACATGTGTAAGTTTAAAGTATGAAGGACTGGAGAGCTAGCTTTCAAAAGAGAGGCTGTGCTGCCCTGAAGACAGTAGCAATGCAGTGAAATAAAGACACTGCATTTAAATGAACACAAGCAAAGGAAAAAAGGCCTGTCTAATATGTCAACACATTTACTAAAGAATGGAAAGAGAATGCAACATTTTTGATGTCCTTTATCATGACGTAGTAAAATTAAATATTGAATGATTTTTATAGATCAAATAACCAGATGGGGAATATCTGTTTTTGGTTAAACCACTGAATATTATGCAGAAAAAGAAATCAAGGTACTTCATCACATTGATGCAAAAAATTCTGTTAAACCATTTATGCCATAAAGCAGTCCTGCTTGTTGATTTGCAACATCGCCTAATACGAGTATGATATTAGGCTTTAAAGTGAAAAGTAATGTAATATCATTCAACCTTAGCAGAGAGAACATTAATATTTCTTTGTTTTATAACCAAAAACCATTACCAAATATGTCATCAGATATTGCATGTTTAATTGCAGCTTAGACCTTATAAAAATAAATGTGGTTTTTGCTTTCAGCATACTCAGTTTCTTTTTTTACTCAGGATTCGATTAAAATGGGAATCATTAAGCAGATTGAAATCAAAAAAATAAACCCAACCCTAAACATAACCTCACTATCTCAAGCTGACACACTTTCACAAATTGCAGGGATTTTTGATATTTTCTGTAAAAAATCTGCAAATTCATCATCAGCCAAAACACCTCTGTTTTCTTGTGGTTAATTTGTAGATTGTTGTGCTCTTCAGGACCATTTCTTTATCATAAGTAGCACAATATTGTGATGTTAGATAGCGAGGCAGTGACTAGAAGTCTTTTAGCTTTTTTCTTTTAGCTTTGCTGATTCCATATAGAAGTTTTAGTGGTGACACATTCCTTCATTTTTTTCATTAGTAACCACCTTTGAGGCGACTTGCCAATGTTTTTTTTAAGTATATCCAATTTAATTATAGATCAAATATTAATTTTTTGCCAGAAAGTGGATCAAACTTCACTGTAGAAGAGCTATTTGCATGCCATCCTCAAGTCTAGATCCGATATCATGAAATGCTGACACATAATACACAGTAGTATTATGTCTAATACTGATGCAAATGTATATAAGCTCCAAGCTTTTAATGTAGAAAACTGGTAATGCTACTAGCAGCAGATTTAATACGTGATGAATTGTAGTCCTTATATTAGGGGTTGACAGTGTACGCTTGATAGGATGGCATTGCCTGTGAGTGTCAGTGTGTATGTGTTTTTATTTACATTTTTGTTAGCGCCAGAACTGAGAGAGGTGTGTATGTGATTGTAAGTATTTGGAGCAGGGTGACATGAGTTTCAGTCTGCACCCCTTCAAAGTAAAAGCGTTCAGCACCCTCATCAGGATTGTTAAGCTGGAAGGCAAAACACATTGCAGAATCAGGTATAAAATTAGCAAAAAAAAAATTTAAAGTAAACAAACCTTTAATGAGGAGGACATTTGACTTGTCAAAGCAGCAAAAGCACAGGTGAAACAAATGCAGTTGGCTCTGTTCTTTGTAGGTGCGTCATTAAACCAGCGTGCACAAAACCAGCTTGTAAACTAGTAAACGGGATGCTAACATTTATGATGTAATTAGTTACACCTGTGTTTGAGAAGTCATAATGCCCATTGTGATGAAGAAATGTTACTATGTCTAAAAAAAAAAAGAATTTATTAAGAACCTGCTCAGTGCATTTTTGTGAAAACTGGCACGTAATAATTCCTGAATGCCAAAAAGTTTAAAAATCCTTGTGTTTTAGGAAAAAAAATCACCTAAACATATCGTTCATGTTTAACAGGATTAAGAAAACCTCAAGTAATTTTGGTATGTAATCTTAATTGGAGTATACACAGTATCCAGGTCTGATTCTAGAGAGGTTGAATTGTTGTTTGTTTTGTTTTGTGTTGTGTTTCCACACTGTTTGTCCAACTCATGGACGTATTCCTTTATCTCAGAGAACAACACTTCTTCAGGAAAATCTGAAAGCCTTAAACTATGTCAGAACTACTTTGCCCCATGTTTACAGTTGGATCTTTGTGTAGGTATATATGCCCTCTTTAGGGCTCATTACAGATACTCATTATGCAATATGGCACTTTTTTCTTACAGGTGTATTTGGTTAAATAGTGTATTGGCTTGCACTGTTACTATGCTTCTTCAAAAAAGCACTGTGGAACTTTGCTAGTATGTTGATAGCCAATATGTTTGTAAAACTGCCTTTTTTTTGTCCAAGTGCTTTAGACCGCTTGATTAAAGAACTAGGTAACTACTTTTTGTTCTTATTTAGTGTTTGCGTAGTCATCCAGGCCATCTCCTGTTGTGGAATTTGTGTTATTTTTGTTATTTTCTTAAAGTAGCATGCTTCATTTTTGTGTAACCAGATCTGTTGACGTTGTCTCCTCCACACTAAAACCAAAGAGGAAGACTGCAGATGTCTTTCTCGTTCATCTGTCAAACCATCTACATATACCACTTCACTGTTAATCTCATTTTAATGGGAGCTGTACTCAATGGAGCAAATGCAATGCTTTAAAATTTTGTACACATTTCTTCTTTAGAGGTTCGATCTGTTGACAGTTTTTGGTTGCTGCTGGCAGTGACCTTGAACACATGGACTGTTTCACAAAGGAACATACACACACAGCATACCTGTTTTTACGTCTTCAAATGGACATTATCCCCTCCCATCTGTCCTCATCAGGTGGGAGGGTCTTCTCACACAGACTCTATCCGGGTCTCAAAGCTATAATATCACAAGAAGAACATACCTCACAAATTTTTTTCTTTTCTTTTTTCTTTTCTTTTTTTTCTGTGTCTGTACAGAATCCATCCAACCTGTCTTTCAGAAACTCCTCTTAAGCCACTGAGCCTTGGATTTCAGAAATGTCTTTTTATCAGCTAGATGGTCTGTTGTGTACCCTTGTCCTTACCTTGTCTTTATATGCAACGTCACTACTACCTGTGTAGCAGCAGAAATTCTTTTTTTTTGTTTCCTGCCTCAATGAACTTCTGTTGTTAACAGTACAGTAGTGAATGAATCTACTGGATAAGTCCTGCACCAACAGCCCCTGCCATTGACTCACTGCTGCATCAGGCAGAGAGTTAAAAGGGGTATTAATATGTAAAAATTAAAAAAATACCTGTAGACTCACTTCACTGCAGATTTCAAGAAAGAGCTCAGTCCAAATCTATTTGTTCATATCACTGAATGTGGCTTGATGACAGATGAACATTATCCACTTTGGATTAAATTTTTTGCTGCGCTGCCTCGCTGAAAAAAAAACAATAATAATGCGATAATTTCTCTTGTCACCACACTAATTCAGATATGCACATTGTACAGAAATGGATGTTTTTTAAATTGATGCCTAATTTTTACATTAATGTAATTTTTAAAAAAAATCCTCTTATCAAAGCTTTAGTTAAGGAGGAACTGTGGAACTAAATAATTGCTGCAACAAGCTGTTTTGATATTTATATTCTCAGGTGTCTTCAATTTTGAGCATTGGAGTTTCAATATTTCCTGTTCAACACCTACGTACAAGCATGTTTTATTTCTTTTGTTATTATGCCGATTAATTTATTCCAAAAAAAATGTATCATTTGTGTGGTTTAATTATTCTTTTCATAACTCATTTTGTGAGATGGAACAGTACTAATATTAAGTGGTTCCATTGTTTGCTTGACATGAGAATACCAGTGCTTTTTTAAAAATAAAAATCCTCAAGTCAATTGCTGTCTTCAGTTTTCTTTGTGTTTGTGTTGTTTCTATTGCTCAGTGAGGTTTTCCTGTAAGCACAGACAAGGAAAACTTTAAAAAATGCCAGCCGTAAGTCAGAAAGGAGTTTAATGAGTAGCTGAATCTTAGTTGAAAGTCATAAAACTAAAAAAATGTCTTCAAGTGATGTAGTGTTACCATGGTGAAAGGCAAAATGACAGTAAAACACCACATTAAATGTGGTGGTAATAAGAGTGAAAGGGTTGTATTATTTTTTCCATGTATCTTTGCCAAGTCTATATTAGGTGGCTCTGACCAACTCCAAAATTTTTACACAATCATCAGGCCTGTTATTAGAGACTTGTATTTCCCGATGTTCTTCTTTTGCCAGTTGATACCAGACTCACTACACTGCTTCCTCAGACTTCCCTCCACAAATGGATTTAAGAACAATCCAAAATTGAGCCCATGGTGCATCGAAATGTTTTACTGGAAACAGTATTGCATATTCTCTACATTAACCTCCATTGTTATGGTAGATATAATACAAATTTTTGGAATAGCATCTCAAAAAGCAAATGTTGACAGAATTTTGAATTCTATTCTCATGTAAATAATTGCAGTCAATGTTCTCACATATGGTGCAATTGATAAATCAAAGACTCTGTTGTCAAGATGAAGAACACCGATTATAAGAATTTTGCCTCGATAACTGAGTTTTTAACACTAGTTTGAATTCTAAATCAGAGACTGAATCCATCTGATCCTGCCACTTGGCAGGAAGTTAGAGGGATCATGACTTGCTTCTGGTGTCTGAGGTCATATGAGTTGGAGTCTCGACTGGACAGATTAAACATTTTTCGGCCACTGAGTCATTGTGCTGGAGACCCCCGCCCTACCCCACTGAATCAGATACAAATGAATCCAAAGATATTTTCATATCATACTGTCAAAGATATCATTTGCAAAGTTCTGGATAATTGTGGGTCCCTGAGGCTCCTGCTGGAAGGCCCTCATGTATTTTTCATAACCACAAAGCACTCTCTCCTTTCCAATTCCAATCACGAAAATGTTGTGATGTCAAGACCCTAGTGATGTAGAATCAACATCTAACACCTACGTAGACACTGTGTGCAAGTTAGAAATGTAACTAAATAGTCCAACACTGACCCTGGCAAAACTCCCAGCCCTGAGTCACTGCTCCACTGTGTGCTAACTGACAATTTATTGAAAATAAGTAAGAAAATATGCACCTCCAAAGCCTAATATCTAGTTAGATGATTGGGGCTCTGAAGTTGGTCTTAAGGAAGGTCCTTGTTGCATGTTGAACATGAGTTTTATCCAGTGAACATTCAGAAAATCTCAGTGTTAACCTGGCCATGGTGTAAACGTGCCCCTCAGAGTTCATCTCAGGCAGAGATGGTGGGCTCACTGCCACAGAGGAGTAAGACCTGCAGAGAGGCCTGCATCCTCAGCTTCCTGTTTGGCTCTGTCTCAGTCCCAGTATCTGTCCACAGCCTCATCGTCGCGGACGGAAGAGATCTCTGTGTCACTGAAGTAGCCTGGCTCACTGATGTTGTGTGTGGAGAAGAGCAGCAGAGGTTCTACTGGAAACTCTCTCCTGCTCTAAACACTGCATGTACTCCTCTCTGCAGGGACAGGGAGGCAGACATAAGACTTTAAACTGAGAACAAAAGCCAAAATCTGGTGTTCAAAGCATAACATTTCAATATATTCCACTTATGGAATGTAATTAAGTGCATTTTCCTAAGTATTGCACTAAAGTACAGTTTTGGGGTACTTGTACTCATGTCTTTTCTGCTAATGTTAACTTCTGCTTTTTCCTCCAGAACATTTCAGAGGGCAATATTGTACTTTTTACTCAGGAAGAAAACACCTGACAACTTTAGGTAGCAGTTAGTTACTATTTTAAGACTATTTAAGACTATTTTCAGGAGCTTCCATGCATCATTCAGTGACAGGACATAACCCAGTGTCCAGTAGTCTGGGTGCATGAGGTTGCTGACTTCCCTCACCCAGTGCTCTGACTCATTCACCCTCAGCTGCTCACAACTACATAACTTCATGAGGACAGGAAAGTGAGTGACAGGTCCGTGGTGCTTTCAGTAAAATAGCACTTCAGAAGCAAACTGTGAAGATATTAGTGAATGTATTTAATGATAAAAAATCTACAATATTTTCACTTACATGAGGGCCAACTCACCAGTCTACAGCAGAATCTGGGCTCTTCTATTATACCATTCTCCAGCACAAACATCTGCTGCAGTTCCTGCTTCAACACCTCAGGGGGCGACACATACTACTGATAAACACTGAACGGCCTTAACCTCCTCATACTGCCACATCAGCTTCATGAAGCTTGTATGTTGTAGGTCATGCTTAAAGTAGCTACAGAGAGGGTCTGTACCTGTTTCCAGATGTTGCAGCAGCTGAGGAAGCAGCTGATCTCCCCTCTAGTCAGCACACAGTCTGAATATGGGTCTTTCTCCAGGCAGCATGTCTGCCATCATGATTGCAGCAGAGAGAAGTTTAAGCCAGGTTAAGCATCAGTCAGTTTTGATAGCATAATGCTAATTACACCTATTAAAACTGTTCACGTGCAGCATGAAAGGTGATAATGAACATTTTAGCACCAATTAAAGTAAAAATGATGCTAAGTGAAGATAAGTTTAGTTCTCTGTACTGTGTTGATGTCTAGTTTGAATTGTGATATAGAAAATGAATGACAGTGTCAAGACATGAAACTTTTCCCACAGTGGGAGTTGAACTTGAAGCCGAGCCGCCTGAATGAAAACCAGGAATCCTTACCGCAAAAACATATGGGATCTTTATATTATAAACACTATATTTTATATCGTGAACCATCAATTAAGATTGTGTCAAAGATTTGAGAGGCATCTCGATCACATCTTTTAGCCCCACAGAAAAAAATCATGAGAGTCAAGGCCAGGAAGCTAAATATACTTAATTATTCTGTTCATGTACTTTTGTGTACATTTGTCTGTTTGTGTACTTAACACTGGATACTAAGAATTTATTGCATCCAAACTGACAATAGTATCATATGGAGGGACTACAGTGTAAGTGTATCCTCTAGCACTGCACTTAAGGACAGTACTTATAGTCTGATTATACATTTCCATTTTGCATGTGTCTATTGTTGCAAGTTACTTTTCAGATACATACTTTACATAAAAAAACAGTAGATAAATTTACATTAAAAACATGATGCATTGTTGCAGATTAAACCATGCATTAGTATGTGAATTCAATTAAATAAGAGTTTTGAATTTCATTCTTGACTTTTGGACCATCATCTCAGTGTCCACTTACTTGCATGTTCTGGAGCTTCCATCTACATCCCATGCCCTCCTCCTTAGCAGGTTGAGTTTCCTCTGTTGCCATGGTAACTAAATGTTTGAACTAATTGAATGTTTTAACTTCCATTGTCTCTAACCCCCTCTAGGATTTGCATGTCCTCCATGTTGATATAACAGTTAGCCAAAACTAGATAACCTGCTGATAAGAATCATTCAGTCGGGTCAAGAACTTTAGAAAAAGTGGGTAACTTGGCCTTGGGTTACGTAGTTATGACAGCTAACTGAAGATAGCTTCAACAACTGCAACATTCACTGCTATTAATATAACTTATTAATATAATGTAGAAAACAGTCTTAAGAGAATACTTTGATACTACTTTTATACTTTTATGTAAGTTATATTTGACCTGCCGAGCTGTAACTTGTAATCTACCGTTACAATGTGTTAAAACTATATTTACATATTCAAGCTGAGTATATGACTGCATATCCCACTAGTATCTCAATGTTTGTAATAAGAACTGTCAGGCATGTCTCACTTGCTATTCACAGCTTCTGTCTGTGTAGCCTAGATACTGAGGACAGCCAAAGCACTCAGCATCCACCCTTTTCCTCTGGTCTGATTGGTGCTTTGGTTTGATAAGAAAGTTCTAGAAGGGGAGGAGTAAAAAGTGCACTGCATAACTGTAAAATATTGCGCTTATAAATGTATAATGTGATAAATGTATGTGTGCCTCATCAGATCCCATCTTTCCTGCCTCCTCTGGCACAGTGTGCACATATTGTAATGGCTTCACAGAGCAGGCAACAAGAGAAGTGGGGTCATACGTTCACATTTCACATGAATTTACATTTTCTGGTACAGTCCTTTGTTATTAATGGATTTTCTTAGTTCAACATTTAACTGGTGTGAAACCTTTAAATCAGACCGCACGGAAAGGAAAATGAGAGGCAGTAGACTTTAACAGAGGAGAGAGACGTGTCATGACTGTGAGAGCAAAAAAGACAAAATACACTCATGCAGACCAAGGAAATGGTGGGCAAAGACTAAAGATGGGGAGCCTCCAAATATCCAATGCCATATATACATAATATTTTTCATAATAGGAGCAAGTGCCTCCTGCATGCTTCTGTCAGTGTTTGGATAAAACCCTCCTCCTCTTCTTGGTGAATATCCATGAAGGTCTTTATTGCACACGTATAATCTGAGCTCCTGCAGTGGAGCAGATGGGTCAGGTCTCAGTGCAACTGCAGTGGTGGACAGGTTTCATGGTCACTTTATCACATGGTGAAACTTTCTTTGTAGTGTACATCAATTAAACAGTCTCTGAAACATTTGTTATTTATATTTTTATTATTTTGTTATTATTATGACTGTTTCTGTGGTCTCAGCCTGGTGCAACTGAGAGAGAGAGAAGAACTAACACTCTTAACACCACCACCTACCCACTCTCTCAAACACATACACTCACATGCGCACACACGCACAGAACAAATGAGAATTTACATAGCTTATTATAAAATACTATTCTTCATCATTATAATCATCTTCTTCTAATGTTATCATTATTATTGTTGTTGTTGTTTTGTCAGTGTTGTGGTCATTTAAAATGAACTGAACAAAAACAATAATTTGAACTGCATGATTCATTATCAGTTACACGTGTTTTTAGTTTTAAACTTTTCATAGTCATAGTTTATTGTTCAAATTATTTATTTAATACATTTATACTTTAAAAATGTGTCTTAAGATAAGAAGGACTTGAATGTATTTACCTTAAAAGTATTATGTCGGGCATTTTTACCTAAGGTTGTGTCTATAAGGCGGCTTCTGTTTCCCTGTCATGTCGCCTCCATGTTGGAAACAAAATTGAGTAACAGTTTCCACCCGGATGAATTACACTGTAGCACGCAGGCAAAACTTGAAACATAACTCACACATGTTATGATAGCAGCAGTGCGCCTTTACTTTGGCCTGTGGTCAATGAGACAGACTTTTGAGTCTCGTGAAATGTCAAAATAGGATCTAATTCAAATGTCAGTGGCGTCAGTCGAAGCGCAGGTGATGGAGAAACCTCCGCCTGCCAACTGGATCCTTCAGCATCCAGCGGTGAGTGACGGAGGAGCTCTGTGCTGCGTTCAGGGGCCTGAAGCTGAATCATGCTCTAAACTTTGTTTTTTGTGTATTAGTATCAGCAGATGAAGACTCTGGAGGTTACAGACAGTGAACAAGTTCACGCAGCGTTTCTTGTTTACATGGATCTTTGTGAGGGTGAGTTTGACAAGATGTGAGAATTTAGCACGAGCCACCATATGTACGTTTAGCTTGTGACTTTGTGTTTCAGGAGAGTCAAGTGATCATCTAAAAAAATGCTAAATCGATACTTGATTGAATTACGGCCTTATCAGTTTTTATTTTCACATTTTTCAGTTGTGTTTTGAAAATTTTATCCTTCAAAGAGTCGTTTAAAATGATGTTTCAGAGTTTTTGGTTCACTTGTTAAATAGGCTACATGGAGGGGAGAATGAATAGAATCAAGTCTGTAGTCGTCTGTGTGTACAATCCCGATTCCAAAAAAGTTTGGACACAATGTTTATCATAGATAAAATGGTAAAAGTAGACTGTGAATTCCCCCTGTTGCTGCTAAAATGTCCTCAATTCCAGGAACAAATCAGATGAAATTTGTTCATGGTTAATAAAAACATTCAGCCTTAAAATGTTAAAATAAGATCTTGCCTAGAGCATTACAGATATATTCAATGTGTTTGTCTTAGGTTGTGTTTTTTATGTTTTATGTTATAAAATAGGTTCAGGCCGACAAATCTTGACAGATTTTTTTTGACAGATTAGCAGATGTTCACTTGTGTTATACACTTTATCATTCAAAATCAGTGCAGACAGTTTTGACTCATCAACACACAATACTTACAAACTGTGTCAGTGGTTCTCAAACTGTGGCATGAAGCCACTGCAGGAGGCAGGCCTGGATGGTCAGAGGAAGAAAGGAATTTTTGTAATCACCTTTACTTTTATTAGATTTCAACTTGGATCTTTTACCATTAGTTGTGTCCCATATTTTTGTCAATGACTGATGAAAAATTGTGTGATGGGGCCTGTTTCAAAATGTTTTTTAGCCTCTGAAGGGAGGCGGGACAGAAAAAAATGTTGGTTCCTGTTTTCTCTGACTTAAGTCTTGCACATTAAGAGTAATGAACAAAAATAAGTCAGCCAGAGAAAGACTATAAAAATGTTTTAAACAAGAGAGCATAAGGTGAGTCAAAAATGCGGTGGTGATAGAGAATAAGTTTGTCTTATTAACAGAGTCCTACATTTCTGTAAATAACCTTTAAGGGGGTCACTTCAGTTCACCTTAGCCCACTCTGACTCTTTCACACTGTGCCTCTTGTTCTCCACAGTGCGTCAGTGGAAAGAGGTGTCCTGTGTCAAGAGTCCTGAGCTGCAGGTGGTTTTGCTGGAAGGGAGGGAGAAGGAAGGAGCACCCATCCAGACGATTCTCCCCCTGCCAGTTCATCGACCTCTGAGCCACAAAAGGTCTCAAACTTAACTGCCACCTGCTTCTTCTGTTTTCAGCACTTTCTCTGTCACAAGTTGTCTTGCTAAATTTCCTAAACTGACATCCAGCTTCCTCCTCTCTGCCGTGCAGCATACGTCTCGTGTTGGACAGAGGCTTTCCCATGCTGTTGTGTGCTGTAGCTTCTGACTCCACCCTGGTCTACCAGAGGATGACTGATGGGTTGGTGACACCCGATCCCCCTGTAGGACCCTTCCACGATGTGGGACGCCGGCAGCACCGCAAGAGACGGCAGCAGCGCTGAGCGGCTGGCGTGAGAGGACACTTTGGTGTTGTTGGTGAAGCACTGAAGAGCAGAATGAGGCAGGCAGTCGCTCAGTTGGTCTGTCTGTCTTTGTAAGTGGCTCTTAACAAAAAGTTAAAGGTGCACTGACAGCATGGCAGCAGGTGCAAAAAGACTGAACCACAACTGGCCTCATTCAGCCAGTGAAATGCACTTCAGTGGTTCCTAGACCTTTTTTGACCCTTTTTCACAGGTTACATACGTCTGTGTGAGTGTTGAAAAGGTCAACCAGAGTGAGTTTTGTTTGAATAATTTTCACAAGACAGAAATCCAATATAATGCAGCTATTAAAAAGAAAGAAATATGAAAGGATTTTTGGTGTATAAAAGCACAGTTTTCCTTTCTGTTCTCCCTGCCTGTAAGATTGGAGGGTCCTGACCTCAGTTTGCAATGGTCTCGTTCATTTTCAAGAGAAACTACTTACTGACTCTGACAAAAAGCAGGCCTGTTCCCAAAAACCTCCTATGTTCATGAAGTGTCTCGTACATTTGCATGTTAAAAGTCTGTGCTCCCTCAATGCAATCAGAGATGTTTTCACATCATTATACTTGACATGCCTTCCTCTAAGCCTTTGAGTGGGATTCAACAAAACATTTGGAGTCCATGATTGCTGGAGAACAACTGATACTGTATTTGGAGGCTGATACAGGTATTGAAATATAAAATTAAGAAAATAAGAGCTCATTACGAGAGATATTCCTTTTTTTTATCTGAGGGCATAACATTAACAAACATTTTTTGAGGATCCTTCAAAATGTAACCTTAAATGATGACCATTCACTGCTAATTTGTGCCTAATAAATAAAGTTTGTGTCATAAACGGACCAACCACTAACTGCGCTCCACTTGTGATTTTCTGCTACACTGACATCTAGTTCCTTACACTGCAAACACAAAGGACTTCCATCAGTGTGCTGTTGGCTCAGTCAAAACTGTGTTACCTCCCTCAGCAATAGTGACTTTAAATACGGACAATTATTCAAAGCTCCAGTGTGTAGCATATAGTAGCTTCCAGTGCTGAAATTGGAGATTGCACACGACCAAATATTCCTCCGCTCATCCCCCCCTTTCAAGCATGCAGGTGAAACAGTAAAACTTGGGAAAAACACAAAAAGCCCTCTTTAGAGCCAGTGTTTGGTTTGTCCATTCTAAGCTACAGTAGAAAAATGGAGGACTCCATGGAAGATGACCGGCTTCCCCTGTAGATATAAAAGGCTCATTTTAAGGTAATAAAAACTCTATAATTCTTGTTTCAGGTGAAAATACACTCATGAATACTATATTACACACTGGACCTTCAGAAGAAAATCTTTGAAGTTGTTACTTTGCTGTAAAACAACACTGTCAGCTGTGGATAAGTTACTGAAACCAGTTTTTTATTTTTCTAGAAAACAAAACAAAAAAAGAAAAAATCAACATAGAAACTGAACACAACAACATAACACTGGTGAGTGAAGTACACTATTAGACTCGTATGTGACTTTACAGTGTCCACCCCGTGGGGTTAACATGGGACGGATACTGAAACGGGGCGACATCAGTGACCCTGCTGTGTGAGTGCATGAGTGTCGTTTTAATGGTGCAACAGTGTCTTAATGAGAGGAAGGACTCGACTACATGAGACATAGATTACAACACTTCAACCCTGAGCCTTATTCAACATAAATACTCTACATCATAGCAGAAACAGACATGGACAGACAAACACACTGTACTGGCCAACGTACTGTAGAAAAGAGGTTCATACTGTATCTTGGAATGCAGGAAGTTTCTGCCTTTAACAGAGGCATTCAGAGATGGAATATTCAAAATGATGCAGATAGAGACATAGTTTTCACTTTGAGTGTCAAGAAGAGCACATGTTGCGTCTTTAGTCTGATGGTTTCAAATGGTTCCAGGAAGTCTTGGTGACAGCCATGTATGTCGGCCCTCCAGGATTTAATCAAGCAGGAAATAAAAAGCCAGTTAAGATTCCAAAATGTCCGTCATCCTGTAACGGCCTCATTAGTGAAGTAAACCTAAACGTTCTCTCCTTTTTTGGGGAATTTTGCAGACAGATACATCCTGAACCATCTCTGATTCTGATGGTCTTTTCTCTCTTAGTTGACATGTGAGCAGGAACTAATCTTGTGAGTTTGAGGGCAAAAGGTGCTTGATTCAAGTCAGATAATCCATTTTTCTCAGGCGTGTACAACAAGGGACAGTCCTGCCTCCCCCTCTGGACATGATAACACATGGTATGGTCCATCCGTAACACTGGAGTAGCAGCTCTGTCATACTAGGCCTGACAGATACTCGCTGCAGTGCTATGTCATGTCCTCCTCCTCTGAGCAATAGTCCCGGCCCTGAACACAAAACTCAGAAATTATCATCTTCATTACATTTTTACACAAAATGAATTAACCTCAATGTTCATATTGATCATCCTATGACAAATTTATGCAAAATCACATGCAAAATATCAAATTATTGATTAATCAAAGGAACTCTGTTCAATCGATATGCTTAACATCACATCTTTAACATACAATAAGTCATTTTTTATGACAAAAACAAATTATATGAGAACATCCCAGATGAGGCAGCACTGTGTTGAGATATTTGCAGCACAGCAAGTTGGAGAAACAGACTCAGCAGTTTAAAGCCTGCGGAACTAGATACTCATGATTTAAGGTCCAGTGTGTAAGATTTAGCAGCATCTAGAGGCAAAGTTGCAGATTGCACACAACTGAATATCTCTCTGCTTTCCCTCCCCGAGTGTGAAGAAGAACCTATAATGGCTGTAAAACTCATAAAAAAACGCAAAAGGCCCTCTTAAAAATCAGTGTTTGGTTTGTCCATTCAGGGCTTCTGTAGAAATATGGCAGTGCAACATGACGGACTCTATGGAAATGGACCCACTACCTCTGTGGATATAAAGGTTTATTCAGAGGTAATGAAGAGAAAACACTTCTTATTGTCTGGTGATTATTCACCAATGGCGCAGAATTTAAGAATATTATATTTCTTTTCTGTCATATTCTACAAACAGATCCCCCTAAATGTTCATCAAAACATTAAAACCAGTCCCCTCTTTGACCAGATCTAGTCACACTGCAGCGCAGTCGGTAAAAAATGCTTTCAACAATTCTACTTTAAATAACCGCACAAGTTAAATGCACTAAACACGACAGATTGAGGCTATTTTGAGGTATCATCATATCATCCGCTGTGTCCTCACTTGCTACAGATTTGCTGCAGTGATAGGATTACCCTCCATTCTGTCATTTAGCAGGGGCTTTTGGTAAAAACATAAAAGCATAAAGCAATCCTGCGACTATGGGCTGTTGTTTCTTACTTTCTCTATTTTCTCATCCAACATCCTGAAGAATTCTTGCTGACTCTCTGAGGAGTGGATGCTCCTGTAAGGACACAGACACGGCAGGTTAGAGCCTTGCAGTAAAACCTGGGATGTGATGAAGAGCTTAGATGATGATGACGCAAGATACACTGCAGCTAAATAGATTTATTTGATACTTTAATAGCAGATCCGGCATCATCACTCACAGAATCTTTCCATTTCCGTTTGACCCTGTTTCGTCCGTGTGTTGACCCTTACCAAGGAGAGCACTTTTCTCCTGCAGGACACACACATGCAATCAACCACAGGATCAAAATAATGGGAAACAGCATGAGACAGAAAATATATAAGTACCTAAGAAGTCCTAGAGTTGTCTATCCTTTTTAAATTGTGATATGTTAAACAGAGCTACTAATATTAACTAATAAGCTTAAAAAATGAGTGGTTAGGTAATAATTATATCTAAAAGTGTGTCATATAAGATCTGTGTGTTATTACTACAAACTCCGCTGTCCTCCAGCATCGTTGTAATAAAACTGTTCAGTTTCTCCTCATTAACATGCAGATATATGCATCATTGTTCTGTATGCAAATGTGTCTAAATGCAAAGTTACCAACATGACATATTTAGATTACAAATAGACAGTTTTACAACAGAAGCCATCACAACACACAGTAAACGTCCCATTATACACATGAAACAGAACATAAAGAGTGTAACAGAGTCACGCACGGTGCTGTCCTGGCCGTCCCCTCCTCCCTCTTCTCCGCTGATGTATTTGACTTTCTCCACTCCTTTCATCTTGTACTCATCTGTGACAGAGTGGGAGACAGAGAGGCAAAGAGGAGCACATATCCACTTATTAATACACGACGGCAGACTGGGGCGGCAGGCACGCAGAGGACGAGCCACTCACGGCCGCTCGGATCGGCACAATCCTCCGGGGTTAATAGTTCTCACAGTTCAGTACTTGGCAAAGTAATTACGTGCTTGAATTCTCACGCTCTGGACTAAATCCTCTCTTAACAATGGCTGGCAAGCTGCAAACACATGAGCTGTCAGCCTGATTCTCCTCTTTTTCTCTGCCTCTCCATCTTTTCTCTCTCACATATGCAGGCCTCCCCCCCCCCCACCCCCCAACCGGCCCCTCCTCACTCCCACGTATTTAGAGAGGAGAAAATACAGTTACAGTGCATGTACACAAAGGCCTGATAGACACAGAGTTACAACGCATCAGACCAATGATGTGTGAGTTATTATGCAACTAACAGGTCAGTTTATTATGAATCTGTAGTAGCTGAAACAACTACATCCAGATGTAAGATCCGCCTACTGTTACGCTGTTAGGCTCCTATAGTACAGATGATGGATTCACCACGTGCACATGTAACTGTCTGTTCCTGTGCGCCTGCCAGTAATACAGCATTGATAAAAGGTGCCATCAAGCTCTGACAGCATGCCAGTTTACACGTCTAAGCACTTCTAATCACTGAGTTACATTTTCAAATATCTGTATGGCTGTATTTACAGTACATGTAGGCTATATGTATTTTTAAAGCATAACATTTCTCTGTTTGACCTCTGTTTAAATAAGGACTGGGAAGTACACATGAGATCACTGCAGTACAATAAGGTTATATTTTAATCCCAGCGGTGACTAATGGTCTTTTTGTGCACCTTTATTGTGAAACTTGTGTTTTTAAAATAAATAACATAAAAATGAATACATTTATAAAGATAGTTGAAACTACTTAACTTGAGTAACTGACCAAAACTGACAGAAATTTAAAAACATCAACACAATTTTCAAGCAAAAATGCCAAATGATTATTGGTTTCAACTCTCTATTGGGAGAAATACTGTTTTTTTATACGTGTAGATTTATATCTTGTGGTTTTAGATTCTTGGTCAGATACAAATGAATTATGAACTATTAATTTTCAGCTGCAGCTCAAAACAAGATTTGGCTCAGCATGTAAGAAATTAATATTTAAGGGTTCAATCAGAAACAAGATAAGTGACTTTAAAAGCAGGGCACTATTCAGTAGTGCAAACAAACCTGTACAATCTTGAAAACTTACCATCTTCACGGTGGATTCTGTTATTTTATTTAAAATAAAGAAAGAAATGCAATCTTTGTAAAAGATGAATGTCAGCAGGGACAGAAAGTGATGGGTGGTGATAAATTTTAGGATATCAAGAAAGTGACAACTTGAACATGGAAGAACATGATAATATCTAAAATAAGAGTATCAGTGGTTTCGGTTAGACTGACCAGAGAGGAGGTCCCCGTTGCTGTAGGCTTTATTCTGGCCCTCCTCGCCGTTGGGCACGGCGGATACCTGCTTGGCAGAGGTGCAGCCCATCTCCTCCTCCTCAGCTGCTGTCCTCCTCACCCCCGAGCATTACAGGCACACCTGGAGGGAGGAGTTGAAAAACTTAGTCTGTGTGCTCACAGACCCGAGCAGAAAGGCCTCCGATCACAGACATGTCTCTTGATAAATGTTTTGTCTCTGGGGAAATCATCCGAGGAGCGTCTGCTCTTCTTAGAAACATCCAGAGGAGTGCGTGGTTCCCGTCATTATCAAAACCAAACGAGCCAGAGGAAGAGAAGTAAACGGGACTTCATGTCGCAGGGGAAGAAATCCCTTGATATCCAGCTTGGGAATCACTTTTTTCTGATCGTAATCAATTAGTCATGAAGCGCCCCGCCCAAGAATTAAGACATATTCTTAAAAAAGACTATAAAAGAGACGATTTCGCCGGGGTTTGAGTCACAAACACGCCGGTCTGGGAAACCACCAATCAGAACGTGCGCACGGCGGTGCCAGCTGCACCGCAACAATAAGGCCTTTCAGGCTGGTGAGGATGCCACTGTGCCAAGCCGCCGGGTCACCAGTGTTAGAGAGAGAGGGGGTTTTCTGTGACGCACGGAGGATTAATGTGTGGCTTCGCACAAGTGTTCCCGTTTTCTCCGTTTTATCAGCATGTTATATCAACAGCAACGCGGCTAACTAAACGGTGCAGTTGACCGGTTGACCTAGTGTTATTTGATAGTAGGCGCTGTAAGACGTATAGCGACTGTTCCCTCTGTGTGGTTGAGCCTAAACGCGCTGCCCGCACGGCTGCACAGTCTGCAGCTCCACATACATCGGATCCTCCTGTTAGCTTTAATTTAGACGTTTATGAGGATAAAAGCTGCTGCTGCAGTCCATAAAGGATGCAGCACAAGGCTTTTTCATGCAATTCCATGCAGGGAAAACAATAAACTAGGGAACTGGGAGGAAAATGCATCTTTATAAAGCTGCAAAATTTCAAAACATCGTCTCATTTCACAACATCGAAGAAAAGGCACAACAGTAAGAAATCCTGGAGCAAATAATAACAGAAGATGAGATAAGAGCAGCCATTCCACGATCAGCAGGAAACGCCGAGACGATTTAGCATATTCAGACACAAATTAAAGAGGGGGAAAAAACAATAGATTGTAAAATAAATTCAAAACAATATGGCAAAATTACCTCTCTGGTTTGGTCATGTTTAGGGGGGTCCCCTCCTCTGGTTCCAGTTCGGGGAAGCTTCACTTCAGACGGAGGACCCAGACAGACCGCATCTGCAGCTCTCGACTCAATACAGGCATCAGCAGTCGAGATGCAGTCAGTCCGTCTGCCAGCTGTCTGGTCGGACTGCTGGAGCTCATAGTCTGATACGCCGTTACAGTGGTGATTTAGCGCTCACTCAGGAGAAAAAATAAACAAACGAGTCAAACAACGGCTAAGACAAATTTCGAAAAAAGTATTTATTTTGCCCAGATATTCTTGTTATATTCATTGCTATAGCTGAGCACAAACTATGGCTTCATTTTCCACAGGATGACAAACTCTTTATGCGATGGAAATTCGACCGACGAAGTAGCATCTCATCAGTTTCCACTCGGTCCGAATTCGCCGGCGCACCATTAACTTCCGCCCCATTCGTTCCTTCTGCATCATCAGAGTTGACATCATACACAGTCTAAGTTTTCTGAAGTTCACTACCTTTGACAAAACTGTCAGTTGACGCCGCCGATTATCGACCACCACTAACATGATTTCACTGACAATAATCGCTCGCGTGGCGGACGGGCTTCCGCTCGCTGCTTCCATACAGGAGGATGAACAGGTATGGATGAAGCTAACTTCCCTATAAAGCCCCTCTGTTTGTAGAACTGCACGCCAAAGTCCATTCAAAAACTGGGATGTTTAATGACTGCTAGCTTATCCACAAAAGTGAAGAGTGGTACATTATGTGTACTGTAAGGTTAACATATACTGTTAGTACATGAGGAAACTCCGTATTAAAACCAATGACACTTAGTTTTGGGAAAACTATACATAACTTTTTAAATTTAAGGTCGGCTGACATTTCCATTCGTAACTAAGTTACTGAGAACTTTGTTGCCCATCACCGTGCTCAAAGAACAATTACAAACTTTGTTCAAAGATTTAATATGTTTATTGTTTATTGTGAAGTTTATAGACGAAACGTTGAGGGCATTTGAATTTGAATTCTTGAATCAATTAATTTATGACATGCCCCGAATTTCACATCATTGTCCAACTAATAATAATAATAATAATAATAATAATAATAATAAAACGTCCAATGTCATTTGGGATATTTGTGCCACTTCAGTTTAAGTCCTGATGTAACACTGGGCAGTTTTGACTCTGCGGCCTGTCTTTGCTTGTCAGTCAGGAAGAGACCTCCAGCAGTACCAGAGCCAAGCCAAGCAGCTGTGCCGTAAACTGAGCGCTCAGAGTCCGGATCGGTGCACCCTGGAGGCCGGGGACATGAACTTCCAGTAGGTTACCACAAGTGCCAAGTACTGTTTTTCTCTGTTAAGGCATCATAGTCTTTAAAATAATCGTTTTATTTGGTCTGAGCTTGTGTTTTTTTTCCCAGCTTGATAATAGCACAGGGTGTGTGTTACCTAGCCCTCTGTGAAGCCTCATTTCCCAAAAAGATGGCTTTTGCATACCTTGAAGACCTCCACAGTGAGTTCTACGATCAGTATGGAAAAAGAGTACCCACTGTGACAAGGCCGTACACTTTCATCGAGTTTGGTAGGAATATTTCAGATTTTACTTGTACTGTCTGCAGAAAGATCAATAGCCTTGGCTAATCTGACTTTGTACATGCATCATTTCAGACACATACATCCAGAAAACAAAAAAGTCATACGTTGACGGCAGGGCCAGGAGGAATCTGGGCAGTATTAACTCAGAGCTAAAGGACGTCCAGAGGATTATGGTGGCAAATATTGAGGAAGTTCTACGAAGAGGAGAGTCTCTCTCTGGTAAGGGACAAAATACAAAGAATGGTGACACAATTATTTAATGCAACCAATTACAGTTTTTCCTGTTAGTGCTTCCTGTGTGAAGATGTCCTATTTTTCTACATACATGTCGGTTTGATCCTACATGGAGGTAAATTTTGTGTGCAATGCGTTATGATGTTTAGGGCTGCATGTTTTGTTAGTTGTTGGTTAACCTCAATTTTTCTAAGCTAAGTGCTTGTTTACTGCTGAGGAAAAGGCCAGTTCATCTAATTTAGATGACTTTATTTCCCAGTTCTAGAAACTAACGCCAGCAATCTGTCCACCCTGTCCAAGAAGTACCGCAGCGATGCCAAATACCTTAACACTCGCTCCACATATGCCAAGGTAGCTGCTGTGACTGTGTTCTTCATCACACTCATCATCTATGTGCGTTTCTGGTGGCTCTGATTGGTTCTCAAACAAGGATGTGACAATAGGAGAAGTTGTCCTGGAGCTCTTAAACTGATCCTGTTACAGTTGTTCTAATCCAGGGTGCCTTAGAGGGGTTTAATACGGTCTATCCATAAGGAGGGCAGAATTTTTCTCTATGGTCTGTCAAGCTTGGAGTTACACTTTGTATACAGCTCAAACTGAGCCATTTGTCTGTGATGGGACTTTTTATGTGTATTTAAAAAAAAAGCTTAATGAAGAGTTTACTGGAATATTAAGAGCAGGATCTTGATAAAGGAAAAAATCACCACATTTTATGTTTAAGTTTGATCAGTATTGATGATAAACAAAGCCCTGCTCACAGTGCCTTACTAAACCAGGATTCATTGCCCATAAGCTTCTGACACCCTAAAAGTAATTGGGAGTTCACCCCCTGGCTGCTTCAGCTGAAGTAGCCTTTAGTTCTTTCTTAACGCCACTGACATTACTGGTATCTAAAAGTTTATTGCTTTAATTGAAAACTTTTTACCATCAACACTGATTGGACTTTTACAGAAAATGTGGTAAACTTTCCCTTTCAAACATTTCTACACTGGTCTGGGGGTTTCTTCCTGTTTCTGTTTTAATAAGAAACAGATTTTGTAAAAAGTCTTGAATATTGTGATAAAAGAATGTTTATTGATCAAAGTTTACATTGTATTAAAGTCTTATTGAAAAGAATAAATATTTATCAAATGGTCTTTCTATTGTACATCTGTAATTATGACACAGGTCAAGGTTGACATCGTAAACAGACATTAGAATTCTTCTTTTAATGTATATATACTCCTTATGGAGCAGCATGTATATTGTCACATAGAACCTAATCCTGTGAAGCTAGCTGATGTACACACAAACATTATACACATTGTATAGAGAAAACAACATGGACAGAAGAAGGAAAAGTCACAGCTGCACAACTCTGGAGGATGCTCTGCACAGCCAGTGTGCTGAAAGCCCTGCAAGAGAGACTGAGATGTGCTCTTATGCTAATAGTAGCCTGATGAATACAGACTCATATGAGTCACCTGACCTCCAGAAGATATTGTGGATAGATGATCAAATGTTAATATAGTTAAACATTTTGACAACATTAAAATAACAGTGTTCAATGGATAATGAAAAGCCAGGAGGTTCACGCACTGTGCTCCTATTCTGCTGAAACTTGTGTGAGGTGAGAGAATTTTTCTCCTACAACTATTTCCAAGTTGTTATGAGATTCAAAGTGTATTCCCTTCTGTTGTTGAGTTAACTGTCCACAGCTTTAAGTACAGTTTTCTTGTCCACTTCCTGTCCTTCATGATGATAAATTAATGTTTGACAGCAGATTTATGCAAACAGATCAAAGTCGTCCCTCTGTAAAAGAAACACAGTTGTGATTTCACATAAATTGGCATTATGCTTAAGACCAGGAAAATGATCAATGATGCATGTGGGTTTTGACTCTGATACAAATGCAAGATGATTGTCAGCTTTAAAAAAAAACCATGAGCTGATCCTAAAAAACTCACCTCATCATTATAATTCAAGACATGCTGTTTGATCTTGGACGAGTCCACCCAAGTGACAAAATCTTCCATATTTCTGAAAAAGTCCACAGTAGTGTCAGTATTTTGTCACTTAGTTGAGGCACTTTGGCACAAACATCTACATTCGTTATTCCTTTTTCTTGTTGTGTAAAACTAATCAGAAGAAGACAAAACAAAATGTGAACACTGACCTTGTGACTAGAAATGCTGGGTCTGTGACAATGTCTGGGCCAACACGCACATCTATCAGACTGAGTGAAGGACACTACTGCAAAACGGTTTTGACTCTTGGACATTTACAAGACTAATCTCTCAAGAGAAATTCAAGACATAAAACCTTATCTGCAGCAAATGTTTCAAGAGATGGAAAACAAACAAACAAACAAACAAACAGGAGAGTACACATTTCACCATAAGACTCTGTGGGTGTAAATTCGTGAATAATGCAGTAATGAAGGATACGTCCCTGTTCAATGAAAGTGATGGCTGTCTTTAGGTTCTGTGCCATACGAAGGTTCAACATGATGCTTGGCAGCCTCCTCCTGCAGGAGAAACCAGACTTATGACATATGATCACATCCAGTGGCTCAGTGTAAATACAACATGTTTGTGGGATGATTTACCTGCAGAGCGAAGAAGCTGTGACTTTCTCTGTGAGGGACAGATTCTGTTTGGTGGGAATGAGACCAATACTGTACCTTTGGTGAAGAAAAAATGAAATTATCAGTGTGATATTATGATTTTAAAATCAGATTAACCAAGGCTGTTCAAAATAGTAAAGAGAAACAAAACATTGCAGTGTGTCCTTACAGGAGCCTTTACCATGAAGCAAGTTCAGTGTTTACAAGTTCAATGTCTCACTCCATCAAGCTACAAGAGCAACTAGTTAACTTATTACAAGGGACACCATCAGAACCAGGAGAGGAGATTATATTATTATGGATATGAAGCAGTGATGCCTAGGGGGAAATTTGGTTGTGGCAAGAGGCAAAAACTGATAATCCACATGGTAAAATGTAAAAATTATAATAACTACAATAGATAATTATGTGCAAGATTTGTCCTATATGCATTATGTATTTAGTATAATGTATTTTTTGCTTTTTTTATGACAAAAAAAAAATTATCATGCAGAGAAACTTACAGTTTTTCCAGTAGCCGATGTGAACTCTGAGCTCTGAAGCCATCTTTCTCATCCAGATCTCTGATTTTCTGTGCCAAATCTCTGATGTTGCGACTCAGCTTGTTGTATCTGAGACACAGATGAATGAAACGTTGCTACTACTGACACTGAATAAAGTCATCTGTCTGTACTTCTCACTGGTCGGCTGACAACCCCAATGTGTAAAGTTAAAGGACTGGGAAAGCAAATGTCACCACGTTTTATTCTGTTCTAAATGTTTTCATGTAATTTTTAAAAGGCTGATTCACTCAAACTTCATAATTAAACAAATGGTTTCAAAATTGGAGATCAGAAACTGTCAGTGAGCTCAAGTTTTGATAGCTTCTGTATTATAAAGTACTTCTATCAAGTAACTAGAGTAACTGCTTTGTAATGAGTTTCAACCCAAGCCTTTTTTTAATTTTTCATAGAAACCTGACCAAATTACTCAAAATTAAACACCATCAGTAGCCACACCTCAGCAGAGGCCAGAGAGGGTTTCTGATAGCAGCTAACGTTAGCCACACAGAGGCTAGTGCTTACTTTGTGTAGTCCTCCCTCTTTTCGATGCGATACTTCCGCAACACTTTGACCTCGTGCAGGTTGTTGTCCACCTCCCAGTTGATGAAGTCAACCTTCTTCAACAGCTTCTGTTCATGGTACTTTAATTTACGGACCATTTTCAAACCTTTCACTAGCTTCACACAGTTTATTTACCTGACAGGATCCTACACGCGCAGAGAAGCATAGACACACCGGAAACACGTGTTTTTCCTCTTCTTCTTCGGAAACATATCAAAGTTCGAACGTTAACTCAACCTGGGCTACAGCGCCACTATGAAACTTTTTTGCCATTTTCATGTCAATGTTTTGTATCGAGTTGAATTAAGACTTGAAATGTAATTTATGAAAAACTAAGAAGAAACGTAAGGTAATACAAATTGAAAAGGAGAGAATATAAGAGGCGTGTGACATATATATTACTGGTAATACAGATTTTTTTCTAGACATCTTGATCAGAGCTTTTAATATACAACATTTGGTTGTATCTTAATACCAAAATATAATTTAAGTTACTTGATTAGAAACAGAGACGCCAAGCACAGACTTAGGGCCTGGATACTGTGTAAAAGCAAAACTAAACTTTGTACGAACAAAAGTTAACACAATAGTTAACACAATAGTTAGTCAAGTACATTTGTTTAAGTCCAAATAACATTCTGTTTATAAAGGTTTTGCTTTGTTTTGTTTTGTTCAGCGTGTTTAATAGATGTACCAGACTGTTGGTCTGAAACAATAAAAAGCTTTCAAGCAGAAAACGGAGTCGTGTCTATGAGAATTAGCAGATGTTAAATTTTGGAGGAATGATATGCAGCTAAATTATTTAAGAATTTAAGTTCACTTCCATAAGCCACAAGGAAATCAATAACGTTACATTAAATACATCACTGTGCCCTATAATGTGCCCATTTAGCCCGAAAGATCGAAGAACGGTTGTACTGAAAATGGTTAACATGACCTTGGACTTGGACTGCAACTCTCCCACAGAAACTATTGATATGTTGTCATTCCTCTTGAAGATGTTGTGCTTTGTGAGTTTATTTGCTTTCTTGTCTTAAAGCTCAACAGATATATAGGCTTTTGTGGAAAGTGGAAGTTTGGTGGAAAACTTGTACGATAGAGATGAGCTTTTGATGAGGAGTTTTGATTATTTTTCACTCTGGTTGATTTTCATTCCATCTCTTACTAAAATAAGGTTTCTCATTTTTCTGTAGTTTGTTGAGAGATTCAAAAATTTGGCCTGGCTTATGTACTCTATGCTTTTTAGTTTTGTTTGTTAACCAACAACGTTGCACCATTTTGTGGAAAATAGTGCACCCCCGTGTTTGTCCAGCAGGTGTCACTAACAGAAGCGTGTAAATCGATTCATTCATCGAGAGGGAGAAATTCCGCCCCCCTGCCGTACCTCTACTCAGAGTATAACACAACTATTTATCTTACAGTTGTGAAAGAGTTTTCTGTTTCTTGGTTATAGTTTGACTGTAAGTGACTGCCGAATCAACTTCATGAGTGTTAAAATGAGCGAATAAAAGGTCGAAGAGGAAAATAGCCCCCAGCGAATGGGCTGTCCGGACTCTGTCATCCACGTCCACAGCTGAACTCCGGTCCGACAGGTAAGTCATTGTATGATGGAGAGTGTGAGAGGTGCTATCAGGCACGGAGAGGACAAGCTCGGCTAAGCTAAGCTATTGCATTTAAAAAAACACAAATGATTAATCATATAAGAGTAATAGTGTCTGCAGAGACTTCTGGGATTCGTAGGTTTGTTAGTTTGTAGCTGCCTCCTGACGCTATTTTTCCAATCTGTAAAGAGCCCACCAAGGACGGTGGGATCACATGTTGCTTTATTATCATTATCTGTAGAACCAAATAACAAACTCTTCCTGAGAGGGGCAAGTCATTTAGGCTTGTGAAAACTTCTTGATTCATGCACTTATTCTACCTCATGCGCGCTCTCTCCCACGCTCTAACGGATCCACATCCTGATGATGATGTTGCAAAAGTTAATATTTGTTCACGTCGACTCCCATTAAGACAAATGCATATAACATCTCTGCTGATGGCTTTCCATGGATCACTCTTATTACTACATAGATCCACGTCAGTAACAGCGTGCTGCCTATAAGTTTGATAGCTTGTTAGGTTCAGGTTGTGTTCACTATCATGAAAATGCCATCAGGGCAAAGTTTAAACTTCAGACCTGATTGACATCAATGCATGTGGATCTGTTTATGTCACTGCAGGGCTGCATTGTTTTCTCCTGTGAGCTGAATTCTTGACTATGTCTTTAAAAATGTCCCAAAGGTGGAGCAGAGCATGGTTGACACCCCACCCTCAAGAAGGGCCACGATACTGCTTACTTTGACTTTGTTGAGTTGTTGTTATCTGATGCCCTATCATCTTTACAAAGTGTGTGTGGGGGGGAACCCCTGCACCTTGTGTTGGGTTTCGTCACAGGCCGGAGAGGCTGCATTGTCTCACAGGTGGTTTGTATAGATGTGAGGTACAAAGAAACCTGTTTTGATGAGCTGAAATAAAAACACATCCATGTCACGCTCTTCATTTGGGATGAGATACGCATTTGAGCTTTTTTTAAACCCTTAGCGAATGGCTTCCTGCCTACAGAGGAACATCTTTATCCGGTTTTCAGAGGGTTAACTTTGTAATTGAGGAAGCATGATATGTTTCCCTGAGATGGTGCTCAGCTGCTCACAATAATAGACAGGCCTGGAGGCTGCCAGAGCGTCCGTGTGATCAAAGCTCAAGACTATTAAAAAACCCTAATAAACAAGATGGATCATTCCATGTCCCTGATTCAATAACTCACTGTGTCCAGTGTTCATGTTATGCAGAGACATTTGTTTTGCCCAGAATGAGCTGCAGAAGGCCTTCTGTTGTTTTGTTGTCCGTCCCATTCTCATGAATCTCAGGCTCAAAGGGAATTTCTTTCACATTTTACTCAAACAGCCACTTGGACTCAAGGATGTATGGCTAAGATTTTCAGATCAAAGGTCACTGTGACCTCACTAAACTCATTTTCGGTCACTCAAGAATTTATGTGAATAATATAAAATTTCACTCAAATGTCTAATCGGGTAAAATGATGAAGCGATGATATTTCAACCTAAATGTCAAAGATCAGCTTCACTGTGACATCATAATAATTTTCTGACTAATATTTGATCCCAATGACTCGAGAAAGAAGGTGAGATTGTGATGTCATATTCAGTCGAATACTAAATGGGTGACTCTAATCTTGGGTGCCCACCTTGAAACTGCGCGGATTGTAGAAATCTTCTGTGCTGCTGGACTGAAAACAAAACCACGTTTTAGAGTTTGTTGCATCTTTGCAGCAACATTCACATTAAAAGCACTGAAGTCCACCATTAGCTCATTGGTTTTGCTGATATTGAGCTTTGAGTGATGTTGTTGTTGTGATGAAGATCAGTCTTTTAAGTAAAAATAGTCTCTAAGTGAAGACAAGGTCTTGAATGCACATCAATATGGTGATAATTTCCACTCTGTCAAACATAACAAACAAAAAAAATCCACTTAATACCTTTCATAAATTCCTTCAAAACTGTCACAACAGAAATTGCATATGTGTGGACAGACATGGAAGTGAACAGCAGCTTGACTGGTTGGCAGAAGCACAAAGGGATGAGGTGGTATTTCTAGTTTTTCCTGAAACACATTCCCAGCGTTGCTCTTAAGTTTCAGTTGTTGTCACGGCCTCACACTTTTGGTCTGTTTTCTGATCTAACGGGAGCAGCTTGTGTCAGACTGAGACAACTGATGAAGATGTTTGCTTCAAGGCAGGAACTTCATCCTTCAGTGTGCTGCAGAGGTTAGTGGGGGAGGTTTATGCATCTCTGTCAGGGCCTGGGAGCTTGACAGACAAAATATATATTGTGGGGAGGCAGCTAGATCCTTTAAATTAAACTGTGTGAGCTTGACACATTTGGAACAAAAAGCTCTGTGTAACATCTGTGTTCAATTACCACACTTATCATTGTGACAAGTTTAAGGTTGTTAAAGCTGTCGCAGATCATAAGTGAGCCCTCTGGCTCTGTTTCTGCTGTGAAAGGTTGTTGGCTGATTGTGTGCAGAGTTTAGCATCTGACACAGATCCAAGTGTTTGGGTCAGAGAGAGACAATTTTTCATGTTTGATTT
Source organism: Acanthurus leucopareius (assembly GCA_029814765.1). Taxonomy (NCBI): domain Eukaryota; kingdom Metazoa; phylum Chordata; class Actinopteri; order Acanthuriformes; family Acanthuridae; genus Acanthurus; species Acanthurus leucopareius. The sequence continues at coordinate 7,768,694 of JAQMCX010000008.1, read as the reverse complement.
TATTTAGGCTTTTCTATTGTCTGAATTGCCACTGTTAAACACTTGGGATAAACTCACAAACCCACGAGAGCCAATGCCTCCTGAATTCTACTCACATTCTATCACAGAAAGACATCTAAAAATCTGAAGGGTTGATTGTGAAACTTCTTAGTTTTATCAATTTAGTCTTTCCATGCCTTTTCTTCAGTGAAACCTTGTAAAAGCTTAATGTTTCATTTAACTTGTAAGCAGAAGAAATGCAAATATATGTCACCAAACAAACAAACAAAGTTGACTAGACTCACCAAACCAGTTTATTAAACAAATTAGCAGTTGGATTGTCCAAAAGGATCTCTGTGCAAAAATGTATTCTGTAACAGGTTTACCTCTAAAAACAAGCGTAGTTTTGTTGTTTGTTGAGTTGTGTACTTACATCATCCCAACTGTTTCCAATAATGTTTCAACTCAAAGACCTCTGTAATTGTATTCATTGGAAATGTGTGTTTTATTTTGTCACTAACTTCCCGGGTAACATTAGTGTTACCTTGCCAGTATGGGTTCTGTTGGAGTCAGTCAGATAGATTTGAATCTGCAACGCACGGTGGCTGTTTAACAACAATATAAACAAATCCCATTATCCCATGCTGCTTAATGACATCATCAAACCATGTCTTTTGTTTATATTGTTTTGATTGAGAGACCTCTAGTAGCAGAAAAAATGTATTGCACATAAAAATGTGGACAAAATAAAAAGTCATCCTTTTTTTCTTTTTTTTTTAAGGCTGCTGAACAAAGACTTTTCTGTGCTCATTTCATTCTTCTAACCTTGGATAGTAAAACTTTAGCTAGAATCATCTATGTTATTCTGGATTTAAACCTTGATTCCCGTCACTGAATAAATCATTTCAATCAAACCAAAATCAACCTTCTACCACCTAAAATATTATAATGATCAGAGACTTGATGTCAAAACATGACGTAGAGAAACATGTAGACACTTTTATCTCCAGCAGGTTGGACTGCTGACAGGTTTGTCAGGAATCAGACAGCTTCAGTAAACTCAGAATGCTCCTGCAGGGTCGTAACATAGACCGCAAAAAACTTAGCACTTAACTACATTTACACTGGTTACCAGTTTCTCCCAGAACCTGCTTTAAAATTCCTCTGTTTGTCTACAATTCACTGAATGGTTTAGGATCAAGTATCTAGTAGAACTCTTGCAGATTTATCAGGCTGGTTCTGGATTACTGATTGATCCCAGAGTCAAAATTATACATGATGAAGCTGCTTTTAGCTTCTTTGCTGCTAAAACGTAGAAAAAAATTACCAGCAGAGCTAAAACAATACCAGCTACCTTCAAATATGTGCTAAAGACCTAAATGGTTAACATAACTTAAAGTACATTTTCTCTTAACTCACATTTATTTATCATTTTTTTTGTTTTTACTCTGTGTACTTTTACTGGTTTACTGGTATTGTTTTAATCCTGTGTACCTCTGCTTGATCACCTTTGTTGTTCTTATCATTTCTTGTGCTTTTGTCTGCTTTCTCCATAAAGCACTTTGTCTGTTCTTTAGTAATAATATGTGCTAAATAAATAATTTTGCTTTGCCTTGCCTAATATGTCAATATGGAGGACAAAGGATCAGTGTATTTAAGGATCAGGGATTAGTAAGCGTAGTCAGTGTTAGCAGAAAGGCTTGCTGTCCTTATCAGGGTGGATTAATGGTGGATTTAAAAACTGTGCGTTGACCTTTAGGGGCAGGGTTTGCAACCACAGCTGTCAAGTAAATGAATTAAAAAGTATTTTCCTCTAATAGTAGAGGTATTAAGCAGTAGGACATGGAAATACTAAGTACAAGTTTCTTCAAACGATACTTAAAAACAGTGTTCCAACGTACTTAGTCACTTTGCACATCCTGCCTTACAGTGTCTTTTGGAATAGCCTCTACTGATATGACCTGTTTCTTTATGCTGATCACTGTGAACTTTACTAATTTCTGACATCTTGAAATCTTTAATGTGTGACAGCAAAACCATAACAAATTATAAATGCAAAGACTTTTAATTAGATTTTTTTTTCACTGCTTTTATTTCACTATGAGGTGTCACTTGCCTGCTTTCCTTTTAATGTCAATACACTGTGTACTTAACTTGCAGCAACTTTACTTAATGATGCCTGAATCCAGGTAACTGGAATAGTTCGAGTGTGCCGTCCAACTGAAGCCAACTTAAAACATCTGCTCACATTGTATTATCTTTGAATACTACACCCATCTAGCCTCAGGTAAACATAGTTCTCACACAAACCCATTAATGTCCACAGAGGAGTTTTAGATTTTCCTTTACTGCACTTGAAGCACAAGCTGAACACAAATCCACTCAAATTTACACCTTAAGTTAACTCAACTTATCCTTGACATAAATATCAGATGAATGCTCTTTACTTAATTTTTGTGAATTGTTGTGTTAATTAAAAGAAAATCAACATTGTCTAAGGTAAAGGCATGTTGACACACATTCGAAAAAAATTAAATAAAATGTTTTTTTAAGTTTAGCCACATCTTACAAAGTTTCCACAGAAAATTTTTTATCTCCACCTTTTTTTCCACCTTTAACTGGCTTTTCCTTCACGTTCCACATAGAGTTGTTAACATATTTGGTATCTTTTCAAACTTTTGGATCTCCACTTCAACTTGTGATAAAGTTCTGTAGGTTTGAACAGTGCTTGGCTGTGCAAAATGACTCTGTTACAACACACCAACCAGAAGCAAATTTTGCAGATATCTCAAGTAGATTGTAGCAAATGGTTTTATAACCAGGTTATTACGTTATAACCAATTTTTTTTGCTTAGCTGGCAGCTTAAAATGAAAGTCAGTAGTGTCCTTGAACTGTGCCTTAAGAGAGAGAGAGTTTGTTGGGTATTTTAAAGGACACAGACTAACAGAGAGGGATTGTGCAGCTATGCCCCTCTGCTCAGCAGAGTTGCCACATAAGGAGTCTAGTGTGTTGAACGCACCACACCTCTGGATGAGTCAACACCCCAATGGCCTTGTGGATTTTTGTACGTTCCCATTTTACTAGGGGGGTGGATATTTCCCAGCAGAAAGTCTTTGAGCATTTCATGTAATGACTCAGTGGACTTTGTCCGTCTACTTGTCAATAAAAGCATAACTTGGTAAACACACCTCCTCCAATGTATTTTTATACCAAAAAGATAGTTTGTATGCTTGAAATATGAAGATAATTCAACAACAGAAAGGAAAAGCAAACTTGAAAAAAAAACTGCTGATGTCAGTCTGATCTGTGTACGCATTTGTCTGAAGGTGGTATCATTACTGTGGAGGTAGTAGAGGAAGCTGGAACAGTATTGTTAATTAACAACAACACTGTGCAAACAAACCTTAGGCTCGGTTCCTCCCTTCAATACACGGAAGATGTGTCAGATTCTGTCGTGACATTACTGTAGAAATGTAGCATGGTGCACGTCTTTGAATATTCTGCCTCCTGCACACAGGGATTTAAAACATTTCATGGCACTTAGATCGTGCTGAAGTAAAGAGGAACTGGCAGCAGCAACTGCTCAGAGATAAGATGCTTCAGCCAGGAAATGTATTAAGTGAGAGTGAGGAATGTCTGCCTTCAAGCCTGCAGGACACCAGAGATACAAGAATGGTAATTATTATCTCATTATTGTCAACCTAAAATTTCATGAATAATAGATTACATGTATCATTAAACTCTGGACAGTGTGCTTTCTTGTAGATGTTGTTGAGAGCTAATAGATGAAATACAAATGGTTTCAGTATAATGACATCAAGCCCTAATAGTTATGGATGAACATAAGCCTTGACTGACTGTGACCCAGCATGTATTAATGTAGAAGTCAGATGCTTTACTTAGGCAACGATGTCTTTCACTTTCACAATGTGTATTCATTGGCACATTGATGTATCAAACAAAACGTTAGGAACTGGTTAAATCTTTGACAATGGCTTGTATTTCATGAAATAATCCATATATTTTTAGTAAAATGTTAATCTAAAAAGTAACTACAGCCGTCAAATAAATGCACTCAAGGTTAAAAGGAACCTACAATGGAAATGGTTTCAGTTTTCGGTAGTAAGAGTCCGTTGCCTTGTCTTAATGACTCTTCAAGATAATCATGACCTGGATGAATGAGAATCTTCACAGACAAAACAGGAACAGATAATAATGTGTGACAGAATTAACCTTCTGTCCTACTCCATGAATCACTCAAGAGCCCTCAGATTTATCTTGTGATATGACATACCCCTAGGTTAGGACCCACGGGACTAAACAAACTGAATTTAAAGTTGTTACTTTAAAGCTGGCTCTGTATTGATCAACCACAACACTAAAATGCTACTTAATAGTATAATAATTTAATGTGTAATAATCGTGTTTAATTTTTCTCCGTCAGTACTTCTTGAACTGAGCTCTGCGTCCTTCACAGTAGACCATCACAGCCTGATTAAGAGATTACATGATTGGGTGGGCATATCAGACAAAGCATTAGACTGGTGTTAATCTTTTCTCAGTGGCAGATGTTTTTTGTCTTTTTTGTCTCATTCATCTTTATTGTCATGTGGTGTCCCTCAAGGCTCGGTTCTGGGGTATCTGTTATTCTCTTTATATTTGCGCCCCTCAGGACAGATCACAAAGGGTAATCTGTTCATGATTCATACCATTTATTGTCAGATAATATGCAGCTTCAGTTTTCATTCAACCCTAGTGAGGGTTTTTGGTCATTAAGCCTGTAATATTTTTTCAAAGCAATTTAAGAATAATAAGATGGAGGTTGGCTTTGTTGCTCCAGCATTTGTCACCCATTTTACCATGTTAAGTATTGGGACTCTTTCCTCTGCTGTTCACTTCAACCTGCATAAATAAGGGGAAATATGTGATCAAGCCCTATCATCTGACACCCACGTTAAAGCAACAGTTCAACTTAAAATTAAAAGCTGGGTGAAGTTTCTCAGTCCACAAAATATTTTCTGGGCTTCACTGCAAAACAGCATCGCAGCATTCTCCTAAGCCTCCCAAGTCTTCATCAACCCAGAGTTTTTACATTGCTTTGAAAAAATGTTATTTACTCATTTTATGCTGAAATCTTCACTGTAGCCAATAAGCTAAAAGTCTAGCAATAATTAGATGTTTTTAAATAATGGTAATCTAAAATAAGAATTCTATGAATACTCGGGAAGAACTTCTAGTAATTACAGCCAATATTTGAAATTAGATTTATTCACAAAGTTCTGAGATAATTAAATTTAGTTTCATTTTTTTTACTTGAGGCCAAATTCAACTTGTAAGATGGTCACACAGCACAAAAACATCAACACTAGGAACAGATTAACCATTAATCAAACACAAGAAGTATCAAATGACAGTTAAAAAATAAAGGCCTTACAAATTTTGAACAAAGGGTGACGCTGTGGTTTGCTAAGAATCTGCTGGTCATCTTCAGGATTGATTCAGTTTCTCCTTCCTGAATCAGTACTTTACTTATGTGGCTGGAGGACTAACTTTCAAAATAAGAAAAGGTGACATCTGTTTTGAGCTGTTGTTCTGGGAAATACATGTTTCTTCCTGTCTCCATTGGTCTTATTGCTGATCTAATCTTTGTTTTATGACTGCGGGCCAGTCCCAGGAATGCTCTCCACTGCCACAGGCTGGACTTTCTTTTTAACTACCTTTTAACTACCAACCAGCATTTCTCATTGTTCTGTGCTCACTCTCTCCTCTCTCAGACTCTTCACATGAATATAAACCGGCACATTCAAAGACGTCTGAGAGTGACTCCTCTCCACCATGACTACTGACTTTTCATGTTACTTTTTGGTTCTTAATTTTGTGATATTATACATGTTTGACAAAATCAGAACTTGGTTACCTGCTTAAGGAAACCTCAGCAGCTTTGCTCTGGCTGTATTTGCTGTAAATATACACTTTATCGTCTGAGATATGTAGACGTAGCAAATAGGTTTTTTCCTTTTTCTGACTGAGCCATGTTTTATTTCACTCATTCATTTTGTCTTTTTTTTCTCTTTATCCAGACGACTCCCTTGTTGCCTGCGAACTCTGCAACAGAGTCTTCCACGATGGTTTTGCCCTCATCTCACGCCTTGAGGCTGAAGTACATGTCTCTGGGGGTGCTGGTGTTGCAGACCACCTCACTGGTGCTCACCATGCGCTACTCCCGCACCCTGAAGGAAGATGGCCCTCGCTACCTGGCCTCGTCCGCTGTGGTGTCAGCTGAGGCTCTAAAGATCCTCGCCTGCATCATCCTTGTCTTCAGGGAGAACAGTGAGTAGCAAGGGGGTGGGGGGTGGGGGTGCTGTTGAGGTTCTCTCCTTCTTTTTTTTTTTAATCTTCTTAACCTATTTGCAGGTGTAGACTCAGTACTATGGCTATGAGATCTGATATAAATGCTCCTTAGGGTTTTTATTATTATGACCATCGACAGATTCTGTCTGTCTCTTCTCTTTGTCCCTTCCCTCCATGGGTGGTCCTCTGGTTGAATTTGTCAACACACTCTTCGTCCCTTTCAGATTTGAGTGTGCGAGCAATGAACCAGCTACTGAAGGAGGAGTTTGTGAGCAAGCCCTTGGAGACCCTGAAGTTGGCCATTCCTGCAGGGATCTACACACTGCAGAACAATCTGCTCTATGTTGCCTTATCTAACCTGGACGCAGCCACCTATCAGGTAACACATGAACGCTCTGGGTCAAGTTCATTGCACATGAGCACAAACGTGTGTATGCATACTAAAGTGATTTCTCTATCGTAACACTCAATTTACTGAACTCAATATGTGTCACAGGGAAATGTTTTTTAAGTCCTCGCTTCAAGGAACAGTTCACACAAATTGAAAATTCATACATTATCCACTCGCCCCCATGCAGAGGGAAAGTTGTCTGACCTGTGTCTACATAGCAGTGTTGAGGGGGGATGCTGGGATGAAGTGACTTTGCGGTTAGAGAAAAAAATGCTGAAAGGGAACATTGGTCTGTGGTTAGCTTAATGCTACGTTAACAGTTGGTTCATCACACAACTAACAGGAAGATGACAGCAGGTTTGGTGATAAAAGCACAATACTCACTAGCAACACTGAGTGTCAAGCCAGTTTGTTGCCACAAATAGGTTTTATTCTCTCTGTCTGACATGTTGTTTAGCTCTGGATAGTCAGACATGGCCACCACAAACTTCTCCCTCATGTTTTCACCAAGGTGAAGAGTCTGTTATATGATTGGTTGCCAGAAAGGAGAGCTGGTGAAAGACCACCGCTTTTCTGAATAGTTTACAACAACTGAAGAAGTTGGGGACTCATTTTTATATGTAAAAAAATAACCATAAAAAAGGGGAAAAAAAGGAAAAAAAATAACCTATTTACACCTTTGTTAAGTCAGTCTTCACTGTAGCCGCACTGGGGATCATGTTTAATATAACTAATGTTCTCCTGGCATATTTACATACCTGCCTGGCTTGCTCTCGGTTTAAGCTGTGTGTTTGTGTTGTGTTCTTCACAGGTCACATACCAGCTGAAGATTCTCACCACAGCGCTGTTTTCTGTCTCTATGCTGGGAAAGAGGTTGAGCTTTTATCAGTGGGTCTCACTGCTCCTCCTCATGGCTGGAGTCACGCTAGTGCAGGTACAATAATGTGCCTGAGCAATTCAAAATATATAACAGGTTCAACTGTTGTGTGAATGTAGTTTGTCGTCAGATGTTTTACTGACAATTATTACATATATGACAGATTTTAAGTCCTCTGCCTGTACGTTTGCATGTGATCATCAGTGTTTTAACCTTCCTCACAGTGGCCCACAGAATCTGGGAGTGACTCTGAGCAGAAAGTCCTGTCTGCAGGCTCCCAGTTTGTGGGATTGATGGCTGTGCTGATGGCCTGTGTGTCCAGCGGCTTTGCAGGAGTTTACTTTGAGAAAATCCTCAAAGAGACCAAACAGAGCGTATGGCTCCGAAACATACAGCTCGGTGAGTGACCATGGCCCCTGTTTGTTTGCTTGCAGACCATATGTGATGAGTGTGTGTGTGTGTGTGTGTGTGTGTGTGTGTGTGTGTGTGTGTGTGTGTGTGTGTGTGTGTGTGAGAGTGGCATTGTGTAGCATTCCACACAATAAAACCCTCCTAGTTGTGACACTCGCACACCACCTCAATAATCCCCTGCAGTGATGGTTGAACTTATTCGCTCTGAACACAGAAGGTTATCAGACTGAGTTTGACAGCTACTTCAGCTGTTTTCACTGTTTTACCTCATTCCTCCTCTCACACCTACAGAAATTCCAGCTTGGTGTGATACAAAGTAGGTTATTGGCTGATTATTATTGACCTACTAAGCATTAATTAGTGATTTATTAAGATTAATAAAGCCCTAGTAAGCCATGCATCATTACAAAGTTATACTCCTAATGAGAAGTATTATTTGGTCTGTGAAAACAGGCAAATCAAAATTTTGCTCAGGAGAGAGGTTAACAAATGCTTGGAAAATTCCCCTAATGATGATAATAAGCCATAAAACCAACAACTTGGTCACTTTTGCTACCCTTCTCTTCTTCTCTAAAACCACTTATTACAAATACAAATACTATCATTTCAACTGACTTCAGTAAAAGTAAAAGTTAGCATTTGGGAAACCAACTCAAATAAAAGTATAAGAAGTACGAGTAACTCTCCACTTTAATTGATGATAATGTTAAATGATAATTGATAATATCAATAATCATGAGAGAACAGATCACTATAACTACAGAATAAATAATAGTCATCATCATAACTTCAAAGATAACAGTTCCCCATATAAAGATAACATAGCTAATGTAACTGCACTATAGACTGTCTTTATGAAGTCATAGCAATAACGACATTGTTTTTATTTGCTGATTAAATACTTGTGAAATCATTTGTTCAAATTCCATTTCAGCCTCAATACTTATTTTCTCGTAATCTCATAAACCACATCGACAGGTTGTTCCTGATAAGACAAAACTGACCTTCTTTCTTCCTGCCTTCCCGTATAGGCTAAAGAGATAAGAAGAATCCAGGTACAAAAGTGTCACGATTATGCTTTGAAGACTGATTCAAGAGAGGTTTTATCTACTATCTACTGAACATATCAAATTCTTAACAGATATAAAGGTGGCGTGTCAATGAAATCAGTAAAACGCTTTATGTGTGTGTGTGTGTGTGTGTGTATTTTTCACTATGTGGGGAAGTAAATATTTTTACACAGTCACATTGTGGGGACTTGTCCTTCTAATCTACAACAACAGTCAAAACATCACGTTGCCTTTTAGTATTTGTGCAACAATAACCATTGGTCAATTCCTCCTTGTCTCTTTCAGGTTTATTCGGCTTTGTGTTTGGCTTCGTAGGAATGATGGTGTATGATGGCCAGAGGGTGAGACAGTCAGGAGTGTTTCAGGGTTACAACACTATCACCTGCACAGTTGTTGTCCTACAGGTTTGATCATCATTTTTTTATCGCTGTCAAAGGCTTGTTGAAATGCATTGGTGTGTGTGTGTGTGTGTGTGTGTGGCGTACATATTACCAAGATATGTGCAGTGTTCTTTCAAACACACCTTCCTTGTCTGCAGGCTCTGGGCGGGTTGGTCATAGCAGTGGTGATTAAATACGCAGACAACATCTTGAAAGGATTCGCCACCTCAGTGTCCATCATCTTGTCTGCACTATTTTCATACTTCCTGTTGGAGGACTTTAACCCCACTGGGTAAACACAAACACACTCATGTAAACTCGCACAAGGCTTACTTTTCATTTTTAAATAGTTACTTAAGAGAAAACATTTCCTGCTCTGTTCTTCATGCATGCTTGTGGCATGGCTCTGTGGATAGCAGCGTCGGTCTGTTGACGTATCTCAATGACTAAATTAGTTCTTGTGAAAGTTTATGCAAACTTTCACAGCACCTAGCTGACTTTGATGGTGCCAACTTTTCTCTAGTTCCACCCTGAGGTTCATATCTGTGGTTTACTTTGGATTATTCCTACAGCTATTGGATGGATTGCCAAAAAGTTTCGATGAAGATGAGTTCCTATCAGAACAATTTGCAAAAACTTTGGAAATCCTTTGAATTTTCATGTAGCACCATCTTTGGATAAAAATTTAAATTGTCCAGTTTGCTTGTTTTTTGACCAAAGCCCTGCAAAACTAATGGTATTCCCATCAGCCTCAGCTGTATTTTGTCTCTATCGGTAACTGCAAATGTTGAATATTGTACCACTATAAATCAAAGACATTTATACAATCATTACATTTCATCTTGAAAAAAATTAGCATGTAATTTTTTCACCAATCAATGCAAGTACTGCAGGTTAAGAATAAACCTTTGTTGTCGTGAAGAGAATTTGTTGAAAGCTACTTGCATTTGGGGAGAAGTTGGTGCTAATTTTGAAACCTGATTATGTCAGAATGAAATATGTAACAGAGCTGCTAATATGACAGCCTTCTTTACATGGCAACAGCTGAATACAGAATTGTTTGTTTCTTTAAATTTTCTCATTTAATGCCCCTCTGTCTTTCTCTCCTTTATTTCCTATTCTTGCCTTTCTCCCAGTGTGTTTTTCCTAGGGTCCCTGCTGGTCATTGTTGCCACATTTCTTTACGGCTATGAGCGGAAACCTGCAAGTAGTAGTGCCATCAAAGTATAAAGAGAGACTTCTGGTAACCACCTGAGAGAAGTGACGACCGGCACCCAATAATAAAGACTGAGCAGGACTCTATGGACTGTGACGGTGACTTTGGCAGGACTTAATAATGTCGGAAAAGTGGAAGTGATTACAGCCACTACTGCCAAACAACTGCAGCTGGAGACTGTTGAGACTGAACTCACCAAATCAGTCCTCTGGAAGAAAAAAAAGCTGCTTTGCACTAAAGTTCAGGGACAGTAATATGAATCAATGTACCTTTTACAGGTTTTTTTCTTTTAAAATATGAACAGGCATACAGTGGAGCTCCATTGTCAACAGATAATGCTGCAGTAACACGAACAAACTGTATTACTGAATTATGTCATGAAAACCTACTGTAAGTGTAATTTAAAGGGACCAGGGGGAGGTTATGATAAAAGTACGTCCTCATGGATGTTTGCAAATGGTTGTTATATTGTTGAATATTTTATTCATATATTAATGTCTTATGCAATATGGGTAAAGGGCCGTATTTACAAAACAAAACGGTTATTAATGGTGCTGAAAATGCCTGCCTAAAAGAAGAAAAATCCTCAACAGGGCTTCCATCTAGTGGTGGAATGAGGGGCAAACTTGCTGCAAAGAGGAGGGGTTACCTCTGTTCAAAGATGCTGAATATCCTTTTTTATACGAGATGAGATAAGATTGGATATGACTGCTGTGACCTTGCTTCTCACAGTCTGAATATTAAGATCAAACACACTTATTCAACTGTTATTTAAATGCAAAAAAACAGGTTTTTATGAAAGAACAAATGAATAAATTAAAGCATCTTTCAAGCTGAAACAAGCAGCTCTGCCTTGATCTTTTCTCTTACTTCAAAGTGAAATGAAGGGATAAATTAGAGCTAAAGGTGTGTATGTGTGCACTCTAACACACATAGTAATGCATACACACAGAGCTTGACACACCCATGAATATTTTGAACTGTTTGTGTGTGAGTGTGTGTACGTGTTTGTGTGTGTGCTCCAGTTGCAGTGCACTCAGAAACACCAAACCAGTCTCTATAGCAACAGATGGCTGAATGGGCTGCAGTGTCGCGACAAATGTAGACACAGTAAATTAATATAACCTATTTTGACCTCTTTGAGTATTTAGAACAATAGTAAGAGCAGTTTTTATTCAACAATGTCCCTGGCAAATAAAAACAGAAATGAGGCAGATGGACAAAAACAACACATTTTTCCTATTTTCCAGTTTCCTTCCTCTGTTTTGTGTCCACACAGTTACAGAAAATCTTTGCATAGTTGTGGATTTTAGAGCAGCCGAGTATATTTGGATGAAAATTCTGTGTGTGTGTGTGTGTGTGTGTGTGTGTGTGTGTGTGTGTGTGTGTGTGTTGTTAGGTGAACAGAGAGGGGAGAAAACGAGCAGGCAGATGGGAAGGTGAGGCATGAACCTGGAGAGAGGCACAGATGGAGGATGAGTCATGTGACTTATGCGTGGAGTGGCAGGCAGGAAATTGGACTGAGCCCAGTATGAGCCACTGGACAGAACCATAGCCATGACACAGGAAGGCCTTCGTCTGTGATCATCTACCGCAAAATAATTATACATGTAAATGAATAGAGGAGAAACTGTGAAATGACCTCATGCAAAAATGGCCCTAATTCAAATTATTTTCAAAATGTCGTCTGGTTTAATTCCAAACCAAGAAAACTATTAGGAGAACATTTAGATTCCCTCACTTGCAGGAAGATTTATGTAACTTGATAATGAAACTTGGCCTGATTGTTGCCACATCGAATCTGCCTTAGTTCTGAGTACAGTTGGGCCCCATTTCAACCACGATGCGGCCTCCGATGCTACAACCCTCTTGTTTTAAATATGTTGTATGGCACGATTCCAAGTCATTTTGATCCGGCATATTAAAAGCATAGCTGACATTATTTATTGAACACTGGAAAAGGTCTAGCTCATCTCTTTGATAGCTTGTCACCCATTTGAATACAACATCAGCTGCACTATGGAGGCGAGTAAGTTGAAAACATGTCGGTGTACTAGCCAAACTCAAGTGAAAACAACAGATACGTTTTTTTCTTCCAGACTTTTATGCAATGTGGGTGCTCTTAATACAATCTGATTGATGCGCGAGTTAATCTTAAACTAAAAAGATAATACTTTTTCTCTTAAATCTTCTAAATACATCAATTAACTCTGGTACTGAGTGTAGTGAAAAAGGCCTTTGTTGGCACTACAAGGTTTAATCAGCTCGCAGGACTTTTTTGGCTGACTTTTCAATCAAAATGTCTTCAGGTATCAAGTTATACAAAACAAATGCTATTCTTAAACTTCTCAATGACAGTTTTTGTGTCTCTCTCACTCTCTCATGCAATAAGATCTACATAAGGATGCAGGATGCAGTTCTCGTCGGGGTCTAATACCTCTGTGGTGCATCTAAAAAACAGCGTCCCCTCTTTGATAAAAAGCAGGCAGAACTCTTTAATGCGGTCCAAAACTTGTCAGGGGGCCAAACAAGCCTTGATGTAAGCTGGGCCCTTGACACTAGTTCATTGCAGACGTCCATTCTGACATCGTACAGTGTCAGATTCAAGAAGTGATATCCACTCTTGCTTGTTGTTATGGCCCACTTAAATCTGTCAGGGATAATGAACCACTGGCATCTTGAGGGCAGAGAAACCATCAGTTCTCTCTTCTCTGATAGGCTTCATGACTTCATTACCTTCACCTCCTCTTTTCTGCAGGAGGGAACAATTATACTTTTGTCCGTGTGCCCACTTGACCCCCTTATTTTGGCGGTATGACCACTAGTGGTGCCCCTCTCCGCGGCCTCCACATTAGCACTTGGGCATCATTAGCATTCGGCCTCCCCAGTGCGTTGGGAGGAATGGGCTCCTGATAGTTGAGGATGTGTGGTTGCTCCTGGTAGGGGCGACCCACCAAAGAGGCCCGAGAGCCCAGAGGCATGTCCGGATCCACGGCAATGTCCACCCGCATCCGCCATCGCACCGTCTGCAACACGATACGTTCCTGGAGGAGAGGAGCAGCATAAAGTTTCCATGGTCAGTGCTGTGTATACTGTATGTGTATGCATAGAGCAGTATATTTTATGTACGCACAGAGTGTTTTTTTAAAGCATAAATCGATTGTGCATTATGTCCACCACTGCTGACAGATTGTGTGGTTAATGTACAGCCTAATAAATGGTGCATCACTTAGGCTCTGGGAAATACCATTTTATCTTCACTGACACAGATGAAATGTTGGCTAAGATACAGAATTTTAATGCCAGTTTCCTGTCTCAATATTTTCATCTTCTGCCCTCAACTTATAGAGTAAAAAGAATATAGCTCTTGCATAAACACAATACATGAATGCTGTACCGACTTCTGATGGGCCGTTGCAGAGGCTTTATCCAAGAGAATGCAATGATGAGGTATTCTGTAACTTTACACCAGAAGGGAAAAGTGGAGGGAGAGATGATTACATCACACTCTGTGTGTTTGTGTGTGTGTATGTGTGTGTGTAATGCAAAGCAAAAGATTTATAGCTGGTGCTCTTTATTCCAACTGGGAAAAACATATTTGTGACATGGCGGTGCAAACACACAGGAAAATAACATTGTTATTTATCATGACATAAAGATATTATTCGTCTACCTTGGTGACGGAGTTCATTGCCACCAGCCAGGTGATGAAGCTCTGATCCCTGGTTATATGGGTCAACATGGGTGTGTTGCTGTTGCTGATGGGCACTGCCCAGGTCACGCTGGGATAGAAGTTGTCATTCATGCTGACTGTTAATCGGGATGGTTTGGACGTCGGTCCGGTCAGGGTGACCGTTTCTGTGGTGTTGCCATACCAGGGGTAGCTCACGCCATCTGAATCGCTGATGGCCTTGACCCGACCCTCTCGCAGCTCTGGTAACTCCCAGCTGGACCTGCGGCAGTGGACAGAGAAGGACAGAGGGAGAGGATGAGAGGCTTTTTTTGGCCGTGCAGGTGCACTGTTATGGTGTGGATGTCCTGAGTGTGTGAGGGAAGAGAGATGCGCAAATCTAAACACTGTACCTATTTAAACACACACACTGAGCTCATTCAGTGGCAGAAAATTCATCTCTGATGGGGTCTGCTGTACACTTACATGCCAATATCACCGTAGGTGTTGTAGAACTCCATCTGGGTACAAGCTTGGATCCAGCCCACCACCCAGGTTTCATTACGGGGCACTGGTGGCATCACAACCCCTGCCGAGGCCCTGAAGTAAGGCGTCTTGTAACGGAGCACAATCGGTGAGTTCTCCTCAATGATGGTGGGACACTGGTCAATAGAGGCTGACACCTCATATACCACAATGTTCTCCCGTCTGATGCGGGGCTTGCATGCAATGCTCTGAATACAGCCCATAGTGCAGGCAACAAGCAAAATGAGCAAAACCAGAGAAGAAGGGAGCAAATGATACCTGGCCAGTATGCACATCAGTCCCCTCCGGTTCCACCCTTGCCTGAAGAGCAGATCTAATCTTTTAATTACTCATTGCCACTGATTGGTTGGGGAGGAAAACAAGAGAGAAAACGATGGGGAGTATCACAGTCACCATTGACCAAACATAAAAGCACCCAGCATCATATTTCCAGGATGATGTGGAGGTGAAACCGCAGCGGGGCCTTGGGGGTAAGTATCGCAGATCTCCGCAGCCTCCTCCCCCTGGTCTTCCTGCTGACTGCCGCACTGCCCTTGGCGCTCGTCCCCAGAAACTGCAATCTGGCCTCCCCTGGGCTGCTGCTGCTCCTCCGCCGTGCGTCCGGCGGCTCCCCTATTCCTAGTCGAGTCAACACGTCCGGCTGCACGTCGGTGCCCCTCGATCCTGCTGCTCTGCTCCCGGCTCTGAGCTGTCATGTCAAGTGGCGACAGGGCAGCCAGGTGCGTCAGCGGCGAGGGGCTGGATGCCTTTTGTTTGCTTGGCTTTCCCGTATAAGCCCTACATTCGAGCGGCGCCCTCAAAAGACAAATTCGGGCTCTTCATCACCTTGACCTACATGAAAAGAAGCTTCATCAAATGAACAAAAAATGTCTTACAACGTCGAGACGACACGATTGTGACAAGCTATTTCAATGTTTCCCTCGCTGTGTGCTTCCATTCTTGGGGATGCATGAATGGTGCATCATGAATGGAGGCAGCGAGGCAGCATAAACGTGAAGAAAGCAGTGACTATACCCAGCGGCTCGAGCACCTCATGGCTAGTCGACTCATCGTTGTGTTTCTCGGCGCTGTCGAGCATCGCGGACCGGACAGCATCCTTTCGCAGCCGCGGGTCGCCTTGTTCGGTTTGGAGATGCTGATGCTGGAGAGGCAGGGGAGGGGCGTCACCCGACCTCTGCATTGAAAAAAAAAATAACAAGTGCACGTAGGCGTGGCTACACGCTGCCGTCACCCTTGCGTGAAACACCATTGGTTGCTGTAGTCAAAAGCGGAAGTGGTGTCGATTGCCTCATCGACTTCCTATCCCCCGAAACTGACACGCATTCACCGGTCAGCGCGGCTTATTTTCTGTCCTAACCCCGTCGGTATATGTCTGTAGCTGCTGGTACCGGTTTATGATCTGCCGTTTGATCGGTATCGTTCCTCAGAGGGTGTCCAGCTTGTTTTATCGGGTGTCGCTGACGATGAAACCGCAGGTTGTGTTCGTGTTGGGCGGGCCTGGCGCCGGCAAAGGGACCCAATGCTCCAAAATCGTGGAGGTAGGATAGATGGCTTGAAAAAGGGCAATGAAAACTAATGACTTTGATGGTTAACATTTAGCATGTGCTGATGTTATAGTATTAAGTAAAATTTGGTGTGGTCATTTCTTTTTAGAAAGGTCTAAATAACATTGACTTCGGGTTGTCCTCTAAAATGAACCGGTCTGTTAGCCAGCCAGCTAGTTAGCTAAGCAGCATATCCAGTTTGTGTGTTGATGTATGAGCCTGTGCTGGCTCACAGGAACTACAGAGTACTATTTTGACATTTTTATATTTACAGGAACTCTGAGCCACAACAGAAAAAAAGTAATATAATTTAGCACAATTGTATTGTGCACTGAAAGGCTTAAATGAAATGGGTAATTGCATTGTCTGCTTTTTATCTTCACACAGAACAAACAGAGCCAACAGGAGACGGAATATTGACATTTGCTCCATGATGTAACATTTTCATTGGCTCATGTGCATAGCTGAGGTTATGTAATGATCAGTGGAGGTCTGGAGTGCACTTGGCCACTCCTTCATCAACTTTGAACAGGAAAAGATGGTGCCTTTAATGACAAAGGATCATAGCGCTATGTGACATCTGTATTGTAGAGCGCAGTGAAACATAAATATATTTATTTAGATAGATAGATAGATAGATAGATAGATAGATAGATAGATAGATAGATAGATAGATAGATACTTTATTGATAGATACTTTATTGATCTCCAATGAGAAATTCACATCTATCTATTAATCAGGTCATAATGGCACTTTTATATTCCTTAGTCTGTTCAGAAGTTTATGCTGGTCGGCATACGTATTCTTTGATTATCCACAGATACTCACCTAATAATTTGTTATTGATAATAGCCATAACTTGTCTGTTTACTTGGCAAGGCCATCGCAGATCGCGGCAGATACTAAAGGAAGTAGTCATATAATAAAGACTTACTCTCTTTATTCATTTCTGAACAGCATAATACAACATCCTGAAGAAGCAGCAAGTTAGATCTAACAAGTGAAAAAGTTTGAAGAGCCAGAAATCCACTGGAGGATGCTGCTTTGATGTTTGTCTCAAAGTCAGACTCATGAAAGCTTATGAAGCTACAGCTCTACTGGAAGGCAATGTGGATTCTTTGATGTGTGTGTGTGTTTGACTGAGAGAGAGTTTCTGTAAGAGAGAGACTTCATAACTACTTCTGTCTGTGAATGTTACTGGGTGTTGGCTGCCACGCTTCAAGTCAGGCAGCTCAGCCTGAATGGCAGCTATGTATAGAAGCTCCTTTCATTCAGACATAAGGACCAATTTCTTCCTAGCCTGCGAGTGAGAAAGTAGCCTGTATGTGAAGGCAGTCTGATCAAATGCAGAGTTTTAGAAATCAGTAAACAATTAAAAAATTACCATCAGTGATAATCAAAACTGACTCTTGATGACTCGTTTTTATAGTGTCTTTGTCTGAGATACCACTAAATCCATATTATAAAAATGTTTGTACTTACTTGTATTTCAGGGATATAACTACACTCATTTGTCTGCTGGAGACTTGCTGAGGGAAGAACGTGCTAGAGAGGGGTCAGAGTATGGACAGCTCATAGCCAACTACATCAAGGAAGGCCAAATTGTCCCTGTGAAGATCACCATCAGCCTGCTCCAGAAGGTATGCACCAAATACAGTAAGCCAGGTTTGTGTTTGCTTAGTATAAGTTTGTGAAGGGTGAGACACGTTCAGTCAGCACCTGTTTGCAACTCATCTATCGTGGTTTACAGGAGAATATGCTTGTGTAAGGATTTAGTGTTTCTTCATTTGGATAAAAATGTCTTGGATTTGGACTGTTGGTCAGACATGAAAAATTAACACATCACTTTAAGCTAAATAAAAAACTAAATAGCAAGTATTCAAACATGCTAACAGTTATTTTGTAGTCTAGGAATATGTCTGGCTTGTGTCATTTCTAATGTTTGAACGCTATGATGTGTTTTTAAACAGCAAAAGCACAGCAGCACTGTGAAGCTGTTGCATCATTGTGAAGATGTTTTTGTGCAGACCTGTTCAGAGCTTTTTTAAGAAGACTGTCTATTTTGATTGTTCTGTCTGGAATCTAGTTCACCAGAATCCAGGTTAGTCTTTTAAATAAACAGCTTTTTAAGTGACATCATGACATTGTTGTTGTTTTTGCTTTGTAAGGCAATGGAAGAGACCATGCAGAAAGATGAGAAAAAGTTCCGTTTCCTCATAGACGGTTTCCCTCGCAACCAGGACAACCTTCAGGGGTGGAAGGATGCCATGGATGGCAAAGCAGATGTCAAATTCGTTCTTTTCTTTGACTGCGCTAATGAGGTACGTCATGGAAACTACAAAGCGTGCTGTTTTTAGATACACACAGAGAACTGAGCTGACATCCTCAGAGCCATTTTACACTGAGCACATGATCTCAGTCTTTTTTTTTTCTTTTTTGTCAACAGGTTTGCATCCAGAGATGTCTAGAAAGAGGGAAGAACAGTGGACGCACAGACGACAATAGAGAAAGCTTGGAGAAAAGGTACAGTCGTGTGGCAAAAACAAAACACTTGGACTTTGACAGTATTGACCCTCAGACTTTAGAATGTAAGTTGTTATCTAATGAGCAGAGTTCCTTCAAGTACTTACTGCTACCCTTTTACTGTTACTTGACTTTATTGGCTTTACAACTGGAATATCTGATCAGTATAGATTTGTCTGACCCATTTAGCTGACTGTTGGATACCTGCATGTGTGATTTTGACCTAATTTTTGTCTCCTTTGAGTCCCCTGAGTCATCTGACCCCAATAACCGGCCATGTTGTTCTTCAATGCAGAATCCAAACCTACCTGCAGTCTACACGACCAATCATTGAACAGTATGAGAAAAGTGGCCAGGTGCGCAATGTAGACGCCTCCCGTTCTGTGGATGAGGTGAGTAAAAGGCTCCACAAAAGTTATTACGTTGTGCAAAATGGCAATGTTTTTCTTGTTTCTCCTTATCAACTTTATCACCTTTTTTAATGCATACCACATGTTAAACAAGTTGGGGCAGGAGCCATTAAAGACTGAGAAAGTTGTAGAACAAAACAAACAGGGGAAAACCTGTTTAGAATATTCCACAGGTAAACACATTCATTGAATATAAACAGAACAATTCATGAAACTAATAGTCCACTCTCAAGACAATTTTTAGCAAAATTTTTGTTTTATAACAAAACTTGTCGCTGAAATCAGTGTGCTCTAGCACACTTAAGACCTACTTTCTGAAGTCTCCCTTTATATTAACAGTTGACAAGTTTATTTTACTGACCATTAATTCAATTAGAAATAGGGATCGAGTGTCTTTCCATCAGAAAAAGACAGCAAAAAGGCAGATTTTACGTGCCCATTCACTCATTACTGTGCTTTACTTATGTTTAATGTTACTGAACACTATTGAATTTGTTGAAATGTTGCAAATGTAACAATAGATTGATCTATCAAAAAAATATTGATAATGAAAATAATCTTAGTTGCAGCCCTTTGTCAGACAATATTCCTTGAAAGGGAATAGAATAAAAGGCTGTCAGGTCTGGTGTTTCTGCCGGGTTGGAAAACTGTTCATGGTGTCACCCAGAGTTGTTGATGATAACTGTGACGTTTACAAATGTCAAACAGGCTGATATTGTTTAAATTATACACATATGATAAAACCATGTAAATATTAAAGTGTCTCTAAAATCATAATCAGTTTCTCTTGTTCTTACTTTTTGAATGTAGGCTTCAGTAATGCAACACCAGTTGCCACCTGCCATAAAACAGAAAAATTCATTAAGTGCAATTGTTCTTTTTGAGCACATTTGTAAAGTTATGCCTACAGTCTCTCTCTCAACAGACCCACTCTTGAATTTTTAATTTTAATTTATTTTGCCAAAAAACAGAGGCAAAACAAAGTTAAAAATCGAAACGACTGATTGTATTTTTCCTTTAAATTTTCTTTAGATATTGTGATATTAATGTTACTGTGAAGGCCACAATAATCATGTAGTAAAAAAACCTCATATCGTGACAGCTCTAGTGTCTCCTCATCTTAAAAACTCAGCCAGTAAAACATTTTTAACAGTTAAAATTATACCTAAAATAAAATATTTGAAATACAGTCTTTGTGTTCTGACAAGTGAAAGTACACTCGCCTATTTTCCTTTTTTCAGGTGTTTGCTGATGTGAAAGCCATCCTAGACAAGGAGGGTTGAGCGTCCCAGCTGCCAACAACATTCACTTACCTTTTTAGTCGTTTTCTTTTTATCAACTGCAAGTACTCATATATTAAGTTTATATGTCAATTCATGTGACTTTTTACTTTGGGTTAATTTTGTTTTTGTTTTCCATCTCTTTTGTAAATGCTGCACTGTTTGTTTGTGAGTGTGTGTGCAATATGTATTGGTATGACTGAGGTAGAGGTGCCTAGCAGCTAACTTGTGATCAGCTAGTTCATGTTCAGAAGAACTCACAGCTGCATCAACTTTCATTGTAGTTTGAGGCCTTTGCATAGGAACAGAATGGAAAATTAGCTTATAGGGACTCTTTCTTTTCAATCAAAGGAACTTCTAGAACTGGACACTATACAAAAATCGTATATATCACTAATGTCTTCACAGTATCATGTCTTTGAAAGCAGCCATATTGCTTCAGACCAAATACTTGTTTGACCTGATGACGACTCACTCGACAAAACAGCCAATAGCCTCCAAAAAAAACACATGTCTTATATTTAATAGACAGCACCATACAGGCGTAACCAGTTGCTTTTGTGCCATGTAGAGTTATCAGTTTTATGTTTGTGTGAACGACGGCTCATTCTTTGAATGTTCGACTGTATCAGAACACCTTGACCTTCATTGCAGCCATGAGATCAGAAAGAAGACATTATGAAAGCAAGGAGATGAAAATTAACATTCTGTTAAATGTGTACTGTATCAACTCGAAGGAGGGGGGGGGAGATAAAAGTTACAAGTAAAAAATGGCTTTTTTTCCCTCTGTTTTGTTCTGTTAATTTATAATCTTTCCACAATACTTTGTGTGGATGTGCTTTCTCTTTTGTGTGTCTAACTATAAAATATAGTGCTGTAATCCATTGATCACTTGAAAAAATTTCGGTCATGTCAATCAGAAACCATACATGATTTATTTATAAGGAAAACACACGAAAATACATGCATTTGTAGCTTTTACCCTAACTGAACAGTAGGGGGCACTTGACATCACTGTATTAATAAAGCAGGGTTTTTTGAGAATTGTTATTTTCAGTTATTAGTTCCATTGAGGATGAAAAAAATGACTCATTCATCAGTAAATTAATGCTGTAATTAGTATAATTAGTATATTGACTATATGAAATGTTTAAGCGCTAATATAAAAACACAGAAATTCCATAAATATTTTTGATTAATGGGGAAATAAATTTATTTCTACAAATCTACATTTCTTTTATTTCTTCAGTTTTATGTATAATTTTAAGTAAAATGCATATTTATATCAACAGTGATTTACACATTTATAAGTTTATATTTATTTCAGTTTATCAGTTTTATTTAAATTCACATATATTTATACATGTAAACATTGATGAACAAGTCATTTTTTTGTCCTCCAGAATATTTCATAACACATCAAGTGTAATTATTGGTTAACCAAACTCTAACAATTTGTGCTACTCCAAATTGCCAACCTAATTTTTTTAAGTCATGATATTTTGAATTTAATGTATAGGAATAATAATACTGTATGATTGCTTACAAGGCAAACACCTGAGAGGAGGTCCAGTAAACTTCATGCATACATCCAAAAGTGTAGTATGAATGTTTAAAGGCTCAGATAAGTCTTCGCTTAAACCAAGTGACTTCAAAAATAATGAACAACTATTCTAACGTGCTGCATAATGTACATTTTATTTTCATGTCATATGTACAGAATATACAGTATATTTCATAAACATATATTTGCAGTTACAAAGACATTTGCTTATACTTATATTCCTGAGCATTTCTTAGCTTGAGGCCTGGTGTACTTGCATTTTAAGAGCTACACACAACACATAATCAGCTTTCAAAACAGCAGTACCTGACATGCATACACATGACAATAGGGCAACGTACCGAATGTGAAATGCATCACAAAAGCAGTTCATAACTACCAGGGCTTTCATACTGTCAAACTTTTAACATATTAATAGTCTAAGAAGGTATCCCATAGAAAAGTGTGAATGTAAGGCACTATGAATATACTGTTCTGTAAGAGTGCACTGTAATACATGTGGTTAGATATAATACGAACAAACTTTGATGATCCTGATGGGGGTAAGGATCATTGCAGCACCAAAATGTCGTACAATACAGCAAAGAAGAGTTAGAATATAAATAAGAATATAGCAAGTGCTAAGCCCGGGGTCTAGCAGACAGTTTCAAGAACATTCTAAGTAGAAACGTTTGAATGGAAATATATGAATTACTGCATCATGAGTATGTGCAAAATACCAACAGGAGCCTAGAAAGGATTTAACAAAAGAATATATGTACATAGCAGTTTTTTAAATGAATGACAGTCTGTACAGTACATACTACAATGCGCACCACCATAACAATGAAATGGCAAAATAACAAGCCCTTGTGTTATTGACAGTCAGTGAAGCCCACTGCACGTAAGACAAAAAACACAAACTTTACGTAAATATATTCGTACTCTGCCAGCAGATGGCAATCTGAAAATATATATTATCTTATTTACAAACACAACCTAATAAAAAATAACTGCATCAACTGTGACCACGTCAGCGGGTGAACTCATAGCAGTATCTAAAGCAAGACTGTAACAGCGAGTCTCAGTCCGAAAGAGAAAGAGGACTGTCCTTCAATGCTGATATTCTGTTCAGTAATTTGTGAAACAGAGAAATAACAGCTCAAATTCACATTCAACGTACATTCTGTCGTTAGACATTCACAACGAAAAGCATAAACTTCTACAATCTTTGAAATACCAAAGAGCTTACATAAAGTAATTTGCATCATATACAAATGCATAAAGAGCAAATATATATATAATATTTTTGTTTTTGTTTGTAAAAAAATTAAACTCTTTTGACAACATGGCAGCTGATGCAAGAGGGAAATAACAAATGACGCATGGCGGGACTGCGGGAGGCTCAGCAGGAGCTCAGCAGCCCTGTGATGAGGTTGCTGGGAGTCCTACGATACTGAGCCTTGGTGTTGGTGACGGCGCCGTGCTTCTGTCGGAGGTGAAGCCTCAGCTGACTCTTGTGTCTGAAGTGGAGGTCGCATTTTTCACACTGAGAAAAAGAAAAAAAAAGGGAGAACAATTCAGAATCACTTTTTAAATGGAGGGTTTTATTCCCCAACCCCCACAGCTATACTTCATAGCAGACCAGGATTACAACTCAGGACTTATAACTATTGATAGGCACATGGATCATGAGGGAGAACGGATTACACTTTGTTTAGCCAGCAGACTGAGTGGATAAGGAGGGGTGGGGTAGAGAGCGGGGGGGGGGGGGGGGGGGGGGGGGGTGAGTAAAAAAAAAAAAAAAAGAAAAGTTCAAAAAAAAAATCGAAAACTGCAGATGTCGAGTAAAAGTAAAAAAAAAAAAAAAA
>JAQMCX010000008.1:7721700-7744530 GCA_029814765.1 Acanthurus leucopareius | reverse complement strand
CCCCCCCCCCCCCCCCCCCCCCCCCCCCCCCCGCCCCCGCCCCCCCCCCCCCCCCGCCCCGCCGCGGCCCCGCCCCCCCCCCCCCCCCCCCCCCCCCCCCCGCTGAACTAGAAAGCTTACATGATAAGGCTTCTCTCCAGTATGGATGCGCATGTGGCTCTTGAGCGTCTGAAGGTGACGAAAGTGCGTCCCACAGATCTCACAGGGGTACGGCTTCTCTCCTGTGTGAATCAGCACATGGGCGCGAAGATGGGCCACCTGGAGAAAAAACGTCAGCGTGAATTAAAACGCACACACTTAAAGGTGATATGTTGACAAGTGCACAGCTCTCCTGATGTTGTGGCAAATTTGCTTATCTCACCTGGACAAATCTGGAGCCGCATGTCTCACACTTGTATGGCTTCTCTCCAGAGTGGATGCGGGTGTGGGTCTTGAGGTTGGCTGGTCTGTTAAACTGGGCACCACAGATGTTGCAGTGGTAGGGTTTTGCACCTGGAAGTCAAGAACAGCAGGTGGTGCAATGAATAAAACGGTCACATCCATGAGGTCAGCTTGATGGTTTTTATTATGGGAAAGTTTAAAGTTACCTGTGTGAACGGTCTTGTGGCTGGCCAGGTTGCCTTTGTAGCGGAAGGCAGCTTGGCAGCAGTCACACTTGTATGGCTTGTCACTGTGGACCTGGACCATGTGGTCTTTAAGGGAATCTTCCTCTATGAACTTGGAGTCACACCCATTGCAGAAGTAGGTGTTGTTTTCTGTGGAGAGAAGCACTAAAGATTAGTGAAAGTTCCAAACAGCTCAGAGGTTTTGTTTAAATTAACCCTGTAAAAATCATGTTAGAATTTAAAAAAGGCACTTGTGTGTGAGTGAGTCCACTTACCACAGCCGGAGGGGGAGTATTCAGAGTGCAGTTTGGTGGTGTCATCTCTGCTGTACGAGTTAGGAGATAGATGACCCATTTCCATGCATCGAGGGCTGTCGCAGCTACAGGTGCACAGAGAGACAACCACAGAGTTGACATACGGCTCAGTTCTTCTCTTAAACAGTTATCAGGGGCACAGTGAGCACGTGTTTTACCTGATGCTGCCACAGGAGCTGCTACTGCAGCTGTCGCCGCTCTGCGACATGAGCATTTCTTCTCTGTGCTCGCTGGCTCCCTCTTCTGCCTGGACCTCACCGTGTCCACTTGCTGCATCACTCCTGGGTGTAGGAGACATGGCCGTAGCTTCAGCGCTGCCTCCCTGTACCTCCTTGTCGTTCTCATCAGGAGCTTGGTTCATGACAATCAACTTGTACTTCTTCCAGTTGCGGGCCTTGGCCTCTTTGGGACAGTCTGAAGGCTGTTTGAGGCTCAGCGTGGCGTTTCTGCTGCTGTTGGACTCTGTGGGCGAGTTAGGCTGGCAGTCAGATCTGAGGGGGCTTTGAGGGCTACAAATCACACCTTTGTTGAAACCTGGAGACAGTCTGACACAGCTGGTCTGTGGATGCTGAATACTGTCTTCTTCCATGGGAGTATCAGGCCTTTGAAGGCCCCTGTTGGCTCCTGCTGGTCGGATGATGGTGGTGGGGAAACTGGGGTGGCATGGCACAGAGTGGGAGAGGATGGTAGTGGACTCATTATGAGCCATGTTGGTGCTGGGTACCTGCGAGCATAGTTTCTGGGACAAGGTCCCTCCTCTGGGAAGGTCACCGGCTTTATGGGAACCCTCAAGCTTCCCAGCATGGACATGGAGGTCACCATAGACATGATAGGAGCCAGAGGTGTTGATCCCCCTGAAAACATTGGGGACGTAGCCCCTGCACTCCTGGAGAGTGGATGAGGTTGATGTGTGGTTGTTCTGAATGACTGGCTCTTTTTCATCAATGAGTCTAAAAGCAGGGACTTCCTCAGCCATATGTAATGAGTTGATCTGTACCTCTTCAATATTCACAGACAGATGCCTGCAGAAACATATCAATAACAAGTTAATAACTCAAAATCAATCTCTGCCATTTAAACACGCAAGAGTGCCCCTTGCCACATTTTCTATTCTCTCAACCTGTTTACCTGGACTTGATGAACCTGTGGCATGTGTCGACCACATGTTCCATCTGGAGGTAGATGGCTGTGTTCATGGTGGCCAGGACCAGACTGTCGTTAAGGTTCAGATAGGATGTGTACATAAAGTCCAGCAGGATGGAGAAACTCTTGGGGTCCACTTTGGGATCCAAGCTGATGGCACGAAGGTTTGTGTTCTCAGGGTCAATGAAAACAGAATAAAAGAAGCCACTGCAAGAGAACAAGAGAGAGGGGAGCGCAGTGTTAAATATGTGCACAGATGAGAGACAATAACAACTGAAATTTTTACACAGGATATCGTATGATATTAGATGATGTAGGTGAGTCACAGACAATGTATCTGAGGTGTAGAAATTTAAATACATGGTCCAAAAATAATGTCCTTTCATTTGGCTCACTGAAAAATAAAAGAATGTCCACAGGTCTACAATCGCTGCCCCCCATGATAGTGCCTACCTGCAGGCCACCAAGATGGCTTTGTGAGCATGAAATTGTTGTCCGTCCACCTGAATGGTGACATCAGTCAGGATGTTCCTGCTGCGCAGGCGGTTGAAGTTGAGCAGGACGTCGCCTGCATGGCGTGTGAATTGAATGCAGCCATCTGCAGTCGTGGCCATGCTGTCAAAATCTGAGAAAAGGCAGAAATGAGAAAAAATAATGAAATTTGTTCATTTTCAGTGATTTTGAAAGTCATCCAATGCCAAACAAAAGGCATACAAAAGAGGTCCATATACTGTAGGAAGGGTTAAAAAACCAACAATGTAGGAATCACTCAATCATGTTTTCAAAAATAAATTCAAAAAAAGACTGGCTTGAAACAACGCTAGAGGTAAGTTGTATTTTGCTGCTTCATTTCTTTAAACTTTCTCAATTCCGATACACCAAAAAAAAATCTTAAAATTCAAAATTCAAGCAAAACAAGAGAAATCACACCACAAGCAAATAAATTGTAATTAACTTATCATAGACAGATCAACACTTGTAGACGCTAAACACTCCTATTGTAAGCCATTACCTCCGGCTCATAATTATTAGATGAGCTAATACTAGACACCTGGCCTCAGGCTTCATAATCAAAACAAGCTTTGAAGCCAACAAGTGTCTTGACTGTGTTTCATCTAAAGGTGGCGTCATTGCAAAGAGAAAAGTTAAAGGTGGGTTCATTGAACCGTCTTGGTCCATGCGTAACACTTAACTGGCCCTCATAGCGCTGTGCTTTTTTTTAGAGCATGTTTTTTTTGTTTTCTTGTTTGTTTTTAGTTTTTTTTTTAAATCCTATGTTGAGATATTTGTCAGTAGGTCAACATCTATATGACCCAGAACAACGTTTATCATAAATTTGAGGCGATAACAAATCATATAAACGTACAGTAAACAAAAACGCAAACATAATCACGCTGCCTAAAGTTAAAATGTGAGTATAAGTGTGTGATTGTTGCCGTGTGTGTGTGTGTGTGTGTCGGAGTCTCGCAGCGTGCAGCAGAGCACACGGCCGCCTGCAGCCTGTACGTTGTAAACGTGTTTGACGTTGAGCACATTCCGTCCTGACTGCTTGGATTAGGTTGCCAGTACACAGAGAGGTTTCCTGTTCCCCCGACATAAGTAGAACTCATCTCATTTAACCCATTAACATTTACTCCCCTTCAGCTAAACTTGTCCCTCAAGTTATTTCGAAACTCCAAAAACAAAAAACAAACATTAGACTAAACTTAGACAGCATGATGTCCGTAAGATGTGATTTCAAGGAGTGGTTAGTTTTGGCTGCGCAACTTCGGCTGTAAACCACCGAGCAGGCCAGTACAAGTCCGTTCAAGTTTAAATAAAGTGTTGACTTTTCATGTCTGGAGACGGTCCGATGGTTAAATGGTTTTTATTAAGGTGTTTGCTCGATTAAAGACTATTGGTAAAAGTCATCGGCTTCGCATTGGAGACATTCAGTGAAATGAAAATATTGTCCGTCGACAAAAAATGTGCGCAGAGAGAAAATAAGATGTTGCTGAGCCAGATCCACCGATCCTGTTGCGCCACTTTGACATTTATATATTTACTATAAGCCTCTAATTTGGCTAAATTGTATTTTCAATTTATCCAGAAAACACCACAAGTTAAAAAAGAAGCTATAACTAAAAAACGGCTGCATTTGCTAAATGTTAACGTCGCAAAAAGTGCATGTTGTTTTCAGTCTAACAGCTGCTATTAAAGCCTTCTTTGAGCTCAAGTGATGAAATGAAATCTGCCCAACAGCCTAAAAGTCGCACTTCCGTCTCAAACACAGTCAAAGACAGAGCGGCTGTCAAATTCTACCCTCATTATTTCAAATCTGTTAGTTCACTTTTAGCTAAAGGAATCACAAAATATTGAAAGAATCCAGCTCCGGAGCAACTGAGGCAGCCACACGAGTTTCTGCTACTTCACTACACTTCTGACCTAATGCTGAGAAAATAGGAAGGAAAAAAAGTCACCTTGTAAAAGTTTCCTCGAAACTCTGTGCATCACCAGTTCTGAGAATCCAGTTCTAAGAAACACAGACAGCAGCTCAATTCTCGGAATTTCAACACAGGACCGTACCATTATCTGCGAGGCGGGGGAGCTTCTCTCCGCCAGCAGCGTCCTTTCAACCACTTCCCTTAAATATTGTTCGAAATAAAACATAGCTGTTGTGTTAAGAATATTTATTAACCATATATAAATGATTGGAGTGAAATATGTATTAGATATTACCGGTTATTGACACTGTTGCTTACTGATTCATTATCCCCGTGTAGTGGCTGCGTCCAAGTGCAAGGTCAGCTGACCGAGTTATAAATACCGTGGGGAATATGAGAGCATGTTGCCGCTGTAAACCTCTCTGTGGGTGCCAAGAAGAGTTAAGAAAAGTCAGTCATCTTATCCTCTAACAATTCGACATATAAGATTTCCCCTCCTTGTTCAGGTCCGGCTTTTCATCTCACATTTTCTTCGTTCTGAATAGCTCCGTTTTAGCAGTTGCTATGCTAATTAAACCGCATGCTTTCTGCATCAACTGCTTAAATTGATAACATTTCGGACAATATATATTTAAAATACTTTAATTCTGTGCCCTTTTTTTTACATACATATTACATAAGTTTACAGGAAAAATTTGAATGGCCTTCTGGGAAATTTATTGCTCAATAATTGAGTGTGTCATAAACTTGACCTCAGATCTTAGAGTGTGTGCGGCCTTTCGTGCATACACCAAATGAAACCCTATTTTTAACGTCTCACATAAGCTGTAGAAAAGTGTGCGTAAAGTCCTCAACTCTCCAAATGGCTTACTCGCACTCGTCTGTGTTCCCACCACTTCCTGTCCCGCAATTGCAGCTGTATATTGATCTGGGTGACAAAAATCCTTAGTACCTTCTAACAAATGAGTAAACAAAATCAGGAACTAACTGTCTTTTATTATTAAACCAACTTAGAAGAATTCCCTATGTAACCCTGAATCAAAACCAGGTCTACTGTATATTATAAATAATATAAAAGATAACATATTAGCTAAGAGCAGACAGTTATATAGTGTACTGTGTCAGTGAACCAGTGTGTCATGATGTGCTCATACATATCAGACCACTTTCCAGATAACTCTCTCCTAAATAACTCTAAGTCAGCTGCCAAATGGCACAAAACCAGTGCTTTTTATGGCTTCCCCATTCTTCACCTCTTCATTATGAAGGCTCTTGATTGCCTATTGTAAAGTGTTGCATCAGTTTTATTCTGTAAATGATTCACATTTGCAAGGCTTTACCTCCACTGCGCAGTATATTAAAGTTTATCTTAAAATATGAGTAATGCTTTTTGTTTAATTATGTGGGTACAATCGATAAAATGAAATTCCCTTTCTGCCGACTTTTGACTTTTTACTATAAATATTCAACACATGTAAGATGATCCCCATTTCTACATCTAGACATAGCTAAATTTTGAAACAAAAAGGTTTCTCATGTTTTTTAGTTGTTTTGAATGTGTAAAACAAGCATCTGTTGGCATCATGTTTTACTCTCACCTGTGAGCCGCAGCCCTGCGAAACTAACATCAAGGCAGGTTGGAACACAGAAAAAAAGGAACTATAGTGATTTAAAACTAGAGCCAATAACTGAGACTTCACTTGTCATTTTCATCACGGAAAGAAATTACTTAGATTTGATCATGGATAGTGAACCTGATCCATTTTTTGGCACTTCAACAATATCATACTGTGCTCATTATCAATGGCGGTGTTGTGCAACTGCTTATATTAGCACCACACCTTTGATTTAACCTTAAACTAGCTTCCAACACATCTCAACCGGCATTATCAAACACAAAGAGGAGTAAAGTTTATATTTAATTGTCCATGTAAGTCACCTGCAAATGTTACATTGTTCTGCTTAACTTATCAGCCTTCCTCCCACTCACACTAAAAACAGTGCAAAGTAAACATTTATTTCTTTTCATTATGTGCTGCAAAAAATATCCACTCTCAGACTGAATCTTTCCCCATGAAATAAATGTGCACAGCAGCTCAACAGGTCTAAATTACAGCTGTTCAGGTGGCTATGGCAACAAAGAGGTCTATTTCTAGTTAATGTTTTCGCTCTAGATGTTTTTCCCCTGCGGTTATCTTTAGTGGCCCAAGTTTCTGTGGGTTGTTCATCTTCACATCCTTTGAAAGAAGCCATAATTTGGCCTGAATGAGAAGAGATAAAACTTCTGTAAGTCGCAGGACGGCCTTGGCAGAAATTAAATATCGTTTTTCTGGTTTGGTTGTTTATTCGCAGGCAAGAGGATGCATAGATTTGATCAGTCAACGGTTTCCTTGCTTATATCAGTGCAGCATCTTGGTGTCACTTTGGAGCTTTGCTGCTGTAAAATAACAGCTCAGCCAGAGCAGATGTGGAACACATGAAGTGATGCGTGTGATAACTGTTGTACATTTAAAAGTTTAATCAACACAATCGCAAGAACATGCTACTTTGGGTTGCTGTTGCATAAGAACTATCCACCAGTCTGTTTTGTTTTCCTTGCAAAATAGGCCTGATTCTGCTGCACCACAAAAAATCATCACCACTATCTGCTGACAGAGAAAAAATACATCTGTTATTGCTATTGGTGACAGAGATGAACCCAGTTTTTTAAACTGGGTTAAAGGTTTCCTTTTAAAGCAATTAATCGGGTGCGCCAGCAGGTTTTTTTTTTTTTGTTAATATTATTATTGCTCTTCTGCTGTGAGGCTTTTCAGAGAAATTTTTTTAAAAAATGGTCACAGTTTAAGCAGATGAGGCTGAGATTTCCAGACTTCCAGATCTTCATATGTTTCAAAAGCACTAGGTCTTACATTTCCTATATTTTAATGATGTCTGTCTTTAGACTCCTCTTGCCAGGTGAAGTCTCACATACTCCAAGTCCAGTCCTTAGGTTATTCATAAGTTTTTTACTCTTCAAGTCCTCTGCAAAAGAACTCAGATGACATCAGGGTTAATTTTAAGAAACTTTAGAAAGCTCCTTCAAAGCCACAGAAAATAATTCACTGGGTAACACTAACCATGACAAGTTACCCGAGGCTACAACCGCCCTGCTATGTTTTGATTGTGAATCATTGATTTAGAATAACAACAAAAAAAGAGAAAATCCCTATCTAGATAGATAGAAAGCACCTTTTCAGAAATAATTTTCATCACATATGACTGTGTAGGTACAATTAGCATGCATGCGCAGCTGTAAACAGGAAGCAAAGCTATAGTGGAAAACTCAGCAGAGAGGAAGAGTAGGAGACATTTTTTTTGCTCGGACCAACAACAGAGCTGAACTGCTGCTGAAACATAAAAGGCTGTCACAGCAACAGAAAAATTTAGATTGGAAGCAACATGAAGGATGTCATGATAAAAGACTCAATCAGGAAGCAAATGTCTGAAAGTAAAGTTCCTGCCTGTTGAAACTACAATGTAACACCAAGGTTATCAAACCAGAATGGACTCTGCAGCATTTCTAAGTGTGTCCATTCTAAAAGGGTGATTTAAAACTCCTGGCGTGAATGCAAAAAAAAAAAGATTATGGGTTTTAAACAGAAAAAGTAGTTGTGTGGATGAAGCTTGATATATGGGCAAAATTGGTGTAACTCCCATTTAAAAGTAAAAAAAAAAAAAAAACCCAAAGGGGTGAAGAGATAAACAAAAAAGAGAAAAAAAAAAAACATTTCTTAGCTTGTTCACACAGACGTCCTTTTTCATTTTTCAGCAGGATCTGTCTCAAGAATGAAAAGCAACACTGCCTGGGATTTTGCTAGCCAACCCGGGAACAAATTTGTTGCTGTTCCTTCTCCTCCTTCTCCCCACCCCCAACTCATGAACTCGGCTGACCCAGGGGCCTAGACACAGGCGGATATCAATGTGCCTGTCCCACAACATGACCCGGGCACGTGGTTGCCTGACAAGGATCAAAGGTCACGTCAGGAAAATATGAGTCTAAAACTAGTTTAGCCTTCACCCACACATAGCCATGTGGGGGGTGAGACATAAGCATTCAGCTCTGTTAAACAGGAGCATGCGCTTGAATTTGGGGAGTAGCATGCGTGAGAGGAAAGAAGTCTTGCACGATCTATCTGTGCTTGCCAGGTCGTAAGACTGTTGTTTCACATACCACAGAATTATCACAGAAAGGCAAAAAATGAATAGCAGAAAGCTTGTTTATTATTAAAATGTCTGGGGGGGGGGGTGAAACAATACCTGATGCTTGTATTTATAGCACAAAGTTCAGTGTTCCTTTTCAGCAGCTGATGATGAGGTATACACTGCACACAACCCCTGAAACACTGATTATGGAAAGTGCATGTGAGCTAGACGGTGTGAACTGCTGAGATGTGAACTGCTTTCACGCATTCATGACTTACTGAGAAGTGTATATTTAAAATAAAAAATACAGGCGGTATGCAGTCTTTGCATAATATCTGCTGAACTCAGGTGACTGAGATGCACCAAATATACTGTGGTGTCAACCTGTCAATAAGGTGTTGTTCTGCACAGATAAGGGGAGTCAGCTTGGGTTAGCTAAAGTACGTGTGGTTGTCTGACTATAAATTCATATTTGCTCTCTGATCTCTATCTCTTGAGAGTGAGAACAACCTGACATGAACCACAACACAAGGCAAACACACCAAACATTCCTCAAGTTCTAAATTGATACGTTTAGGTTTCTGTTGAGTATTGATGGTGCAGCTAAAATTGCAACTAGCATTTAAACAACTTTTTGATTGATTTAGAAAATAAATACCAGCTTAAATAGTCTTCAATAAAATTGTTTTTACTGCCCTGACACACCGTAAAGATGGCTTTAGCATAATAAAACCGAGTCAGACTATCTTGTCAGTGCAAGTTCCAATGCTGCAACCATTAAACCTCACACACTCTGGTCTTAAAGGTCACATTATGGTTCTTTCAGCAGTTTAAGTGAATTTTATCTGGCATGTATATACATAAGTGGTAAACCACATGTGGCAAAAGCAAAACATGTTTAAAAATTTTTTTTGATCAACTTTCTCTCAATATTTTAAAACACTTTTTACATACAGTCTTAAATCTGCATATCTTCTGATGTGGCGTTTGAGTGTTGAAGATAAGTTTCATAAAAGGGTAAAGAAAAGTACAGTTTGCTCCTTCAACATCAAACAGGAACCCTCCTCTTCATTGCTTTCATATCTGTGGTTTCCACAGCTTGGCTAGGCCCCAGACAAGAGGACGTGCTTCTGCTAAGTTTCATATAAGCCCATAAAGTTTCCTCTCAGCACTTGTGATATGAGGCTTATAAATCCAGCGTTTTGTATTGCAACATTTTGCCTCTTATCACTGAAATGGTTCACCTCAATTTAATGCAGTCTATGCCAGACTTTGTTGTTGTTACAGGTGCACTGAAAGAAATTTAGAGCATTGCAGTTGCATCGTGGTGCATCTGAGCACAGAATTATCATGGCAATGAGCCGGCAAGAGTGAAAGTGAATGAAATATGTTACAAGCAAGTAAGGAAACAGTGACAGTTTATTAAACATTTTTATGTCAAGTCATCATTTTCACTGTACAGTGATTTCATGAGTGTGTTCAGCAAAAACCAGGCCACTGTTTGCAACTATAAAAGTGATTAATATATTACAATATTTGTATTATCTCTCTTGGTTTCGAGTCATCAGAGGACAACCACTAATGTCCTCGTGGTCCAAACCTTGAATAAAATGCTTAGAGGGGGATACGTGAATGGTGGCTTTGTTGCACCAAAGCAGAGAATTTATCCTCAGTTGTGAAATGGATTTTACATGCAGAGAGAAGGTCAACTCTGGAGGCCACTCGATGCATCAGGACCTATGGAAAGTCATGCGTCACTGTCTGGGGCTTGTGCAGACAACACACACTTCTCAGTAGGAGTAAAGTCAAAATACATAAGTGGAGAAAGACATGTCACCTTAAGGCTTGCCTGACAGCACAAGATCCACTTCACTTTTATCATCTTTGTTTGATTTTTTTTTCTTTAAATCACCATTTTATTTGCCATAATTTCAACTTTTTGATCCTGTGTTTTTTTTATTGTTTTGGGTATGTGCTGTTTGTAATAGTAAGAGTGGAAAAGTTTCTGAAGCACATCAGCAGCCAATTCATACTCAAATATAGAAACAGCTGCACTGAAGGAGGAATTGGACACGATCTACCTTAGCTGTATGGAATATTAGGAAATGCATGCACAGAGTCAATATAAGCTCATATTGCAACAATCTACCTCTCACTACATGTTATCTGTGGAAAAGTACCAGGGCACGTTGTGTCACCATTGCGGATTCCCCTGTTGTTTTATGGCAAAGCCTCCGGGAGGAGGAGGAGGAGGAGGAAGGGGGAGGGGGTCAGGGTTACACAGAAACAAGAGGTGTGTGTGTGTGTGTGTGTGTGCGTGCGTGCGTGCGTGCGTGCGTGCGTGCGTGCGTGCGTGTGTGTGCATGTGTGAGAGTGTGTGTGAATATGTTTGTGTATGCATGTGAGAGACAGAGGGAAGGTAGCGATGTGATCCTGGGTGCCTCTCCAGCAGTTCAACTTTGGAAATTTACCTTCACAATAGAGCAGCTGGGAAAATTTGGATGTGGAAAATGAATGAGGAATAATTCACCTCAGCGGCTACCAATAGAGTGTCCTGACAGCTCTGCAGGCTAACACAGGAAGGCTGTTGTTGCTCTTGGTAACTCTCAGAAGTCAATGTGGAAGTGCATTGAAATGGCATCTGGCTGAAAAAATATGTTTTCTGAAAACTGGAGGTTGCCTTTTTGAAGGATTTGAAAGTGCTGTTATTTTTTATTTGTAGCTCTAATGTTTAAAAAATCTTGTATTGTCAAGTTTGGACAAAGTTGAAAAGTTTTAGTGACAAAAAGAGTGTCGGCAATAGGCTTTTCTATAAGGGATGCTTGATAAGTAGAAGGAGATGAGTTATATGGCTCTCTACATGCACGTGCAGGTCAACACTTTAAGTGATTCCACATAAAGGTGAGAGTCAGTAACTTCATTGGTATCTCTGTTTGGATAATTAAAAATTGAAAGTCAGCAGAGTCTCAGAAAAAAGGGAAAACATCGGCCTGTAGGCAGTCATCCAGTAACGCAGATTTGAATTCGTCGAACATCCGCCCTATTAACCCGACTTGGCATCCTCAACATACTACTACTTCTCCAAGATGAAGAAGGAGCTCAGCCATTTTGACAGTGATTATGATGTGATCAATGCTGCAGACTATTTTCTGGAGGTCCAAAATGCCTAAGGGATCCATTTGCTCCATTACCACTGGACTAAGTGTGTAATAGGAGAAAGAGACTGTGTAAGCAAATAAAAATGCAAATTTTTCTAAATAGACTTCTTCAACCTTAGGCCTCAAGTTATCCTTTTTATGTGTGTGTGTGTGTGTGTGTGTGTGTGATCAGTGTCAGCAGTCAAACAACCGATCACACCCATCGAATGCACAAAATCTTGCTCGATTTCAGGAGATACAACATCAAGAAATTGCACTTCATGATCATTATCTCTAAATTACTTCTTATCTCATTGCATTCAGTTGCCTCCCTTTTCTTTGTTTCCTCAACAATGTGCTGTTTTGCCTCTTGACATGACAAAAAAACCTGTTTGGTTTGTCTTCTCAGAGATCCTCTAAAAAACAACACAACAGAAAGTGGGCCGTGGCATGAATGTCACTGACTTATAAACAGTGGCTTTTGAAGATGTTGGATGGCAGCCTGCAGGTTGTTGTGCACTTCAACAGGGAAAAAAACATTACAAGAATAAAAATCTACTGCTCACATTGAAAGTCTAGTGAAAATATATCATTGATCTATAATTGAAGTCAGAGGGTCATTCGGCCAGAACTTTATGTTGAGCATCACAGATGACAGGTGAGTAAAATGAGTTTCTTTTATGTTTACACATTCTATATCAACCCAAATGCCAGAACAAAATGTTGACAGTGTCCATTCTTACAAACCACTGATATGTTAAATTCACACGTATCATATCCATGTTTCTACAATTCTTATCACAGAGAGATTAGATTAGGAGAAGGAGAAGATGGTGGTTATGAAATGGTTTGCTAAGTAGCAGCGCTGTGAGACCACTTCAGGAACATGGTTCAGGACATATCAAAGAAATAAAATGGGGTATTTTTAGCATGATGGCAGGACATTGTCCAGCCATATTTGTGGCAACAAAATTGGATATTTTTAGCATAAAACATGATCATTTTCTAACCCCAAGTGGATTTTGTGTCCAAAACCAAAAAGAGAATAGCCCAAGCATAAGTTCTCTGCCGGGCTATTTGTTCATTTTACTAAATACTTTTCTATTTTTCTGTTGTTGTTCCATTGTCTTTAGTGAGCAGAAGAAAAATTTCCATCTTGGTGGATAATATAGATTTATTGAATTTTACTCTATTCTAAAACTTGGTCTTTCTCTAACCCTGAGCAGACCTCAACCACAACATAAAATTGAGAATCAAATCATAAGGGAACATAAAGTTTAAACATAAAGAACATAAAGTTTCAACCTATTATTGGTTTGCAGAAACATGCAAAGCCAACATTTTTTTTGTTTTACATTCTGTACATGTGGACTGAGAACCCCGTGTTCCCATGTTTGGCTTTATATCACTAGAAAGCTGCTTTCTACACAAATGATAACAGGTTTTTAGACGAACTGTGCCTTATTTCGATAAAATCAATAGACAAAGACAGTGAAATGCTGTTTAGCAAAGACTTAGACATGTTAGAGACCAAGTTATTGATGTTAGAGTGTCACATGTCATAGAGATGAGTTTAAACATGATCCAGTGTGTAGGAGGTGGAGCAGATATGTAACAATGGATTGTATTATATCCAAAGTTTAAAAGAGAATGCTAGTAATTCAACCTTTAAACATCCACCTTTTTGGGTCAATTTGAAATAGCTAAATGGAAAAGTTTTTTTACAGAAAACTATTAACTCAAAACAACATATATGCATTAGTGAATTTGTTAGTGGATAATAAAACAAATTGAAAAATGTCAAGCTTGTCCAAAAAAGGCAAACTTTAAACACTTAAATCTTAATAAGCTGTGCTTATTTGATGGCTTCTGTGGATCACTGGCGATCCAGTGGATTTGAGGGGGTTAAAAACTGTGTCCAAAATAAAAAACTTATCAATTTACAAAAATGAACCATTTTTCTGACAGAACAAGAAAGTCGATGTTATAAGTTTTACAAAGGAAGAATTGTTTTCTGAGCAAAACACACCCTTTTTTGTGTGTAATTGTAGTTAGGTGACCTCCTTCGAGACATCCGGCGACACGGTGATCTGTTTCATTCATGTAAAGTATTTACTCTCTTTAACTGCGAAAAATCTCACTGGAAATGTTCATTTGTGGAGTGCTGCATGAAGTGTTGTTATTTTGACTTTTTTTTCTAATCTATTCATATATTTAAAAAGTGGGAATTATAATATGGCTCCACTGCATGAAAAGTAAGTGCACTTAAACCTGAAAGGTCAGACATGTTGCTGACTGTGACTTTAAGATTAGGAGACAAGGCTGAGGGAGAACAGGGAGCTAACACTATTAGTTGTAGTGTGGCCGCCAGCTGCAGTAACTAAGGAAATTGTCATATGACTAACACACTGATAAATGGCTGGAAGGGATGTTAATAGTGAATTACATAACCTTTGATTGTGAACTCTCAAGAAAGGCCATGGTTCATCTCGTCCCATGTCGATAAGTCAGCTATAAAATACTGGCATTCATAGCAGGCAATTGAAATGGGGCTGGCAGCTGGAGGACCAGTCCAAAGATACCAGAAGTCTGCACTCTAAGGGAAAGGTGAGAGGGAGCTCCAAGGACAGGCAAACATGTTGCAAGATGTACACAATAGAGATAATTTAAAGAGCTATTCTTGCTATTATTGCTTGTTAAAAACAAGGTTACTACAGATGAGTTCAGCTAAGGAACAGTATAAAGATTATCGGGATGAATAAGAGAGAAATTGCAACACTTTGCTCATGATATCTCAAAGTAATATAACACCATAAGACTGCTAAATTAATGCTCATTAATAGCAAAATGTTGTGAAACATTTTTTCCAAAGTATTCTAATTCTTACCCTCATATGTTTTTAATATGCTCTCATTGTAGCTTTTCCATCTTTTTAACATAGTCGGAAAATTGCAACAATATAATTTTATATAGCAAATGCTTAAGTTAAGGCAAATGTATTGGCATTCACTGAATGATGCAGCTGTTCTTGGTTTCTGAATCAAGAGCTGTTACAGACACGTTAGGGTTCAGTGTGTGTAATTAACTGGCATCTAGCGCTTCAGTTTCAAAATTACTCCTGAAAGCTAGTTATGAATATTAAATTCTATTTCTGTCGTAAGAGATTCCCCTAAATCTTACTCACTGCACCTTTATAATGACCAATACACTTGTTTTATTACACAATGTTTTTCAAAGTAGTAGTAAGTAAGTATTGCTTCCTGTTTAGATGTTGAATCAACTTAAATTGAAAGCTTACGTTTGATTTTGACAGTTCTCTCTCTGCCTCCAATTATTAAAATACCCCACCCCCCCAACTCCCAATCACTTTTGTTAGGTCCCCAATGTGATGTTACAGAAGTCTTGTTCTCTGCATTCAAAAAAGTTACTTTAAAACACAGGGATGTTTGCGTTTTTCTTGAAAATAGCTTTAGATCAAATGATAAATTCCGGATCATGGTGACTGCAGATCATGACAAGGAAAAGAGAACAATAATCATCACAATCACCAAGTAATACAGTAAACACTCCACCTGTGCCTCCCCTGTATGATGTCTGACATTTTACTTTTTTAATTTTTGCTTTGCTGACAACATTTCCATCGTTCTTTTTGTTGTTGTCGGGTTCAGCTGCTGGTAACAAGAAGGAAAGCATTCCATGCATGTTCCTGCCACGGATCCACCCTCGACCTTAAGCAGGGGTTTGCATTAGAGGCATGAGTCATACAACATCGCTGCATGCTGTTAATATGCAAGCTATCCAGAGACTGTCACTGGATGTCTCCAGGAAATCAGCTCAGGAGCATGCTAATGGCAGACAAGTGCATCATTAGGGCTGTCTCCTAGTTACCCCTGTTGGTGTCTATCACTGTGTAACCTGAGCTTTGGGTACAGATGTGATTCATTGAGCCCAGCTGGTGCAGAATGACCCATTGCTCTTTGGATGGCCAAAGAAAATCTTTTCTTAAACATAAATCCTTTTTCTTCACGGTAGCTTTTAGTACAAGCAAAGATATCCACGGTTTTACTTGTTTCTCCCTCGCCGTTCACAGGGCCGGCACCTGAGAGGAGAGCTGTGGAGTAAACAAGTGAGACGGTGCATTATCCTCTCACTAAAGCATGTTTGGAATATGAGTGTT
Source organism: Acanthurus leucopareius (assembly GCA_029814765.1). NCBI lineage: Eukaryota > Metazoa > Chordata > Actinopteri > Acanthuriformes > Acanthuridae > Acanthurus > Acanthurus leucopareius. The sequence goes on along the minus strand of JAQMCX010000008.1, from coordinate 7,728,549 downwards.
ATTTGCACTTCAACCTTTTTAGTTGCTCCAACAAACTTATGATTTATCACAGTCTCTAAAGGGAGACATCTGCCCTTGAAAAAACAGGTGAGGGAACAAACAGAGTGCTGCGCTGGTTCTGCAGTGGAGGTATTTGAACACTGGGTTAATGTATAACAACAACTGGGTTAATGTCAGACAGATGGGTATTTTTTATATTTTGAACCGCTGCTCAGAAAATATGATTGAACCCAGCGGCAGATGTCTGCCCCTCTCTGCAGGGCTGTGCAGGAGACTCACGTGGCTCGTTTGTTGTCTGACAGTTATAATGTATGTGCTTTTTTTTGTTTCAGGAATGCTGGCACAACAAGGAAAAAAGGGAGTGTCACTCAGAGCAGATGTTATGCTTTCAATCATCCATATAGCACAGACGCTTTTGATGTTTCCGTGCTTAGATTGTTAGTTATATACCATGTCTTTACATACCATGTGCCACTGTGTTTTTGATGTTGTTTTGAGGAAACACGTGGCAGAGGAAAGTGAGAGCACATTTTTTTTCTAAAACCAAACTTTTTTTTCTTTACATACAATTTCCTTTTTTCTCTTTTTTTTGGTTTTTGGCCTTAAAGGTCCAGTGTGTTAGATTTAAGGAGCATCCAATGGCAGAAATAGACTACAATATTCACGAGTATGTTTTTAGCAGTGTCATGTGAAAATAAGAATCTAATTGTTTTCATTCCCTTATAATGAGTCTTTTATATCCACACAGGGAGCGAGTCCTCTCACACAGAGTCCGGCTTGTTGCACCCCCATGTTTCTACTGTGGATCAGAACGGACAAACCAAACACTGGCCCCTTTCTTTCAAAGTTTAATATTTTAAGGGTCACTTAAACTCAATACTAAGCAAATTTCTATTTTTAAACACCTGCCATCAACACATTTATTCTCAGCAAGCTGTCATCAGTCCCAGGCTTGAACTTGTTTTGCGGAGTTATGCTGAGTCAACTGTTTCTAAAAGCCAAAATAACAATCATGTCAACATGAAGACAACCTAAGTGAGGCCCATGAGATCTATGGAAGTCTGAAAAGAGTGAAGTCATTGATTACAAATAGCCTTTGAGGAACTGAATGCCAGCAACCAAAAACCTCAATGAAGCAAAAGTTGCAAAAGTTGCAAAAGAAATCGGTTGTGGATTTGGAGGCATAGCCCATTGAATTTTTATTTAGGGTGACATAAATTTATTTTGCAGATAAAGTCAAATCTTACACAGATCTTATTTAAAAGCAATGATGAACTCACTGAACTTAAGTCGGGTCAACAAACAGCCTGCTTATTGTTGCATCAGTGCTGTCTAGTGATAAGATACCTTTTACTTATTTTCTGTGTCTTTTACCTTTTTACATTGTGGTCTTTAACTTTTGATCATTCACTTTTTCTAGAGTGGCTTCTGCACAAACAAATAAAGAAGTAACTCTGTCTCATTAACTCTGTGAGGAAACATTTGGATGCTGTTATCCTCATGTTAACTGCTGTGATAATAAGAATTTGCAAATGCTGAATCTGTTGCGCTCTGCCGCTGCTGTGTACTCTTTTTATGTAACAGATTATTGTGTAAACAAACTTTTGATGTAACTGAAATAACCCTTTGCGGCGTTTCTGAATGAAATGCACGCCGTTGGCCTCATGTCAACTATAGCTCACATTCCCGTCATTCAAGGTCAGCCTATACACTGACATGCTAAATCCACTTTGAGGACTCCGACCTGAAACATGATATTGTTTATGACGTGCAGCAGAGTTTAGTCCTGGAGCACCAAATGGATGATTTTTCTTTCTTTATTAAAAAAGTGTCAGTGCTATTGAATGTCAGGGTATGTTTTTATTTTGTCACCCGCATTCATTTGGAATGGCGTACATGTTAGTGTTATAATACTATTTTAAAATAAAGAAAGAAAGATGAAAGAAAACGAGGACAAAAAGGAACAAAGGACAGAAAAAGAAAGAAGGAACAGCAAAAGACAAAAAATAAAAGAATAAAAGAAAATAAGAGAGACAGAAAGAAAGAAAAACCAAGAAAAACATAAAGAACTTAAACCTAAAAAGGAGCCCTGTCATGTGAGCGCAGCCTCGTCACAGTCATACCTTTCACACAGGGGTCAAAGGATCAAATTCCAGGTCACCTCTTTGGTTTCACAAGACTCACCAAGGCACAACCACAAGTGAAACCCGAGCTGGAGGTAAACAACAGCTCCTCACAGGAGTGACGGGGAGGTGTGAAAGAGGCCAGCGTTGCACATGAGACGAGTCATCAGGGCTTATTTGGGTATCGGCCATGCGCGAGAAGGGCCCCGCTGTCTCGGCCTTGCATTTGACACCCGCAGGCGACAGATTTCCAGAACAAGTCAGTGTCCGCTGGCTGGATCAGTTTGCTCCGAGGTGCAGAAACATGGACAAGAGACAAGAGGGAGGAAACATAATAACATCACACCTCAGATGGGGACACGGCTTCTGACTCAATCCACACTATGTAATCCACACTGTCCACTTCTGTATCCACAGGTCGGTTACAAAATGAATGAAGGCGACACAGACACGCTGGCTTTTTTCCAGTGTCAATCAATCATCTCCTAACTACAAATATGGATAAAAATGTAGAAATACATTTCATGATAAATATTTCCTCAGAGTAATGCTGGAGTTAATTAATTAAACTTTAACTAGATTATTTCACTTGACAGTTATGACTGAAACACATCACAACAACACAGTAAGTTGTCTTGTTGGGGTTGGGGTCTCTTTTCTGGGCCCAGTCTTGACCTAAGTGAAGTTCTGTGAGATCTGTGAAAGCCGATGATCCTCGTCCAGGTCAGACAGTTCACACACAGTTCACAGTGTGTACACAGGAGATCCGGGTGGATGGAGAGATCACATTCCTCTGCCAGGATACTTCAGGAAAGGATGGAGATCATCACCTATAGAGCTGCTTTGTTTGTTTTGTGGTTAGAAAGCACACTTTGATTATGCTGATATTTATTCTGGCTGTATATGTTATGTGCAGCTATCTCAGGGCTCTGTCACTGCAAGAAAATGAACAATACCACAATTCAACGTGGCGTGCTGCCTCACAGTATGGGGACAGAAGGGATGAGGTGTTCAGGGAGTCAGAATCTGGAAAAATAAACAATTTTAAGATCTCCCTGAAGACCTAAATGTACAAGACATGCAGATTCCAACTTGAAGATAAATAGACCACAGTGTATATTGTATGCTTACTTGACAGACCAATGAAACAGTCTGCTTTGGTTTTGGACTCCTGTCTTCATCTCCTCACTTCCTGTGGGCAGAGGGGCAGGTCATCTGCATCATGTCGACCCTCTTCCAGCCACGTCTCTGCTGATAGCAGTGTTTGGGTGGAAAGGAAGTGATATTTGGTCTATTTACTGAAATGAACAGCAGGCAGTTCAGAGTGGATTCCTCCTTGAATTCAAGTTGGTATCACACCTTGTTTTGCCTCACCTATGTGTGAAACAAACATCAAGGTAGTGATTATAAATATACAATATAAGTTACACTTTCAAAATAAAGTAGCAAAAACTACTTGTTGAGTTTTGGAATTTGACTGCAAAACAGTTATAGGTGCGTTTATAAAATCATGTATTAAATAAAACTTTAAAAAAAACTAGTTTCATAACAAGACAACTTTTAAATTTTACAAAGAAGGTCAGGTGGTCCTACAAATTTCATCACTTGACACTGCAAACTGCAGGTCTCACTACCTTAAACAATCAACAATAAAACAAAAAACCTGAAGTAATTTATGTTTTGGCAGCTTGGCATGGCAGAAACCAAGGAGACATAATCATATCACTATAACATACACATGTCAGCTTTCTGTTGAGGCTTCCAACAGGAATGGAGAGGCATAAGCATTAGTTTGAAAATGTGTCTCCAGCCATCAGATGAATGTACAGTAAGTACAAAATTCATTAGTTCTGCTCATTTTAATTCACTCTGTTTTGGTCTCCGCCAGCTCCTCACAGAGCTCGATGCTCCACTGAGTCACTAACTATCTGCTGTTTGCTCCTGAACAGATTACTGTTTTTTCCAAATACAGCTGCCTGCTGTGGATGGAAAAGAAGATGACGAGAGCATTAAGGATGGACAGAAAAAGTAAAGTTGTGGTCTGTAACAGCCAAATAAATAGCTAAAGGGGGCCAAATCACTCCTTAGTGATAAACATCTGTGGTTCTTACTAAGAGTGACCCTTTTACACAAAAAACATTTGATCCTTTGTTCATATAAAAACTTGATTTTTACCTTAAAGGCTTTGAGTTAGAAAATGTTCATTAGATCTGTTTTTATAATAGTCAGATGGGCTATTTTAAAAGAATGTAAACTTGTTCCTTCAAACTTGTATTAGATTAAAATAAACAGCAACAGCACCATATTTTTAATAATCTGCTTCTGTGTATTTTTCTGTCGTAAAATATAATACAAATGAATGATAACACAAAATCATTAATGTGCCTCATTCTGTTTCCAAAAAGATGAAAAATAAAATATTTTGTTGGAACATCTCAGAGTTTTTTAACCACAGAGGAGCTCCTTCATGAAAAGTTGGGTCTGTTTCAGGCTCAAAACTATGACCATTTATCAAAGAGGCCGTTTTGCATGTGTGTTTCCACAGAGAAATCCAGTCAGCGTTTGGATGTTAGAGAACCTGAAGATGGATGGCTGCTAGAATTTAGAGTGTGGGAGTCAAGTCTCACTGACACCATCACATCTCAGCAGGCTCACAGATTTTCATTAATCACCTCCTGAGGAAAGTCATCGGCTATTTATCTCCACATGGTTGCTGGTACTGCTTTACCCAAGTTCCATCCACGACCAGTCAGTGTGTCGAGCTGCGTGTGTGGTCTTTTAATGCAATATCTCTACTGGCTCTGCAAAACCAGCAGGACTGACTGCCAGCACAGCAGCAACCACTTTGATTTTTCCATAGAAGGATGAATCACTTTCGAATGAACACTTAGTGACCCATGGCTCTCAGGCCAAGATTAGCCCTAGCAACCGAAGCTCTCTGGGGTCCATAATCGATGCTTGGGGCTGAACATCCTGCTGTTTACCTGAGCTCTCGCCCCTGGTTGTCCTAACCCGATCACAGCGTGGACAAGGCAGCCGGTAACCAGCATGAAAGTGGGGAGTCGGATGAGATCACGAAGAAGACAACTTTACAATAAGGGAACCATTTCGAGAACTAGAGAAAAGTTTCATGCTGAAAATTAGATGAGAGGATCAATAAATGCATATCTGTATGCTAATTATGAAGCTACTGCCAACTGCTAGTTAGCTTGACTTAGCATTAAAAATGGAAATGACTGGCAAAGCAGTCCAGCAAACAGCCGCCTGTAAGACAGCAACATGTCTTTTTACACTTTAATCTCTGAATAGATTAAACAAACCACATATTTGACTTATAGGCGAGCTGGTACAAGCCTTTCGTTACCACTGGACAGAGTCAGGCTAGCTGTTGTCAGTCTTTAGGCTCAGCCAAGCTAATTCTAACTTGTATACCGCTGCTAAGTCTCCCCTTTCAATCTTATAGAAGAACTCAAGGCTACAGAAAACCTCTGGAAAAATGCAAAAGGCCCTCATCACAGCTGCTGTTTGATTTGTCCATTCTGAGCTGCTGTAGAAACATGGCAGTGCAACATGGCAGACTCCGTGGAGGAGGACCTGCTCCGTCTGTAGATGTGAAAGACTCATTCTAAGGTAATTCAAAGGTTCTTATATTCAGGTTATTACTTACAACATGCCTATGAATATTAAGGTCTATTTCTACAATAGTCTATTAGGCAATAGTCTATTTTTATTTCTAAATTCTCCTTAATCCTTCAAACTGGACTGGAATGATTCAACTGGTTCATTCTGAGGTAAAGAGTAAACATTTTCCAGATGATTATATACTCCTGTAAACATACTTATGAATATTTTATCCCATTTATACAAAAAGATCCCTCTAAAGCCTAGATACTTGACCTGTAACAAGGTCATAAAATTTATTTAAAAAACATGTACAGTGGACCATTGTCTAAGTGTGTCTGTCTTACATTTTCAGCTTTTAATAAATTTGGTTTTGGCCCTGCTATTTGTTCTTGGCCTAAGATCCTGTATGCTTCACCAAAGGCTTGTATTAAAATGAATGATATTTATTTTGAACTAGAAGAGGACACTCAGTAGAGAGCAGGTCTTCGCCAGGGACTCAGCAGTTAGTTGAGGTATACAACTGAGCAGTAAAAAGCAGGTTTTTCAAAAAAATTATGAATCACCACAACCAAAAGAGGTCTTATATGGTTATACGGTATTTGTGCACAAAAATATTTTAAGAACCCTATTTTTCCAGAAAGACACATTTGAACAAATAGACATATAAACACATGAAGCCAAGTTGAAAAAAGTCTGACAGGAGAACGAACACACAAGTTACCTTTGATAAAGTATTTTTCTGTCCCAAATTTACATTTCCATCTCTTAAACCCTAGATATGATAAATAGTCAACAAAGCAAGTGGAAGCCTCTGTGACATGTAAAGTTTGAAGTTGTATTAAACACATCTGAGAGCAGCATTAGAGAGGGCTAAACAAGATCCGAATTAATAGTCTTCTCTCTCTGTTTCCTCAGCTGGTGGAATGAACTCTGTGAAAAACATCTTGCCTTGATATTACTATTTCAAACAATATTTGTCATACAGATTATTTCTTTAAAAATTGAATAAATTCCAGCTTTTATCTGGAATAAATCAGCCCAAAATTTTGAAAATTATTTTTGAAGAGACAAGGGGGTGGGGGGGGGGTGGGTGTTGGCGTTG
>JAQMCX010000008.1:7686126-7721600 GCA_029814765.1 Acanthurus leucopareius | reverse complement strand
AATACAATACTGTTTAAATGCAAAACCTACAGAAGTTTGGTGAAACATTTTAAGGGCAAAAACTGATGTTCAAGCAGTGTTGATTGCAAGTGTGTGTGCGTGTGTGTGTGTGTGTGTGTGTGTGTGCGCGTGCGTGCGTGCGTGCTTGTGTGTGCGTGCGTGCATGTGTGTGAGTGTGTGTGTGTGTGTGTGTGTGTGTGTGTGTGTGTGTTTGTGTGTGTGTGTGTGTGTGTGTGTGAACTGGACCCTGACCGGCGATAATGAGGATAACACCTCCTGCCAGAGCCACTTTGTCCTTTTGCTGTGGTTCTTCTGCCATACAGGTGGTGCACCTCATGCCCACCATCTCCACCAAGATAGAAATTAAACACAGCAAGATGGAGGACAGCATCAGCCCCCGTGCCCCCTGTACAATCCCTGCAGACAAAGGCAGGACACATAATCACTTCAATCATTTCACAGCTGTGGTTTTCTCATTGTTTTTGTTTGTTTTACTCACATTTTTTTCACTTTATGAAGTTAATCGACAAGCTTACTTTTTGTATATGATTTTTTCTACTGGTAAAAAAAAAAATCTCCAAGCATTAAACTGCATAAACACATTAATTCCATTTACCATATTTATAATGTATCTAAAATAAAAGCTTGAACAAAATCATCGACCTTGCAGTTTTATGGCTGTAGTACGTGTCTCGTTATTGAACTTCAGAGCTCTTCTTGTTTACAACAGGCAGGAAACAAGCAGGAGTTCAAATAGCATGAGTTACATCCAGCTGGCCTGTATTTCAAACATTTCTTTAGATAATCTGATTGAGCTGGTATCAGTTATTATGATCTAAAACTTAAAAATCAATAAACACAGATATAATTAACACTGAAATCCACCTGATCATCTGTAACCTCTATTCCCTTTTAACTGATCTCTAAAGGAGCGGTGGTTTCGTTTGCAGCAGCCAGCTGCTGGTATTTGACTGACATGTCTGTGCAGGCAAAGAGAAAAGAGCTCTCTCCAAACCCTCCAGGAAGGTTTGAATGACCATGGAGATCTGCACAGTCCTGTTTTACAGCATATAGGCCCAAGAATCCTAAACTTTTAAACTATTTTATAAATTCAGAATTTTAATTTCATCAAGTCACTATTGAAAACAGTCCAAGTTGATCGCAAAATGCTCACAACCTCGTTGATGTAGAGGGAGAAATTTAGAACTCTAATGCAAATAGGACATGTGAAACAACATTACCTGGTAGCTGGAGGAGTGAATCATACACTTTACACTGAACCTGACCGGTGCTCTGTGACACACAGCTCTTCCACAGCCCTTCATACATCGCCTGAGCTGTGATGATGTTGTCTCCTGCGTAGGACGAAGCTTTCCATTCCACCATGATCGTGGATGCTATCGTGCCAATGAAGCCCAGGAAGGCCAGCGTGAAGCCAAGAAGCTGTATTCCTGCATTGGCCATCGTTTAACTTCAAAAACTAATAAAAATATAAAAAGAAAGCGATAAAAGTGAAAAAACTCCAAAAGTTTAAAAAGTTCCCAAAAGCTTCTTGATGTACTTCCTGCTAGGTTTGGGTGGTGGGTCTGATCCCTAACAGAGCTGTCTACCTGTGCATCATCAATGCATACCTGGAGGAGAGGGAGGATCTAGAAATGCCATCACCTCAGACTGGAGCAGGGCGACACCTGGTGGAGGTGATGGTCTCCCGCAACTTAAATGTACAGTAAAGTACAACCCCCAATATAAGTACAAAGCTGAGTACACTAAGTTCTGATGCCAGTGTCCACACTTTAAAATCTTTTATTATATAAATAATACTAAATAATGATGAGGTATACCTATTTTTTACTATATTAAAGGATGTACAAACCCTGAGCTTGGAAAAATTCTCAGAAACACTGTCTTCATACCAACTTAACACCACATGAAAACATTTGAAAAGGTCTTCTCTTTATTCCTCTCTGTTCCTGTGTCATTGTGCTGTATATGTGGATGTTGCAGATTCACTTTTTTCTATAATATCTATTTTTTTTAAGAGAATAACTACTTTGCACAGCTGTTTTGGCCAAAGCTTTCTGTGAAAATCACTTGAGTTAAAGAAAATAAAAATAAAATAAAATAAATAAGGCTAAAAGAGATAAAACTGTTAGTTCTGGGGGCAGTTGTTGTAGTATTAATCAAAAGAGGGAAAAAAAACGACGAATTACAGAGTTTTCAGGAAAGTGTGTTTACTCTCTGATCTATTTGTTTTGTTTTAGTAAATAGTGACTCAACTCTGTCAGACTTTTACTGAAATTAAGTCCAAAAAAAGCTTGCTTTTTTCTTCATTTTTTTCATCATAGCAGTGAATTAAACTGTATTCTGCTGTGTGAACTGGTTTGCTAAATTACTGTGTAGTCCTTTTTTTTTGTTGTAGGTAAATGAAACCATGGCAGAAGCTGGCCACTGACCAAAGGTTTTGTCTTGCCTAATTCAGACTTCCTGTCACTTGCACTTTGTGTCCGCTGGCTGACTCAATCCGTTTCAAATCTGTTCCAGTGCTACGGGATCCCTGTTTCACAGAGGTATGTTCGATTTTATTCGTCTGATATACAATCTGTGAAACCAACTTTAAATGATATAGTTCTACTCTTAAATCAACATAGTATTGACTTTGATAATCTGATCATTGAAAGAGGTTTACTTGATGTTTTGACAGTGAAAATGAGCAGAGACTTGGGCCTGATTCTGTTCCTGGTGCTCTTCCTCTGTCACAAAGGCAACACACAAACCTCTTGTCCATACAACTGCCAGTGTTTCACTCCAGTCCAAGTTCTGTGTGCTGATGGTGGGATGGTATCTTTACCCAGGAACATGTCCAGGCAGCTCAAGGACTTCATTATAATGACTTCACCCCTGGTCTACTTGTTCTCACACTCTTTAAAGGATAGCCCACAGCTCACCAAGCTTGTATTTCTAAACAATGCACTGATAAGTGTTCACTCCCAGTCTTTTCAGCATCTGTTGGAACTGCAGGAGCTGGAAATCAGCGGGAACCCTTCGCTCGAGCTTTTGTTTCTGGGGACTTTTGCAAACCAGGGAAATTTAACTAAACTGATACTTAACTTCAACAGGTTCAAGACAATGCTCCCTGGCATGTTTGACTCTCTCAAACAGTTAGAAACTCTGCAGATGAAGGGCAACATTTTATCAGATCTGCCTCCGTTGCTTTTCCTAAACCTCCACAATCTGCAAGTCCTGGATTTGTCCCAAAATAAACTTGATGGAGTGACAAGGGAAACTTTTGCTGGTCTGACAAGACTGGAGACCCTAAAATTGAGTTACAACCTCATCAGCAATCTCCCATCTGACACGTTTCACAATATTTCTCAGCTAACAGAACTTCACTTAGAGGGAAATAAGATATCAGAGCTCGCTGACGGCATCTTCTCTGCAATAACTGAACTGAGGGTGCTGAACCTCCGTGGAAACCTTCTCACAACCTTCAGCGATGCAGTGTTTGGAACTGAGGCCTCAAATTTAACGGAGCTGAACCTAAAAGGCAACAGACTCACTGAGCTGTCATCTCTAAGCAGTTTGACATCTCTTTCCAACCTCATCTTGTCTTCTAACCAGCTGTCCAGCCTTCCTGAAGACATATTTAGAAACTTCACAATGCTGGAGTATCTGGATCTGTCTGAAAACCAGCTCACCTCACTGCCTGAAATGATTTTTGATGATATATTTAGTCTCACAGTGATCCACGTAAACAAGAACAACCTGACCAAAGTGGACCCCAAACTGTTTGAGGATCAGGTTCTCATTCAGCAGCTCTACCTGTCTGACAACCAGCTGGAAACCCTCCCAGCAGGACTTTTTGACCCTTTCGCCATCCAGCACACAGTGAGATTGCATGGAAATCCCTGGAAATGTGACTGTCACATGTGGTATCTGCATGACTGGGTGTTAAGAAACAGCCAAGACATAGAGATGCTTGACAGGATGCTCTGCGAGGGCCCCGGCTTTCTGAGGAGGCGGCCAGTCGTCTCCATCGACAAGAACCAGCTGGTGTGTCGGCCGGTGAGAGATGAGATGCCTGATCTCAGCCGCTGTAGCCAAGAAGCTTCCGGCGACACTGTGATTATCAAGTGTAAAGTGGATAAATGCTCTCCACTGACAGTGAGGGTGCAATTTCAGGAGGACGATGGCAGCATCAGGGAGTTTATTATGAACAATGAGCCTGATTATTCCTATTGTATGAATGAAACAACGATCGAGAGCCCCATTCACACTAGTTCTCCCTGATAATCAGACTTTGTTCTCTCTGCTAATACGTTGTTTGGCACATTAAGCGTCCCAACTGCCACAGTCAATACTGTAAACAAACCTGGAACTTGACAGTTGATAACCAGCGTACATGAGTGCTGCTGAGTGATAAGGGGGGTGGATGAACCCTTTTCCTGTAAAGTCTGAAGTTCAGTCCACTGAATATCTGATCATCTGTTAATCTGTTGAATATCCAGATGATACTTCCGTTCCCTTGTTGATGGACGCTGGCAGAGTTCAGATGTCTCAGGGCTTCTACAGGCTAAATTTACATTGTAGGTTGAAAATCATCAGGACAACAAGTTCATAATACTTACATGTTCATTTACAGGGGTTAAGTTAAGCAGTTTCAGGAAGTTTCGAAACAGCTTGCCATTTTAAATGTCATATTTGCTTCAGATCATTAGCTTGAATTGAAACATTTGTAATACTTTGAAAAGACAAAATTTTGGTCATTGGATCATTTTTTATTTCTTTGTTAAACAGCCAAATTTAATCTGACTGACTCATATATGCTCACAAATTAATAAATTAAAGTCTTATTACATTTTGTTTATTTACATTTGCAGACTTTGTTTCTCACCCTCTGGCTAGTGTCACCCTGAAAGTAAGTGACATGTGACAAAATGAGATACAAAATCACTTTAAATAAAATCGCAGATTTCTCAGAGTTCAAACATTGTTGGAAACATTTTGGTTAATGTAAGTACACAACTTAACAAAATTTATAGCAGACGTTTTTAGACAACTTAATGTGGAAATGTAAGTTTGAATTCAGTAGTTTCTACAGTTCAAATATAATCTAAGTCAAAACCTTGCATTCCGGGATTTCCTTGAGTAAAAGTGCAGAAGTTTTATCAGCAAAATGTGTTTAAAATAGCATATAGAATACAAAAATATATACAAAATATGGTTTCTCTTGGTTTGTATTATGTCATTGGATTATTATTTCTGATACATGTGTATGCAGCATTTTAATGCTAGTTTTGACTCTTAGACATTGTTGAGCAGATTAATCTGTAGCGCTGCATGGTATTTGATAAACTCATCATTGGGTATGTATATAAAATCATGAGCTGCAAGGTTACCTCTGAATTATAGTTGAGCGGAAGTGTAAAAATACTCATTTATAGTACAAGTACTTTAAAATTGTAATTGTACTGTTTTTTAATGATTATACTTAGTTATGGTTTACTTCTAACTGTGGTGTTGAAATGTTATTTTGTCTAACTTTGGAAGCTTAATTTATACAGGATGGTAGCAGCGAACCACCCTTTCAAAAGTCCTCCTCTGATCACTCCACTGCTCCTAAACACTGGGAGGGATGATAAAGAGTGAGGGAGGAGGGAAGCCTCGACACAAGGCACACAGATGGCTACACCTTGAATACAGCCCTCTAACCCGGGGTTAATAAGGGTCAAAGGCCAGGGGGTCGATTGGGTCCTCGGTCCGAATTGAATGACATCACAATTCTCATGACACAAAAGTTGTGGCTGTCTTACTCCCAAAGTTTGTAGGCACGGCCTTAAGTTGGAGGTAATCTTCACGGGACCAAAGCTATGGCATAAACAGGATGTAAAATACAGGGTTGTTGGCTAATGAACAACAACATGTATGGAAGTTGTTAAGCGCACAACTTTATTCAGCGAGGTTGCTCAGGTTCATAGCTAAAGAAGAAACTCAAAGGATATGTCAGTCAAAAAAAACTTGATCCTTTAGGCGAAATATTGATTTTTTTTTAAAAGTGTGGTTTTGTTTCATATTGATGGATTAATTTGTAAAGTCTCTTTTTAATTTTATCGCTAAATCTTTTTGGGGGGGGGGGGGTTTTAAGACCAGAGTTACTCTAATGTGGTAATTTTTTGTATCCAACAGCAGGATCAAAGATGTTTAATCTAAGTTTGTTTTTCAGCCTCTTGATCAATACTATCTCTGATGGAAAACAAATCTGAACAAAAGGAGAGTAATTACTTTAATCAGCTTGTTAAAAAAAACTCAAAATTAATATCACTGTTTAAAATAAGCAACCTCATGCTAACCCGTTGGAAAAATCACCTCATGTTAATGCAGTGTTTGTAGCTGCCAATCAAACTGATGAATAATTAACTAAATCAGATTTAAAGGTCCAGTGTGCAACATTTAGTGGCCTCTAGTGGTGAAGATGTATATTGTAAGGGATTGAAAGTCTGTTTTCAAGCATGATATCCTGATAAAAAAACAGAAAAAAAAAAAACAGGGCAGGCCCTCTACGGATTGTGTTTCATTCTACGCCACTGTAGAAACATGGTGGTGCAACATGATGGACTCCATGAGAGAGGGCCTGCTGCATGTGCAGATTTAAATGGCTCATTCTATTTTAATGGAAAAACAACAATTCTTATTTAAGATAATTATACAGTAATGAAAATATGCCTATGAGTATTATATAGATACAGTCAAAAGTTTGGAAATTTAATCCAGTATCTTTGGAGAATTTGGCATCACCAGTAGAATTTAAAAAAAGGTTCAGTGATTTTTTTTTTTTTTAGCAATGATTAGTTTTACAACATACCTGAAAAAATTAACTACTGTTCTGTAATACATTGCTTCAGAGGTTGATGGAGTTATCATCAATACCAAACGACCTGTCAGCGTCCATCACTGCCATCAGCTCTCATTGCCTGGCAGTCTGACAGCAGCAGGGTGTGAGTGGTGTCCTGAGGCGCGATGAAAAGCAGCTCTTAACCCCCACAGTCAGATCCCGTCCCTCTGTCCTGCTTAGTAAGCACTTAGCTCTGGACACCATGCTCCTCACAGCAGCTCCTCAGATGGGAGAGGAAAGAAACGGAGGGGTGCAGACATTATCTGGTGAGACACGAAATGTCTAAAACAACACAAAGCACTGGGGGGTTTCCCACAGAGTTTAGACCGGCCAGTGAGGAGGGAGGTGGCGAGGGCAGGGCAGAGTCCTTGGGACAAAGAGTAGAGGTCATCTGAGACTCAGCGCCTGGGGCAAGAATTCAAGATGAGCGTTTTTGATCTGAAAATGTAAACTAAATTAAGGTTGCTGTGTTCATGTGTATCGCCAATTTCAGTATCAATATTATTTTACTGCCTCAATAACAGGAGGCATATGTTTCAGTTTTGAGAATAAAAATCACAAAAATGAGTAAAACATATATCTGTAATTTACTACTCATGCTGATTGGATTTTTTCAGTTTAACTTAAATGAGCCCAGTCAATCAGGAAATGATAACGAGCACCAGTTGCGATCATGTGGGCAAGTGTTTATTAGATCCTCTCTCTCAGCGAATGAGAGGGTGATACACATCCTCCATGACACAATGACCCAAACATCTCAAGAGCACAAATAGGCCATTTTGCACACTCAAAATGTGAGCCTTGCTTACAAACAAGGGTCAATATTTACCCCTCAGTGCACTCAGACCCCCCGATGGAAGCTAAATTGCTGTTGCTGACCAAATTAAGAACAGCTGACCTGATGTGGGTGTTAAGTGGACGCAGAGATGTCACCAGAATGGTAATCTTTTAGCATACTAGTACACTGGCTTTTGTCTTGCCCGTCCCTATGGGAGGATAACAAGAGGCTATAAGCTCCTTATCATCACATTACAATTATGGAGGATGAATCAGGAGCTGTGGACCCTGCTCTCATACCGCTATCCTTGTTTTGTTTTCAGCTCCCCGGATAGAGAGTTTTTATTATGCATGCATGCAGCTCCTCATTGTGTATTGGAGTGTCACTGCAAAACCGAGCAGTTTTTCTTTTCTTTTTTTTTTTGCTGCAAAACAATTGAAGTACCTCCCGTACTCCAACCTCCTGCAGCAGAAGTGATTTCTGAAGAGGCCATTGTTTCACAATGGAAAAGACATGCTAAAATGTTGCTTGAGTGCACTTCACATGTGAAGCTTTAGTGAAGCACCAGTGAGCAGCAGCATTCAGTAACATTTGATAAATGCAGCACCATCAGGTTCAGAGCTTGTCATGTGCTGGTTCCTGGTTTGAAGAGGCCAGCACTGACTTACTTCAAGTGTCAAATACTGAGTGGGAATCCTCTGCCTGCACTAAATGTTAAGAAGCTGGAGATTCATTTGGGTCTACATGCTTTGAAACTCTTTTTTTTTACATGGTGGCTTCCTGAAGAGTTAAAGATCCGTCTAAAGAAGACGACCTTCAAGTTTATCTTCAAGTTATCTGCTAAATATGTATAACTGAACAAAAGAGCATTGTTATGTATGTTATATATTATCAGAGAGTGGTGTGAAGACAGCACATAAAGCTGTAAGAAAACATGTTAAAGATGATTTGAGTTTATTAAGTTTAAGTTTCTGAGTTTATCACTAGCTCATTCAACTCACCAAAATATAATCTGACAGAAAAATGATTTAAGTGTTGCCTTCATTATATTTTTGTGGGCTGAGTGTGTGGTTTGTTGTGCTTAGTCTCTTCTGATTATGTATTCAGCTTGCAGTTGCCACCACCTCCAGCCCTGAACTACATGCTGTGCGTGAAGGTTTTCTCATGAGGGAGGAAAAGCTCCGTTTCAGAGGCTTGATTGATGAAGGTTTTCTCACCATCAAATCTATTTGTACAACTGTTTGCTATAAAAGGTCAGTTCCTTTATATAATTGTCTCTGACTGATATTTTGTTTTATCATACATTTTATCAGATGAACTCACCAGTTAGTATTTGCTGAGTGATATTTTCTCAAAAAGCACACTAAAAGCTCAAGCTAAACTGTTTGCAGCTTGTCTGAACAAGTGACTGAAAAGCCAACAACTTAGCCAGACCTATTTTCCTTTGGACAGACCAGTGCAGATACACTTTAGATTATTTATTGGAATATTTTGGCTTTAAATTGATGGTATGAAGCCGAGATGCAGATGCAAAACGACGGACACATTTCAAAGACAAAGCCCAAGTTGTAACAAACTCAAAATTCTTTCAGCTTCTCTTTCATTTCCATCAGTGAGGATCAGACTTTGCCTCACAAAGTTTGTTGGTCTTGCTGGGCCAAAAAGTTGAGATGGTAATTGGAGCATCTGTGTGGAGGGATGTCTCAATTTGAATTGCCACCTGCAGTGAAAGTGTATCTTTATTCTCCTCTTCTTAAGCCTTCATGAGCATATGGCCAGTAGCTCTGGAGAAAACAAGACCTCCACTCCTCCTCCTCAACACTTGCAACAACATCTCCTTTGAAGGTGCTACGACTCGTGATGTAGCACCAGAGTTACTCAGTTTTAATGGTCACACCATCATCAGTCTGTGTAGCTCCAAACTAATAAATTTTACGCTTCCAGTGTTTTTTGTGTCATGTTGATACTAAACTCCCCCCCCGGATGCTAAACTTCCACCAGTTTGTTTTTGAGTTTTCTCAAAAACAACCTGCTAAATCAAAAAGGAATGAATTGGAGTGACGGGACAAAGAACATTGTTCATTCACCATTGATATCCAGTGCATAAACCATTCATTAGCCTTGATGTGAACCACCACTGACTACTTCCACCCCCATCAAGTACCATAACAACCTCAAGAACAATAATACGCCGATCCACCCGCAGAGGCGGAGGCGGTGAAGGTTTCCGGTGAGTGTCAGAGGGACACAAGTGGGGAACCTGTCACTGTTGTCGCCGTGTTTGTGAGGGAAGGTCATCAATCACAGAGCACAGGCAAGGGGCAAGACCCACCCTGCCTCATATTTACCACTCTCTGCTTTAAAATGTTTGGGAAAATACTGCAATAAAAAAGTGGGGTTTTGTTCAAGGAGGGGGAAAGGAGAGGGGATAAGAAACAATCAGACAAAAGACGTAAGGAATGGACCAACACCAGTAAACAGCACAAATTGCCTTAAGAATGGCGTCTTCACTGTTGAACCTCCTCCATCAGAAGGACTCCAGGTCCTCCATCAGGTATGGAAAGGAGCGACCTGTTAGCACTTCACAGCTCCTCTTATCTGAAGAGAACAGCCTGGACTTAGGAGTTCTCAAAAAGCCTTTAAGACCAGGACCTTTGGGAGCGGCCAACAATAAGCCTTCTTTAGCACGGTGAAAGTGACAGCATGGTCCTCCCCCCTCTCAGTCATTAAACCTCTTCCTGGATAAACAAGGGGAAGGCCCTTTATGAAGATGGAGAGGGTCACAAAGAGAGGACCCATTGAGCCACTGAGGGGCCCGTCTTTGTTTTTGTGTTTCGGAGGGTCTTCTCAAAGGATGCTCTGATAGGAGGGGGAGCTCTAGTTTTGTCTTTAAGTCCTTGTTACTGCCAGTTTTCCCTCAGCTGTGCCAAAACAGAGATGTAAACTTAATTGACTGTATCATTTGCTCAATGTAAGAAGTTTTAATAAGTTTGAGAGTGAGCGAGATGATTTGATTTGTTGACCCACTGACTTTTATCTTGAATGGCAGAGTTAAAAACATTTTTTAGTCTTTGCTCTTTAAAAAAATTGATGCATAAAAACAATATAAAATCAAGATTGCAAGATATATGAACCTGTTTTTTAATTCTTCACATTTAGACACAAAGTGGTCACCGCTGCATTTCTTTTTTTGATATGACCTAATCCCTTAAATTCCATGAATATTAAATCAGGAACAAGCCAGTGGTCATGGATTGTGTGAGGGTGTTTGCCCCTGGAGGTGCCACTGTTTGATGCTGTCAAAGGGAGGCCCTGTCCTCTGGTGATGGGCTGCCAGGTCTGTTGATGGGTTGCCAGATTCAGGGGCAACCTGCTGTTGGAGCTGCGTTTGTCTTCTGAGTGTGAATGAGGGGCACCTGTGACCTCTGGCCACGCTCTGCTTGCGTCCTGCTGTGTGAGCACCACGCTCAGGACACATGCTGGGCCCGTCAGCCCTTCAACTGTCCACTAAATGGACAACGATTGGACCAGCTCTGCAGGGCTGCCGCTGATAAGCTATTGCACAAACACACATATATCATCAGATCCTTTCAAATCAAACTCACAGTCTGCTTTTGTGAAACAGGTTATCATTCATCTGGAGGCATACAGACACTAATATCATGTACTGTATAAGACACCAGTATTTTATTTAGTCTGGTCCTCATGTAGTCCTGTCACTAGGTTCATTATTACCACTTTATTTTAGCATGATTTTCCATCCAATTAGCCCGGCTTACGTGTCAACAGAAACTCTCCCACCCGCCTCCCTGCACCCACACAACACCTTTTGGGCTCAACAAACCTCTCAGGTTCCTTACCCCATTAGAGAGGTATTTATTTCCACCCAGAAGGCACTTTCCTGTGTAACTGCAGAAGTGATGATCAGATGCAAACAAGGCACATCTGATGGAGGCTATATTTACAAAGGATGTTAATTTGAAAAAAACTTTTCACATGTCGGCAGTGAGGTTAAAGTGTAACCCACAACTTTGTCCATGAAGGAGCAAATCTGTGACATGACAACCTGGGAGGATCTGGGCCAATGAGAAATGACAAAGACACCACTGAAGCACGTGTTGTAGTAAAGATCATAGAAACATTTTATTAATCTCTAAAAACACAGTGCTTTTCAAGAGCTTTTGGAGGATTTTCTGACCTCCTGAGGCAAATCAATTGCAACAATATCAAAAACAGAGAAAATCACAGCAAGCTATGAGGCCAAGAATATCTCCTAATGTCCGTGTAAAAAACACATTTGTGTGTAAACATCCCTCTCAAGTGGGTTTTGAAAATATTTACAAAATGTATAAAAATATGTTTCAATGTGGAAAAAGTCCTTGAGCTGATCTCCTACCACGGCCTCCACACAGAGTCCGAGGAGAGCGGAGGTGCAACAGGTGACATGTGATGGCTGTTTTGTGCACTCAGAGGCATGAGAGCTGCACTGGGAACGAGAAAAGCAAACTGTCCATCCGGCGTTGGCACAACCTGGAAGCCGCCGTACAGCTTCATGGCATCAGGTGAGACGTGCATCGCTGAGCCGCTTTTGCAGGGCATCTGTGGAGCCGAAACAGCTGGGATCTGTGAGCTGGTCTGTCCAAGTGCCAGTGCACCTGGGCGAGGTGTGTAGAAGTGCACGGTGTTGATTTGGCTCACGCAGGCCGCCAGGTGACAGAGGAGACGAGTCCTCACTTCTGTGTTCACACCTTCACACGTGGAAAGGAAACGAGTGACTTCTCCGACACACTCACTGAACCCGGCTCTGTATTTACCCAGGACGGAAGGGTCTGTGCTCACTGCAGCTGGAGAGGAAAACAAAAATGTGTATAATATATATATTATATATCTATATTAGATAGATAGATAGATAGATAGATAGATGGATGGATGGATGGATGGATGGATGGATGGATGGATGGATAGATAGATAGATAGATAGATAGATAGATAGATAGATAGATAGATAGATAGATAGATAAAGACACAAAATCTTGGATGCAGTGGGAATATGTTGACCATCTAAAGTTTAACATCCAAGAATTACTGCATGCATCAACAAGATCAATCCAGACATGATGTTACATACTGGTCATCTGAAGTCGCTGCAGGTTCCTGAGGTGCTTCACTGTCATTTCCAGGATGTCTGCCTTCTCCAATTTGGAGTGTCTGGAGCTCTAATTGGACAAAAGTGACAATTTACTACAAATTTTTCCAATTTGCTTAATAAATGCATTTTATAATTAAACACACAGAGTTTAGCTGCTTACATCTTTCTTGAGGGCGTCCATGATGAGGGTCTTCAGCTGGCCCAGACTCTCATTGATGCGCGCACGTCTCCGCTTTTCCATGATTGGTTTGGAGGACTTCAAATAGAAAAAAAGAAATGTTGAGATCACTTTTATTTTAAGATAATGGTAATAACAGCTGACAAACAGATAAGTAAAAGTAAACCGATCATTTCTTTTACCTTTCTGTTCTCTGACAGAGTGCGGGGCTTTTCGGGTGTGGAGTCCCCCAGCCCTCTTGCCGGTGTGGCAGCCACGGCGGATGGAGATGTTCTCTCTACGGTACCGGCTGGCATCTTGAGTTAAACAGTTGAAAACAGCAGGGCAGTCCAAATAAAAACTTAATCAATGAAATAAAAAGTATAAAAAGTCAGTCCAGCGCGGTGAGTCCCGCC
The DNA here is from genome assembly GCA_029814765.1 of Acanthurus leucopareius. NCBI lineage: Eukaryota > Metazoa > Chordata > Actinopteri > Acanthuriformes > Acanthuridae > Acanthurus > Acanthurus leucopareius. The sequence continues at coordinate 7,708,211 of JAQMCX010000008.1, read as the reverse complement.
TTCTCCTGGCAAACCACAACGCAGTTTGCTGAAGACAAATGTCCGGAGTGATTTCTGCTTCCTCGCCAATCTGACAACCACACTGCTCCCGTTTCCAGCGCCTCCGCAGTTATTTATACGGCCCGAGCCTGCACGCGAGCGGCTCGTGTGCGAGTTTCCTGGTTTTCATCAGTCCGTCCAATGGGCGCGCGGGACAAGTGCCGGGGAGGTGGCGGGCTCGTGCGACAAGACGCTCCCATTGGCTAGCTGTCAGGATGCTGGGGGACAATTTTTCCCACGTAAAAGTTACTGTGGTTTAACTGCATCTTCTGCGGTCACACATACGTGTTTACTCGGGTTAGATAACCTGCTTCATTAAAGAGCTCTGCTGCTGTAGATGTTGCAGAAAATTGCCTGAGCTAATTACTAAAAATGAGCTAATTAATGTTAAACCCGTTAGTTTATATGATGGTTTAATCTGCTCTAATGCTGATTATGCATTAATTGGGTGGGGCTCTCAATTAATTACTTATATTATAATTTCTTAAAATAAAAATACATGTGGCTGGTTTCAAGCTAGCCTCATATATGTTGTTTCTTCTTTGCATATTTTATTTTGGATTGCATTTTTATGTTTTTGCCTTTGTCAAACTGATTTGAGTCTATTTTATCAAATGTAATATTTTAGTGCATACTCAAAGTTAAAAGATTAGATAATTCTCTGATCTTCATTCCAACTTTGTCCAATGAACTTATAAATTAAGTATAAATACTTTTTTTTCTCAAAAAAAAAAGTTTTTATATGCATGTTATCTGTTGAGTTATTTATTCAAATGAGTCTGATGTGTCATTTCTTACTATAAGATTTGCAGCAAAAACAGAAGCACCACAATTAAAGAATCAAACAAACTCTGATGGTTTTCAAAGTTTATTAACCATCACAATTTTTCCCATTTTGTTATATTTAAAGAAAACAAGAAAAATGACTTTAGTTAGGTTACAGTGAAGAAAGTTGTACAAGTTTTTTATGTATGCGTGAGTCTCTCTTTTGCACTTTCTCTCTGTCTCTCTGTCTCTCTCTCTCTCTATCTCTCTCTCTCACACACACATACACACACACACACACACACACTTTTACACACACAGTTTTGGGGGTCACCGAGTGCTTCAGAGTTTGAGGTAAAGACACAATCCTCTGACACGCTCCAGGCCTGATGTCCAGTGAAGAAGAAAATCTCTGACACGCTCAGCTGTCCACTCACTGCCATGAACTCTGACACCTCCTGTCTGTCCTCACAGACTGTGTTCAGCCAGCAAAGCTTACCTCAAACTTTCTGGTTTTTAAAATATATATATATTATAATATTATCAAAGGAAGCGAGAAGTGTTTTATCTCTGTTATGTGAAAGATCTAAACTTTAGCTTCTGTTTGCAAGTAAACTTGTTCTTTTTGCTTTTGTCCATGAATAAATACATTGCAAAAGCAGTTAAATCTGTTGTATTTTAATAACAATAATGTGACTCTAGGATTCTATGTTTGGGCCTAAGTTATAATGTAAATGTAAGCTTTGATTGTAGTTACTGTACAAATCAGCCTTCAGACAGATTAATTATCTGCTTTTTGTCTGTGTATTATCACTTTACTCTTAATCATTTATCTTTCCTTATAGACACCTGAGTCTGAAGGGTCACACAACAATATTATATTGTTTCCTTTATTTGGATAGAGGTGTGTGGCAAGAGTTATGTTAAAATCTTATGCAGATATCACAAGAATCCAATATTTTGTATGAACCACTGAGCACTTTCATTTTAATGTAGATTTCTCTTACTGTATCTCTTTTTTTTTTTTTTTTTTTTGCTAAACTTAAATTATAACTCAGTCATCTTGTAATGGCTAATACATATGTACAAAATCATTAAATGGCTGTTACTCGAAGGATTTTATATTTTTAAATCATTAAAATAAAATAAAAAATCATTTTTAAGTATAATTAATGTGTTGAGATGAAAGGAACAAAGAATAATGAATTTTTAAAATCTTTTCTCTCTCTGCCTCCTGATTTTAAAGCTTTTCATTCTGCTTTGCAGCTTTTTGTAAAGTGCATACATTATAACTCAGCAAATTTTCTGCAATATTGTTACAATTAAATGTGAAAACATTGTCAGGTCTTTTAGCATATTTTTTTAAGATATCACACCAATCCCACTAATAACTCAATGCCAGTGTGATCAACCATCTCTGGGACACATGTTGCTTGTTGCACAATTTCACTGATAAATTTATTGACAGACGTCTCTGTCTGGTTCAGGTTTTTTAGCGTCAGATGCCTCTATCCTCTCTGATAGACTTCAAACACTCTCTGTAAAGCTCCTAAATCCTCAGAGGTGAAATGACCCCAAAAGCCAGGTCAGTTTTTGTGTCCATGTCTTCTTCCCAGTGTGAGAAAGGCCACTTCAAGCACCACTGGCTTCGTAACCTGAGTCAGTAAAACGTCAAATGAAATCAAGTCAAACCTCGAGCCAAAAATGGAGTCAGAGTTAAGAGACTAATTAGTGAAGATATCATCCCAACAGAGCAATCAGTTTATCATATAGTTATTAAAAATGATTGTAGCAGGGTAAAAGTGATGCACTTGTGTGTCTTTGACCTCATGGGAAAGATACTGAAATATCAACATCTCTGTACATTTTAAGCTTCAAACATTTGACTTAACTCATTAGCAGTAATAACCTCAGGCTCTTCTTCTCTCTTGAGATCACTTTAAATGCTCAGTTAATCTTCCAACTGGATGTTTTTACAAGATGCTCCTTTGAAACAGCCTGAGGTTCTGCTCGCGGCAGATGAGAAGGTTTCTGGAGAAGAGGCCCTGCAACAATAAATTACATCCTATCACTTCTGTTTTCAGTGAGCCTGCTGCTCTGCCACAGACAAACCTTTATTGTGCTGACAGTGATGTAGACATGAGGTTTATAGCACAATCCTGATCTGTATCAGTGTGGGAACCCTGGGATGAGAGGCTCCACAGAGAGAAGGAAGGGCTAGATAGCTACCAGAGCATCTGACTGATAACCAAAGGATGAGGGACACATGGGTGGGAAGGTAACAATTTTTTTTTTGGTTTTGTTTGGGTGATAGCTTACAGTCTGACATGTATAGAAAAAATACAACTTTTAAGTCTCTCAGGGATAGAATATTAAAATCTGAATTTGTTTTCAAAAACAACTGTTGCGAATTAACTTAAAGCTGCAAACATCACTGAAGTTGAAGCTATATTAGATATTAACTAAAACATCTTGTTCAGCTGTTTTTTCTTACTGTCATAACATTTTGATGCAATTTAATTGAAGGAGTCATCTATTTTAAAAGAACCAAATTCTAACCTTCTTTAGACTTGTATTCAACAATCTAACATTTGCTATATTTTCTCTCTCATGTCCATTAAAAATTCCTGGAAAAATTATTCAAATGAATATAACGAACTCTGTCCTTTAGTGGAAATCATAGAATCTGTAAGAACACATACCTGCCAACATGAGGATCACTGTAACCATTTTTTTTTGTGCTGCAAAATGTAAAGTGTTTAACTCATTAACTCTTTGTTTGGTATGTTTTTTATTCCTACTGAGGCACCAGGACAGCTAAATTGTCTGCATATAAAAACAAAAAACTAGAGTAGTTTTCTTTCACATAATAACTATAAAGGTATATTATTGTGGGTGAGATGAGCGATTATCCTGTGAAATTTCTGGACCGAAACTTGTGCTTTATTTTAGTTCATTCATTTAAAACAATTTTAAGAGATTGAAATGTATAATTGATAGAATATTTAAAAAGAGAAGACAATCTGATCAAGATATGCAGTGCGGAGAGTTTCTATACTGAGCGGCCAGTCGTCATATTCCTCGCCATCTTCACCTGGTCTCAAACCTGTGGGCCCTGCTCTCTCCTCCACCCTGCCACCTCTGCCATGCAGGCAGTGAAATGACCATCCTCATCATCAAATACTGCGAAGGTTCACTTTCAACTGCTGGTGTGAAAACATCTCAGGCCAGGAGGGGAGGGCACAGACAGAGGGGATCACTTAAACATCTCATCCAGCGCTCCGCTCGCTCTCTCCGTCCCTCCTTCTCCCTTTGAATCCCCCCTCCCAAAAGAGGGAAGGGGGACCCTCACATAGCAACTCCCAGCCCCCGGCTCTGCCCGCCTTTTGTCCCCCTCCCCAACAGCAGTTTCTGCTCCAGAAGCCTTAGACAAGGCCTCCATTAATTGCGGGCCTGTGTGGAATACACGTGGGACAATGGGCCCAACAGAGTGTCCGGCCCCCAGACAAGGCTGGAAACAAGTGGTACAGGAATCCGGCAGAATAGACTCGTCCTGGCTGATGTCACTGAATACATTTACCTACCTCAGAGCGCATTCACTCTGCGCTTTGTTTTATTTGGACAAAAAAAAGAAGGGGTAGGGGGAGGCAGCCGTATCAATGGAGAAGAGAAGCTGGAGCGAGGGGGGGGGGCTCAAGGATGGGAAATAACTGGTTGTCATGGGGACGTGTTGAATCAAAAATATGGTCGAATTTAGCGGAGGCAGAGATGTAAAAAGGGTAGAGGGCATTAGATTAAACCCTGCGTGAGATAAGAGAAGGCTGAAAACAGAGGTTTAGTTTTTCTAGTGTATTCAGCCCTGTTTATACGGAAATAAAGAGCGGATAAAGGAGCGGGAGATTAGCAGACTCATCTAGGCTCATGTTTGTCAACAACAACCTGAGTAGTTTCAAGTCAGCTTATTCCAAGTCAGTACACCAGCAGAGAGGATGCTTAGCTATGGCAAGTGAAGCTGCGGAGGAAAAGGGGACCATAGCAACTGGTATTTCAGCTTAACAACCTGCCATCTGTCACCTAACGTGGTGGTTTCTTTCTTTTAAAAAAAGCCAGCATTTAGATCTTCAACTTGGAGGCAAAGGCAATGAGACTGAAGTCTTATTGAACTCTGGGTCTCCTCCTTTGAAAAGGGAACCCAGTCATCGCCTTATCCCTCATCAAACTGAAAAACGCTTTTAGAGATTCTAAGAGAGGCCTCACATTTAATTTTTAAAACCCAGACATGAAAGTGTTCTCAAACCACATTCAGCAATGGAAACTCTTTAAAGGACTAGTTAGCATGTAGATTATATGCATTTCAGTGCATTGTCAAAGTATCTAAGTGTATTTACATGTTAATATGTTCAGGGATACTATCGTCTTGAAAAGGTGTTGGGGGGAGGTTGGTTAACCGTGTATTTTCTCTCTTTGGACCATGGGAATGTGATTTCTTTGTGCCATCAAGGTTCAAACACATTCCTGTAAGGCCATGGATATTATGAGCATTGATTCCCTGCAGAAAAACAACCTGTGAACCTGTTGATCCTGGAGAGAGAAGGCAAGGCTTTTGTTGTCCATATATATATATCGTAAAGTTAACTTGGCTAGTGCTTAAACTGAACCCTATTTTTTCTATTTTTCAACAGACAAAAGATGGTAAAATTGGTTCTTTTACATCAGCGTCAAGTCAAAACACTTAAACAAGAGCCCTGCTGATGCACGGCCGTGTGGTGCTTATCCTTATCCATGCTTAGTCCATATCCATGAGTGTGTTTGCATTGGGATTTATGAATGTGAAGATGGCCCATTCTTGCCACTCAAGATGACTCACAAGACCAGCATTTTGGCCACTTAGGCTGTGAAAGCAGCCTGGGGGATGCCCTTTCAGCACTCGAGGACCTCTGGCTGAGTCCCCTTCATGCAGGAGATCAGCCTCACTTGGGAAAAAAGTCTGTGCTCTTTACAGGGGGAGCTGTCCTGAGGGATGGAGACGGCGCGCTCCTTGTCCCAGGGCCTCCCTTCTTCACCTGCCGGCTTAGTGCTCATCACTTATGCACATAATCCCTGGTTAGTGCATGTGATCCACCAGCCCGGGCCCAGGCCCCTGGCCCCCCAAGCCTCCCTGCTCACATGCTTGCTGGGTGGCTCCTGGGTGGCCATGGCAACTCTCATCTTCTCATGACAGTTAGGCTTCAGTCATGGCTCTAAGTCCCTCTTCAGTCTCTGCGTCTTTTTCTGTCCGCTGCTTTCTGTCTCCCAAAGCCCTCCTCTGTTTGTGCGTTGCTCTATCTATGGCTCTCTGTGTCTCTTTTCTCCCGGTTTGGCTGTTCCCATGCTTTGGCCTGGCTGAGGCTGAGAAACTGGCTATAACTCAGCAGCAGTTCGGCACCATCAGGGGCCATAAAGGTGCATTAATGCTATTCTAGTATACATTTAAAGACTGGATCCACCGTCATTATTGTGCACCAAATGAAGGCCTGACCTCATTTTATTGTGAGTCTGATCTGTAAACTGAGATTGGAAGATACACTTGTGCGCTCCTTTTCAGCGTGGTCACTCTAGGCCTCTGAGTGCAGATCACTTTACCCCAATGCCAACCCTGCAGCCTCAACCATTAGTTTGTTTAAAGCGCTGAATATCACACAAGGTCCTCTCGGGGGACAGCGAGAGAGGCAGCCCGGCAATGTTGTGTGGCCCCGCGCTAACAAGTGTCACAGTGATCCGGGCCGGTCCTCCCCCTGTGTGAACGCCATGTGAGAGGCGGCTCCATCCATGCCCCTGCCACCTCCGCACAAGGCCCTCCATTGACTTCTAACCTGTTGAGGGACCATGGGAGACAAAGAGCCGCAGGGCGGGGCCCGTCCCTCCGACAAGCCTGTGAACAAACGTTAACACGGCTGCAACTGTCCACCCCCTGAATCACTGAATTTATTGACCAACCACAGAGCCCATTCAGGCCTGGAAGGACTGATAAAGGAAGGGGGACAGGGATGCAAGGAAGGCCCGGGGAAGGAGCCCTTGCTTTGGAGAAGGGCTTTGTGACCGTCTGGTGGGTCACAGACCTTTTACCAGACGTGGGTCCCTTTGTGTCATCTGTAAAATGAGGCCAACCGTAAGTGAGCATCAGGTTGGCCTTGTGTCCAGACTATTAATCAAGAAGAGGGCCTTAAGAGCGTCCAACAACCTTTAGAGAAGCTGCAGCAGATTGTTGCTGCTTGTGGACTTTGTGAGAACCAAGTGAAAGCATGTGTGCATTTGGTGTTAACAGACGCAACGAGAGAGCACCTAAAATGACAACTTTCGGTACAGAGAGTGCGTTACTGTGGCGGTTACTCTGCAATTTATTCTGAGCAGGTCTGATCTCTCTGCAGGGACGTTTGTGAGCAAAGAAACAGTAAACAAAGACAGAGTGCAAAGACCCGAATCTTAAAAGTACACAGCTTGGACAAAAAACCTTATGGGTTGAAGAGAAAGGCGATGAAGTCCAAAATGTTTGAAATAGCACACGTCTGAGCGCAAGCTTGAGAAAACCTTTTTGAGCGAGTAGCTAGCTGTGAGGAAGAAAGGCTGTGTGTTTTAGCTTCTTTATGTCTTTCCACCACTCTCCATCTGTTGCTCTACTGATACAAAAGGAATACAGCGGAGTGTACACAAAAACCCATATTGCTTTGTGGAGAGGAGGCAACACTTTCCATGGAACTACATGGCAAACACCGAAGGAAAGCAAGACATCCTCAGCTCTGTACACATCAGTGTTTACCGTAAAGATGATCCGCGCAAGTCAGGGAGACACACATGAATTCATGATGCCTCCTCATCCTCATCATGAATAATCCCAAAAAGGCTCTTCCCTGATCTGTGGGAGATTCTTTTCTTTTTGGTACAAGCGAGGACCCCCTTCCCTTATTCACAGTCCCCCCTAAATCCACCCATTCACTGCCTATAGGCCCTGATCTCCACATGAAATGATACCCCTCTTTCTCCTCCACTCTCGCGCCTTTAAGCGCCCATATGCCAGGCAGCGAGGAGGCTGGGAAAGCCCATAATTGATCAGTAAGTCTTGGCTGAACAAGTGTGACCAGGGTCAGCCCCCCACGAAGCACGCAAGAGTGGCTTGATATACAGATTTATTGGGAAATGTAATGGGAGTTCTGCAGAGCAAACACATGGATATCTGTTGGATATCTCTCATAAGAAAATAAGTGAAAAGAACTATATTACAAATCTTCGAAAACATCTTTTATAGTAATAAATGGGAGATTTAGATGAGTAGTTCTGATTTTTCATTTATTTCACTAGAAAGTATGAATACAAGAACTGAGAACAGTTACATAAGAATATTAAAAAATCTTATGCTAAAATCAAAAATTGAAATTGATGTGAAACTGGTACAGCAGCAGGTGTCACATTGATTCATTTTGATTCTTTTAATTGCTTTAATTAATTAAAATATTATCAGTTGTGTACAGTACATTAGTGATGTTACATGGTTTTATTGCTTTTTCATTCAAACATTAATTCAAAAAGAGAGTCAAGTTTTCAGAATAGAGCATTAACATTTCATGATGCATTCAAGATACACAGAAGTTGTTAATTGTGATTCTCTCATTCATTAACACACTCCTCTGCTGTTGTTCTCTTACACACACACACACGTGCACACATACATACACTCACACATGGTTACACTGGCAATAAAATCTAAAGAAATGGACCCATACATTTTAGTTCCTCTTCCACAGGAAGAATTTTAACCAAAGTGACTCAAAGACAGAAATGCAGCAGTGGAAAGTTTCCTGCCTTAGAAATTCAGCAGTACCAGTTCTGTTTGCAAATGTGTGTTTCTTTAAATCCATATAGCCTTTTAGTGTTTTACAATTTAGATTTTAGCAGCAGCTAATTTACTGAAAAAAAGATTCATTCAGTACTTTGAGGGTCAGACCTGCATGAGCAACACAGCAGCTAAACGTTGTGTCTGTCTGACGCATCTGATCTTTGCTCAGTGTGAGAAAAGCACCTCACTTTGTTCAGATTTTTCAAATAATAAAAACATTTAAAACAATGATGAGACCATTCTAAACATCTGCTGCTGTAGCTTTTTTTGCTGCATCGGATGAGATGATGGCAATGTCAAATTTATTTAAAATAAAGCAGCTGCCAGCAGTCTGGTCGCTTAGCTTAGCATAAACACTTTAAAAAAAAGGAGAAAATAGTTAGCCAGCATGGAGTCTGTCATTTATATACTTGGGTTTAATATTAAACCAAAAATTATAAAATGTGTTTACCCTAAAACTTTATAAGATTTAACCTTTGGACGGAGCGAGGCAAGCTGTTTTCCTCTCGTGTGTGTTACTACCTTTATATTTACTGAACCTTTATTAGTCATTTCTTTAACAGAGTTTCGGCTTTGTGAAAACAGAACAATGAAAACAAAAGTGTAGTGTTTCTGTCTGTTCTGATGAGGTGAATCAAAATAAACTTCTATGTATAAGTAGTTCACAGTGTCATTCAGTTGTTACAGTAGGAGGCAGCGTCTTTGTGTGGCTGCTGGATCAAACAGCAGGCTCGACATCCTACAAGCATCATCTGAGCGTCCGTCGCACCTCTGAGATCAACCAAGGTTAATCTAACATTAAGGCTTGGGGTCGGGTGAGGTTTGGGGTGAGGTTGGGGTGAGTTTTAGTCTGTGCAGCAATTTGCTTGTTGGTGTCAGAGGCGGACAGAGTTGTGGGATTGTGGCCCGCTGGCGTAGGTGACTGTGGAGGGTTTGGGGGGCCAGTCGGCATCATCCTGCAGCTCCAGGGCCAAGTTCATGTAGCGCACCCTCGGGGGCTTGTTTTTCCGACAGAACAGCCAGGAGAGAAATGACGAGGCCCAGCGTTCATTAGCCACCTGATAACACGTGAAGTTTGATCATTAGAAAAGAAAATAAACCAATAAAACCAGAAGAACCCACAGCAGCTTCTCTCCTGTGAGCCAGCTGGTGCAGGTCAGACATTAACGCATGCAGTTTCTATTATTAAGATACAAAAAGCTGAGTACTGACTCCTCTGATTCTGTCTAAATTACAATGGTATGTTTTTATATCAAGTAACAAGGTAACTTCTTTCCTTGCATTTTTTCCGTTGGTTCTATTTATTTCAGAAGTTCATTTATTAATGATGTCTTTTGAGTTCATGTTGTATCTATTCATCCTCTTTAGTTTCAGGGGTGAGATAGCAAAATAATATTAAATGTACTTTAAACTGCATCTCAGTATCTTAGGTATTGGGTCTTATGAAATTTTATATAATTGTGCTACATTTTTAATACATATTTAGATATTTTATCTCTAGAGATGGGAAGAAGACTGTTTTAATATTTATTTTATCTCATCTTATAGGAATATTGTACTGTATTTGCAATTTTTTTTCATTTATTCTCTATGATATTTTTTTTTACATATATTTCTGGTTATTTTTGCCTCAAAATTTTTGTAGCATTTCTCAATTAATGCATTTTGTATTTTGTGTAGTCTTCTCTTTCTACTAACATTATTATGGTTTTTTTTTTAACTTCCGGTTATCCGGACTCTCCGCAGGTTCTAACCTTTCACTTAAGGAAACATCCGACAGCACTGAGGCACTAAAACGCTGCTGCTGGGTTCATGAGATGAGCCACAACTCTAACTTAGATTCAAAACAAACACCCCAGTGAAAAATGGTAATACAAAAGGTGACCTGTCAAATAATATCATTTTTAGTGTTCTATTAGACTGAGTCTCTACTGATCATTTAAACAGAATAAAGCCACATGTAAGAGGTCATCAGAGGGAAATATGAAGCAACAAAGGAAGAGAAGTAGAGAGTTATGAGTTCGGAGTATGCATCACTCTAGTATAAAATGTGAAGAGACAAAATAAAACAAAAACAGAGCAAAGCAAAAAGCTTTCCAACCTGAGGTTTGTCAGCAGAGGGGGACTCTGTGGGGCGATTAAGCCCCTGATCGCCTCTGAAAACTAGCTTCCACAAGATGATGTCAAGGATCAAAATCTGAGGGAGATTTCAGTGGGAACTTGAGAATCAGTTGATCATGAAGATTGGGTTCCAGCCACAGAAAAGCACAAACTCACAGAGAGAAATAACTCAATCAGAAACTCATGTAAGTCATTGATGTCAGTCATTATGAGGTAAAGAGTTACTGAGCACTGACTCAGCACGGGGGGAAAAAAATCAATGCATGCAAATCACAGTTTTTGAATTAAAAAGAGATCCGCGAGGGAGATGTGTAGGGTGTGATGTCTCTAAAGCGTACCTCCAGCATGAAAGACACAACCACATTCACAAGGACAATGATGACCAGTGTAACGCGCCAGTCATGGGGAACACACACGATCTGAGTGGAGGCAGAGCAGCAGGGAGAGCACTGAATGCAACATCACACACACGCACAGTTTCCAACAACTCTGTGCAACATGCAGGCCACTGATCTCCTTCAAACTGAGCATATTTTATGTTTCTGCTGCTCAAATATAAAGCCAGGGCGTTAATTATTTCTTCTAGAGCTTCTGGAAAAATAAGAAAACTGAAGTTTACCTCCAGGAAGCTGTCGATGGCAGAAACCGGATACAGCATGATGACGAGAAGAAAAGTAAATAGTATGATGCAGTACAGCAGGAACAGCCCTTATTAACAACAAAAAAACAGAGATTCAGTGAGAACAGATTTTTTTTATCATGCAAGCACACACAGGGAGAAATGAAAGAAAAGAGTGATTTTAATCATCTACATTTTCTTATATCAAACTAATATTAAAGTGATAAACAATTGGATTTGGAAAAGGAACGGATGCTTTTAAAAAATTAATTAAAATCTAGAAAACTTTATTCAGAACTTAATTTACTTTTCTATGAAATTTACTATCTTTAAAAGAAAAAAGTCAAAGATTATAACTTTTAATTTTTTTTTCAGGACTTTATTTGAATTAGCTCTGTGTGGACAGTGATCTCTTTCCACACACATCACTGTGACAGTCTGTCCGTCAAACAGCACCACACAGCCCTTACAGTTCTTGTAGCTCGGCTGTCTGAAGGGCTTTCCCTTGGAGAAAATGACGGCCACGGTCAAATACTGGAAGGAGGAGACGTAGAAGAGGGTGGTGTTCTCGTAGTTCATGATGTTTTTTTCATCATGAGAGGTTGTAACGTTGAGGCTGTGAGAGAAATTGGAACTGGAAGGTTTACAGGCGCTAAAAGAGACAAGAAGAGAGGAGGAGAAGATGGTGAACACAAACCTCTGCACTCAGAAAGAGAGAATAAAGGAGAAATTAGCTGAAATCAGCACAACGATTTAACATGTTTTTACACTTTTTCTGCATTCTGTACTGCTGTTTGCCCTCTTTTCAATCTCACAACAAGCTCACATTTTATAAAAGACGTTACTGTAAATGACCATACAGATACTACGTGAATAAAACAGGGAGCAGATAAGAAGACCAACAGTGAATTTTTATCTGACCACAACTGTGTGAACGAAGCCTGATTATCAGTCTGAGATGTCCACCATTTAAATGTTAACACATAGAGATTTGAGCAGAAAATTACAAGTTTGACTCAGGGTTTAAAGTGTATGTTGAGCATAATGTGTAACCATTGCTTTTTTTACATTTCCTAACAGAGGTAAGCAGAGTGAAAACTGGTGTAACGTATCATATGTTAACCAATCACTGATTTACGTATTTATCAGCTGGTGTTTATTTCAGACGCGTTACTTACTCTGACTGAGGCGTCCACTTCTCATACCAGCTCTGCTGCTGGACCAGGAGGAAAGCCACGACCTGGAAGACGAGGCAGGTGATGATCTGGGTGAGAACTGAGAAGAGCAGCGGGCCTGAGATCAGACTGGATGGAGGACGACGCCACACCAGCTCCTTCCACGCCGGGTTCAGGCTCACTGAGGACAGAAACAACCAGTAAGTTGCTTTGCAGTTATTATGTCAGATTGCACTTATATAAACTCTAAAGTCAAACAAGAATTCAGATTATTTTCATGGCTTCTATTCATGCCACTCACTTGTGAAAGCAATGACGAGGATGATGATGAGATCGATGAAGAGGAACTGGAAGTCTCCCAAGTTGCTGAAAATCTACAAATACCAGAAAAAGTCACTCAGCAGCAGAGAAATGGATCCACAATGTCCCCGATTTCAGCTCTTATGTAAATGAATGTGATCAGGCCATGATGTGTTTCACTGATAGGCTTCACTCTTCTTCCAGGAACAAAACGACGTCACTTTGTCTCACTGCCTTTGTCTCACAGCCTATGGATGGAGACCCCCACGTCTCTCTAACCCCAAAGTTGCTTCAACTTGCTCCTCACGTCTCTGCGGCTCATGAACCCTCTGTATCTCTAATATGGGAACCGTCCCGGCGCCTGTTCCTCAGTGGCACAAACCACACAAAGCTAACAAATGCAGGAACTTCAATAACACACCAGAAACATGCTGCTTCGCCTGCTGTTTGGCAACAAATTTACCCTGTTTTATTTAAAATAAAACTTATAAAACAGTGTTACTTCTCAACACGTGCTTAAAGAAATTTGAAGGACTGCAATAATCCTGATAAGTAAGAGGTTAAGAATGAAAAACAGCAGTGTGTTTACCGAATAAAGCAGGATGACACTGAGGTACTGGATGATGCTGTAGAGAGCCATGAACTTGAAAACACAGAAGGATGTGATGAGGGCAGCTCGGCCCTCCCTTTGGAAGGTAAGAAAACAGAAAAAATCATGCGTTTTATCATATTTTAAAATGTCAAAATTATGTTCCTAAAATTCACTATCAGGCATGAGCTGCTACCTGATGAGGTTGGGGACACAGGAGATGTTTGAGGTGGAGGAGGTGAAGGGTGAGGCAACAGAGGCCTCCAGCTCAGACAGAGAGATGCCGCTGTGAGCTCTCTTTAAAGCCTGACGCACAGAGAGAGAACATGATGATGAGACATGACTTTATATTTAAATGTCACACACACACACACACATATATATATATAACATTCATATAGAAAATTGCACACTTACTCCACAGTCATTAGCGCCATCACCACACATTCCTACAGTGTAGCTAGAAGGAAAAAAAAAGAGTGAAAATTGTTGATTTGTCTCTGATGGTTGAGCTCATCAGCAGATTTAAACCGGAGCCACAAACACAGAAACACTCACTCGATGCTCTGCAGGGTCTCCACCAGCTGAGTCTTCTGGTCTGGAGCCATACGGGCAAACACAGTGGCTCTCAGCATGAGCTGCAGTGCCCCCATGTGGATAAATATATAATTACAGTTACAATTACAACCACAGAGGTGGAAAGTAACTAAGTACAATTACTTAAGTACAAATCCAAGGCAATAATGTAATTTATAAAGTTCAATAAATTCTCCACCACTGGGCCTTTTCCTTGCGAGAGAAACTTTGCTTTAAAGTTAATCTGGATATGTTAACATATATGTGACATAACATGGGCCTGTACCTTCTGGACGAGCTGAGGGAAATGTTCAGTGATGACAGCGAAGGCTTTTCCATTCACAGCAAAGTGGTAGCTCTGATCCTGTCGAGGAGCTTGCTTGTCATTTATCTCCTCCTCCATGTTTATCATCACCATCTGAAGGACAGAGGATGAGGCAGCCATAACAAAAAACCAACCAAAGTCTCATACTCTTTATAATAATTGGGTTATAAAGATTCTCTATCATAAAAAATGCTACAGTAAGTGTATGTTAAGTCATTTGTGTTTAAATACTGGTTTCTCATCACTCAGTGGCTCTGAGACTTTATGTCTCACCTGATTGTCCTTAACTGTCTGAGGGGCGTTTTCACTGTAACGCCATGTAATGCTAGCAGGGTGGAAATCCTTGGGAGGCACAGCATCCACTATGATCACCCTCTCACGTGCTCGGACCATCCCACAATCCCGAGCCACCGATATGGCCGTCAACATGTTGTCCCCTAACAGAGGACACATGAAATAACAGGCGTCAGTGCAAGAATGACACAACACGTGAACAAGTGCTGCAAGTCTATGAAGTCTAAAACTGATTTACCTGTGACCATCAAAGTGCGGATGTTGGCTTGTCGTAATTCCTGTAAAACACCGGCCGTCTCCTTTTTAATTTTGTTTTGCATGATGATTAAACCAAGGAACTCCATCTTGGTTTCTATCAGGTCCCTAAAAGCAAGAAAAGACACATCTTACTACTAAAAAACCTACATTTATTTGTTCAAAATTCACTTTTAAAGTCACTCGCTGGAATCAGAGGTCAGAAGGTAACAGAAAATGAAGAAGTTAGCTTTTGATTGGAGTTGTAACCTGCAATGTCCAGATTTGTGATTGTAAACATGCACAAGTACAAACAGAAGTTGCTGTAATTCTGTCAAGATAAATAAAGATCATCTCAGTAATACTGAAGCCGTTTCCTGTTGACAGAGGGTCCTCTATCTCAAAGTGTCCCAAAGCTTGTGACAGTGTTGCATTATGATAAGATGAGGCTGCAGTTGATGAAAAAACTGTTGCTTTTAATGCTTCTGACACTGACATTTAAATTTCTGGCACCAGAGCCTGACATTTGCTCATTTTACATTTTCTTCTCTGCTGTCTGCAGAAATGTAAATATGTAGACCATATGACATTTGCTCTATAAAGCCAATTCAGCAGAAGTTCATTTTCCAGTGGATCAGGGCAGGATGTCTTTAACACTGTCAGTAGCTGTCTGTGTATTATGGGTCTTATCAGTGGAGGAATCACCTGCTGAGGCTCTGGACTTTGTGCCAGGAGAGTTTAGACTCCAGCTGTCGATGTGCAAGGGCAATGACCCTGAAGCCCTGCCTGGTGTAGCTCTCCAGAGTCTCTGTGAAACTTTCAGGGACTGAAGAGAAGGACAGAACCAAGTCAGCACAAGTGCAATGTTAATTTAATAGGCAGGGAAGAGAAAAAGAAATTACAGAGCTGCAAAATTAAGGGAAATATCCACCCAAACCAATAACATACAGATGTGTCAGACCTGTGTGCTGTTTGCAGAGGCTGACAACAACCTCCGGTGCTCCTTTCATATAAGCGTCCATGTGTTTCCTCCCCAACTTCCTGACAACCACACTCATCCTCTGCAGGGTCGAGGAGAAGGGGTACTGACGTACAATCCCAATCTCACAGGACTGAGGATCAAAACACACCTGTTACACACACCTTCAATGCAAGATACGTTCTATTTCATGTTCAGTTTAAAAGAATACTTTAACATGGGGAGAAATATGGTTTTTGCCGTGTTGCTGAAATCCTGGAAGTCACTGCTCTCCTCCAAAAAGCCGTCCAGCAGAAACAAAAAACTCCTAAGACTATGAGTTGATGTTTTTATGCTTAAAGCTTGAACAGACTGAAAATGTGCTATTTAGTGAGCTTTAAAAGTGTAGGTGCTAGCTGTTACCTGCTGGTTTCAGTTTTTATTCTTAGCTAAGCTAACGGGCAGCTAGCAGTAACTCCATATTTCATGTACCAACATGAGAACAGTTTTGATCTTCTCATTTAAATCTCTGAAAGAAAGTCAGCAATCATATTTCACAAAATGTCGAACTAAGTGTTTTAAAAGTTAAGAAATTTTAACATAAAAAAAACCAAACAAACAGACAGCTTCTAAATAACGGTTTAATGTTAGTCTGTTTTTAAACTTCAGGCAGGAACAAACAAATATATTTCCTCATAGCCATAAACAAATATACTGATCACAACATGATGGGATGTAGAGTCACTGTACCTTGTTCTGATTGGTTTCAGGGACGGTGTGCTGTGGAGGATGCACAACCGTGGGCGTTATGGGATTGTGGAGTGCAGTCTCCTCCTCTGTTGGCTCCTCCAGGATCTGAACAAACATCATATGATATTTATTTATGTGTTGGGCTGAAAGACTCTATTACACTAAGCCTTGAATCAACCTCAATCTCCACTTCCTCTCGACAGGAAGAGGCATTTTCCACTGTTCATGCTGGAGTATCCATGGCACCAGACTCAAAGCTTTTAGCCAAGAAGAACTTGCTCTGTCGAGGCGACAAGAGCCGTGCTGCATAATTCATGAACAGACTGGCATCCATGCTGGCTTCAGCGCTGGTGACAAAGCATGCCGAGTGTAAACATTCAAAAAATCTCTGCTCACCCAGCCTGTGGCGCTGAACATCTTAAGATCCAAAGGGTCTCCAGATAGCTCGCCCTCTATCTTGGTCAGCGAGTGGCAGGTGGCCATGCAGGCCACCATCGCAGAGTCAACCAGACTCTCTTTAGCTGCGTCCAACTCGGGTGGGAAAAAGCTGCAGTAGAAAGAGAGAAGATTCAAGCAATTACAATACAATTTATATGGAGTTATGAAACTGCATTTAGCATTGAAAGATAAGAATCAAACTATCTTGACTCCAAAGAAATAAATGCTATGGTTTACTGTAAGTTCTTAACTAAGGACTTTGGTTTACGGCTCTTTGCTCTTCTCTCAGATCACTCAGGTGAGCCAACCAGCGTAAACTTGGACAAGAGTATCAGTTTTTGGGTCTAGCAAGTTAAAAACCTGATAAACAATCCCATTAACACAAAGAAATAGTGTAAAAATTCATTAAAGCAAGCCCTAAAGCAAGTGTGCATATGATTCTCAAAATTTTCCAAAACAGCCTGAAAAAACAGAGAAAATTAAGACTTTCCATGACAGTATAAAAATACTGCCAATGCTGCAAAAAGCAAAACTTAAGCAGAGGAGGAGTGCAGAGGAACAAGATCTTTACTGAGATCTTAACAACTAATCTGAGTTGGTCTGCTGAGCAGCTGAACAAAAATCCAAACACAGTCACGTTTAGAGACTATGATCCACAGAATGATTTTAAATTAACACTCAATCCTGTGATGAGCAAGGAAGATGCTGAGTTAATAATATCTAACCTCATTCAGACACGTACAGGCATCTCCTGGCTGATCACGCTTTTTTCTTGGCTGTTTGAGTGTTTTAAGTCATTTTCTGCTCATTTTGGCAAACCACAGGTCTCTCCTTTGCAATTAAGGAATGATGACCAAGTTACTCACATGTTAAAGGCACATGACAACACATTCCACAACTCATGTAAGAGATAGCAGGGTAATGAATAATGAATGATAACGAATAGCATGATAAAATTATTATTGCTTTATTGTTATTGACACGCTGGAATATTCCATCACACCAGAATTTCTGCCTGGCAGTAGGTTTTTACTTCCCACTACTTTTGCAGTCCTGTCAGAATACTGAATGGAAGTAAAATTTGGAAGCTGAAATAACAGTAGTCGACTTATAAATCACTGTTATAACAATTATTTATCTGCAGGTTTGATTCTCTATGCAAAGTCTCAAGAAACAGACGTGAACAGATGTGTCTGCAAAAGACCATAAAAAGATGTTTTCTCACCTGCCACCTTCAGCTCTTTGAATGCCCCACAGGTCCAAACCATCCTCAGTCAGAGTTCCTGTCTGAAGGAGGAAAAATGCAAAAAAAAAAACCAAAACAGTGAACATGAAGGCATCATTCCGGGCGTCAGTAACCATGCAGGAAATCAATTCCAAAACCACACAACTCTCAAGAGTACAGACATTTAGTGCACTTTTTAAATCCTGAAACCATTTTATAAACTTTCTTAACCTCTTTTTAATCTAAATTAGTGTTTAAAAAGGCCTGGCCTGTTTATGAAGACACATGCACATGCGGTTTGTGACATATTTAGGTTCATACAAATGAAATCAACCATGAGCCTCAATATCTATCAGTAGAAATCTACTATTTGCATGATGCAAAGTTAGGTGTTAAGAGTTAAAAGCCTCTTTAAGGCAGCTGTTAAAGTCATTTGGATCATCTGTACATTCACACACTTTCATTTAAGGTTGTAACTAGTATTCTTTTAAGTATCAATTTATTTGTTTTCTCCATTATTAGTTTGGTAAAGAAATATAAAACAAGGGTCAAAGAACGCATCTATAATTTGCATGTTTTGTGTAACAAAGGGTCCAAAGCCAAAAGAAATTCAGTTTACTGACATATGAGACCAAGAAAGCAGCAGGTATAAATATCTAAGGAGCTTCAACCAGTCAGTGTTTGGTGTTTTTACTTTGAAAGTAAGTTAAACGATGAATCTGCCACAAAGTATGTTCCCTATGAAAAGTCAGTCAACTAGTCTTTCAAGCACTACTTTAATAGCTCTTTTGCACTAACAGTATCAAACTTATCTCCCTGCTCGTAAAGTGGGATAAACTGGATGCAGCACTTCATGCTACAGGCAGTTCTTTTAGATACCGTACAGTCAGACTAAGCCTGCAGAGTATAATTGCTTCAATTCGGATCCTTTCCAAGTGAATGTTGAGGCCAAATGAGGTCATCATTCAACTAGAGCCTTGCCTAAAGACATCATTATCCATTTTAATTTCTGCTTCGATGGTCATTAAACTGTGAAGTTTGAATTGGAAGTGGGTTTGGATCCTTTTGAGCCAATTTTCATGCATTCTGAGTCAAAAATAAACATAAATTAAGTGTGGCTCCTAGAGACGACCTGATGAATAGAAACCCTGTAATTGCATTTTCTGAATTCTTAACAAGAAAACGTGATCGCTTCTCAAGAACCGGCGGCTGTGTTTTACCTTGTCAAAGCAAAACAGGTTAAGCTGACCACACATGTTGATCCTCTGAGGACTGATGCAGAAGATGCCGACCCGCTTCAGACGCCGCTGTGCAAATACGATACCAGCTGTCATGGCTGCCGGTAGAGCTGGGGGCACAGTGATGGTGATGATGTCCAGAGATTCAATGACAATTGTTCCTGCGGGAACCTGGATGAGATCAATCAGAGGAAAACAGATTTTAAAGGAGGATTTCTACAAGATGAAAGAATCAGAGAAACAGTGCTGCATCCTTAGTAAAGAATCTGAACTTCTTTTTATTTCTCACAACAAAAGGTTACTTTTTCTCTGTGATGGCAGTGATACCTTGTACATGACACTGAGAATGATGGTGTAGATGAAGCCGATGCCTGCCACCCCCACCAGACACAACAAGAACAGG
Organism: Acanthurus leucopareius; assembly: GCA_029814765.1. NCBI lineage: Eukaryota > Metazoa > Chordata > Actinopteri > Acanthuriformes > Acanthuridae > Acanthurus > Acanthurus leucopareius. The sequence continues at coordinate 7,688,292 of JAQMCX010000008.1, read as the reverse complement.
TAAGCATCTCGGTACAGCTTAAAGTCTGTGGGTTTCGGGTAGAGGATGGAGCGCACGAGTTGCCCTTTCTCTGTGCTGAAGCCTGTGGGAACAACATGCGTGACGACACTTGTCAAGGCTGAACATGTGCAACCCTGCAGGCTATCGCTAAAGCTAAATCATCAACACTCCTGCGAGCCGTTTCCCTCTGTCTCACCTGTTTTTACCACCACAGCCTTCACCAGTTCACCGGTGTAGAAGCGGGTCTGGATGACCTGGGTACCACAGAACAGGGTGTGTCTCTTGTGGTTTTCCATGTTGTAGCTCCTGGCTGCCTCCTCACCTGAACTGGGCAGACTGGTCTTGGTAACTGGTACACTCTCTCCTGAAGATGGAGATGGAAAATTCACATATATCCAATGAGAAACACACCTGAAGCAGAACAATTGTGACACTGTGCACAAATATAAAAAAAAGGCTGCCTATTAGCTCAGTTTACTGATAAATATGTTTAAAAATGTTCTTTTTGTTTTAGTTTTACTCAGTGTGATAGAAGTGATGCTCTATTCATATTTCCAATATGCTTTATTCTGGATACACTGGATAGCACATAGAGACAGAACAGCGGAAACATAATTAACCATGTTGGATATCTATTATTGGTAGCCATATTACTAGTGTAAGTGTAAGTATGGACACATCAGCCGGTGATACCAGTGATCTTAAAAAAAAATAAATCAATAGCACAATTTAGGCAGCATAAAAACTTTAAAGTAAATTAATAAATAACTTTATGTTTTGACATGCACTGTGTGCAAAAAAATTGATTAATCATTAAACCTTTTGCTACACTGAAAATACTAAAAGATTAACCTTAAAAAAAAAGAAAAGAAGTGTTTTTATTTGGCCCCAAAAAAATCAGCTGATGAAGGTGATAAAAACAAGCTCATAAGCACAAAACTCGTTCAGAGTTTTTATAATCTGTAAAAGAAAAAATAAATTGTAACACATAAGGAGCTACGGAAATGTGACCTGTCAGCATGCTCTCGTTTACGATGCAGGTTCCCTGGACGAGAACGGCGTCACAGGGCATGATCATCCCGTTGGCCGGAATAAGGATGACATCACCGGGAACAAGGTCTGTTGACATGGCCTGTTCAATATCTAGGAGAAACATTAAGAGAGAGAGCTGGAAATTAGGCCATACACTCTCTCTACAGGCGATTTATGGCAAATTATGTATTTGATGAGTTATGAAATAAAAAATAATAAAAGCAGATAGTTAAGTAATCAGGCTATTGCGTATTACTATTCCCTCCCTACAGACAGATAATGTGAAAATACACTTTAACTCTGTTTTTACTGAAGCTGTCTGTAGCTCTGTATCATACTGAAAAAGATGAACATGCCTTTATTTCCTCTGCACACTGAAACACGCAGCACGCTGTGTGCTGCCACCATGTCACGCAGCATCACATATTGCTAGAATAAAAAAAAGACACTGAATTAAAGAGTTGGACAAACTCCCGGAAACACAACACATGAATAAACAAGCCTTATGCTTTTTCCAAAGAACTGCTATCGCTGAATGTTCTTGGTATCCCACCTTTTTAATGGTATACAGTGAGGTAGCTATTGAAATGACCGACATGAAAACTATAGCTGAGGCGTAGTAGTAGTATTCGTCAAAACTCCACAGAATGACGCTGAAAAGCTGGAAGATGTAGAAAGGATTCAAGATCTGATGGAAGAAAAGAGAGAGAGAAACATGTAGTTCTTGAAGAGTGATCATATTTTTATTGGTATATATGCAAAAGAAGAGATGTAAGATATAATTTTATGCAGATTTATTAACTCACCTCCTTTACGAGGAGCTTTAACAGAGAGGGCACCCTGACAACAATCTCATTCTCCCCGAAAAACAACATCCTGGTGGAAAAGAATTTGAAGAAATACGTAAATTAATACACTCAACAAAAATATAAACGCAACACTTTTGTTTTTGCTCCCATTTTTCATGAGATGGACTTGAAGATCTAAAATTCATTCCAGATACACGATATTACCATTTCTCTCAAACATTGGTCACAAATCTGTCTAAATGTGTGACAGTGAGCACTTCTGCTTTGCTGAGATAATCCATCCCACCTCACAGGTGTGCCACATCAAGATGCTCATCAGACACCA
>JAQMCX010000008.1:7667225-7683293 GCA_029814765.1 Acanthurus leucopareius | reverse complement strand
TTTAAAACAATTTTTAAAAAGTCCAAGAATGTGAATATTTACAATAGACACTTTACTAGGCCTGTGTGTGTGTGTGTGTGTGTGTGTGTGTGTGTGTGTGTGTGTGTGTGGTGTTATCAGCTCAGCTGCTGTGTGCATGCCAAACAGAGAAGACTTACAAATTACATGTACATAAATCATACACTACTGAGACATTTGTTGCTGCGATAGACTTTTACAATGAAATAAAGATTTTTATTAAGATTTTTAATTTATGTTTTGTTGTTTTCAAGATCTTGGTTTAATAAATGTAGAGTTTATGGTCATTCATGGTGTATTTTTCCGCTTTTGTCCCAAAGAAAAATCAATTTTTCTGTTGGGAGTCTTGAGTTAAATGCCCAGTTAGATTCCTCCCATTGGTGGTAAACAGATTTCCACACAGCTGCAACCACAGACACAGTCAAACTGTTCATTTGCGCGATATATTTTCGTTTCCAAAGTTGCTGTGATGAACTAAACGAGCACAGAATCGTGCCTCTCAACGACTTACCGACGCCCGCTCTCTCCTCTCAGGACATCAGACGGTGCATGCTCAGGTGAGTGGATCGTTGCGATAGTTGCATTCAAAAGTTTCGGACGTCCCCCGCAGCCTCGTTAACACCGAGGATCTCCGGCAACATGTGTGTGTGAAGACGCGCGCAAACACAACAGAGACCCACGCTGCGCGCTGACCGGACCGTCCCAAACCGGTCCACTCAGAAGGAAGTGGAAAAACAGGATGTGAGGTCATGACGGGACATTGTGTTTGGGGGGAAAAAAGCTGCAACAAATCAGAGAAGTGCAGCGACATGTGCAGCGAGCATCCTGACTGATTCTCCCTTTTTATGAACTCTGTTCGGACAGGGATCGACTTTTTATGACCAGCGCGCGCTGGGTGGCACAATGTGGCATCTGTAAGTGTGTCACTGGTGTTTTTTCAGGTCAGTGGGAGAGAAGAAATGAGACTGCGCCTTGGCCGAGATTTCAGCAAGTCCTTGGATAACCTTTTGGGTCTTTATTACAAATGTTACAAGAAACATCAACAACACAGCAGGTTTTGTTTTAAAAGAGATTTATCTTCTTGTCTTCACAATAGAAAACTGAATCGAGTTTTTCCCGTAAGAAAACACAGTTTGAAAACAAGTTAAGGTTCTTTCATATAATTTCATAATGAAATTAATGATTTAAAATAAGAAAAAATAACTGCAAATGCAAGATGTAACATGTCCTACAGTCAGGTAGGACTAACAATATCGTACAAAGTCTTGCACACTGAGTTCATTAAACCTAAGTTGAAGGTCTGGAGCTCATAGTCAGCCTTTGTTTTCCACTTCTTTAACAGCATTCTGTGACTTGCCGGCTCCACGTCCTCTACCTGAAAGAATGATCAAAAATATTATTTTGACTCAAAATAAATGAATAAATAAAAATAAAACCAGTCAGAAACCAAAGTAAGTGCCAGTTTAACTTAAGTGTCACCTCCTCTGATGCCTCTTCCTCCTCTGCCAGTCCTCAGACCTGCAGCGGGCCGAACAGCACCTCCTCTGGCACCTGGGGGGCCTTTATCACTCTTAGACTTTGCGTAAGACACAGTCACTTTACTGCCATCTATCTCACAGTCCTCCATTGCTTCTTTGACAGCTTTGCAGGTTGCATCACTCCCAAACTCCACAAAACCAAACCTGAGAATAATGAAATGCACAACAAGTCAGAGAGTTTGGATAGCTTTATAGCCCAATCAGAAAAAGAGCAGATTTCACAGTAAGGGACATCTTTTTCCAGTTATTTTTACTGACAGTGAGCACTTTGCAAGCTGCTTATGCACCTTTAGATGCCTTGCGTTTTTGCTGGAGTGATAAGGTTTTTTTCCCCATTGTTCAGTCAGATGTAAATGATTTGAGATTAACTATACCTGATTGTAACATGACCTTGAAATAAGTTTTGAAGTGACGGTCATTCAGGCAGAGCTCCTGGACCAGCTGATGTTAATGTTACTCTTCATGATTTCATCATTATGTACCACATGAATGTCAGTTTTCCTGCGTCCTGCAGATTGTTTAGGAGCAGCCTCTCTAACAGAGCCAGAGCAAATGAAGCCAGTCCATTTATGTATTTAAGTAAAATTTAAAGATCTGTTTACTCCACAGGAAAAATAACAGCTAAGCTAAGGACAAGTGAGTCAGTCGATGCCTAGAAGTTCAATTTGCTGCACAGCTCTTTTTTTAAAATTGAGTCTAAAGCGACGACAATAAAAAAAGCGATGCAGGGAGTCTCGCCTTGTTCAACCTATAAAAAACCGCTCTGTGTGATCAAGGCCCTATCTGCCCACCTTTTTGAGACTCCTGTCTCTTTAACCACAGGGACTCTTGCACTGAGCGCCCCTTCAAAAGCTCTTTTCAGGGTCTCTGCAGTCGTCTTTTCAGCGAGGCCCGTCACAATCAGTGTTTTTGACAGGACTGAAGAGAAGAAAAAAAACACACCTGTTATATCACCGTTTTCATGACACATCACCACTCAAAGTTATTTTAGAAACACCTACAACTGATGAGTAGAAATCCAATTTAGACAAAATTTAACCAAAGACCTACATGAATGACATTAACAACAATCCCACATACCTTTTGGCTTCTTTGGCTTTTCTCGCACTTCGTAGAATTGTGCTCTAACCTCTCTTTTGTGGATCTTAAGGTTTTGGAATGACTTCAAGGTCTTTTCAGCGTCTGCCACATTTGCAAACTCAACAAACGCAAACCTGCAGAGGATTGCAGATGTGTCTTGAGAATGTCCAAATACTTTCTTCAGTGAAAAAAAAACAGACAGACAGGTGTTCATGCACTTACCCTCTTGACTTGCCTCTGCTCTGAGGGACGGTGATTTTAACAGCCTTCTGACAGACATTCTTGAGGTTTTTTTCTCTCACATGACAGGACAAATTGCTCACATATAAGGTGTTGTTTGGAGGAGGCGCAGCTGTGAGAGAGAGGAAACATCTTTCCTTAATAACATTACAATCACTGAGTTTAGACTTAATTACTGATCCGGAAAAGAAAAATAAAAAAATTTAATTGTCGACAGTGTCACATTAGGACAGAAACTATGAACAGCAAATTTCTAAATGCTCTATGATTTACCTTTTGTGGTGTTGTTGGTGTTGTTGTTGTTGTTGTCATCAGCACTGGTTACTGTGGGTATATTTGCTGGTCGTATACTGTCCACGATCAAAATCCGGTCTTGGATCTTGAATACTTGTTTTTTCTGCCTCACTTTCATAGCGATGGCTTTATTTTTAAACTCCACAAAGGCAATACTGGTAAAAACAGATTTTCAATATTCACATTAAAAGAATTTGAGGTGCGATCAATTAACTTCCAAACCGTTGTGCACAGTTTATTGTGCATGTAGCAGGTAAGAGCTACAGCCAGTTTGAGTATTTGAGTAATTACATCACTTGATCAACACCTGAGTTCTTGTGACCCGTTACAGATCTGCATTTGTGGTTTTACAATGGACCTTAAAGGTGTTGGGGGGGGGTCTCTTGGTCATCTTGAAAATTTTCAATCAAACCTCATATTTTTATTTTGTAAGGAGACAGAACTATTGCACTCCTGAGTATAACCAACTGTACATGTTTTGCATATCTGGAAAAACGGTAAACTTTATATGAGTTTTTTTTTTTAAAGCTCTCACCCTTTTCTTGGGCTTTCAGCTGCACCAGGAAACCTGACATTCACAGCCTTGGAGAAGATTTTCAGAATGTCTTCTTTTGTTGCGTTGTATGGAACGTTCTTCAGAAACAGACATCTGGCATCTTTGGCAGCTAAAAACAAGATGATTTTTCAGTATAAATTTAAACAATATTAATTGCTTTGGACTTTGTAAAGTTTCTATTACCACATTACATTATAAATCCAATACAAAAATCCTATTTAGTTGAGTTACCTTTTCTGTTCTCTGCTGGAGCTTTCACCTTCACCTTCACCTTGTCTGCACTTTTGATTTTTGCTCTTTCGATCTTCATGGGCTTATCAAGCACTTCCTCTCCATTTAACTTCAAGGCTTTGGTCAAGTCCATCTCTGAGGCCAGGTCTACATATGCATGTTTTCTACAACAGCAAGACATTTCTTTAGAGCTAATTTACTAACTCAAATAGCAGCAATATTAATTTTCAGTCAAACAAGCAATGAATGTGAAATGCTGGAGGGTCTCCTGCCAAAAGCGACCAGTAAATACAAGTTGAACAGCGTACTCACTTGGTTCGGTCCAATCTGATGTCTTGGACCAAGAGACTGTGTGTCATGAAGTAGTTTGCCAAAGAATCCTTGACTTCTTCAAATTTTTTAGAGTTGTTTAGGTTTCCAACAAAAAGACAATAACCTACAAGAAAATAAGACATTGACACATGTGAACATCAGGCACATTACAGAGCAAACTATTTAGCCATCAGTCTTTTTTGACTTCATACCATCATTGATGAGCTTAGTTTTCTTTGACAGGGACGTCTCATCAGCAGATGGAGCCTTCCGTTTCCCATTTACTGCAAACAAAAGGAACAAAGTCAGAACTAGGCTGGTTGCTTCAGTGTCACAGAGCAAAGACTCATGCACATTACGTGCCATTTGGAAGCAAACACAATGAAAAAAATGAGAATTTTATGTGAGTAAGACAGTCAAAAAAGAAAGTAAAAAGAGAAAGAAAGAAAGAAACAACTGTTTTACTATTGACTACTCCTTATTAACTTTTTTGACTATATATACCTGCTATCTTTTTAACAGCCATCTGTCCGCCTGCATTGGTTTCATTTTTTTAATGTCACTGTTCTCTGCTTCCTTGTACTTCCTATATTTGGTTACAGTTACAGTGTGTGTGCTTCATCAGTCTGTGGCTCTAAAGGTAAAGGTCTGTTACAGGCACATCTCAGAATTTCACCGGTGTCTAACATTTGTGTGGAGTCACTCTCGCAGTACCTTCAGATTTCTGGATCTCTTGCTTCATATTTGTCTCTTCTGTCAGACCGACTACAGCAGCTGAAGAGATGATTTCCTCTGTCAAAATAGCGATGATTTAATTTAAAGAAAGACCGTAAAACTTTTTTTTTGCACTCTCATTTCAAGCTTAAAGAAGGAGGGTGTTTCACACTAATGATTTTGGTGAAGTACGAATGACATGAAAATTATTCATAACATGATTCATAGACGTGTAAATATTTGGCCTGCAACATATGCAATAATCCTACTACTTACTAAACCTCCAATAGCATTGTCAAGATTCAAAGCATTATTTAGAATATCTTTTTTTAATTCAACAGTAATAGGATTGCCATAAACAGCCTTACCACTATCCATCGTCTGACCACTCGCGTTGGTTGTCTTGTCCATATCATCCACATCCACCTCTCCCCCTTCACTCGTTTTGTCCCATGATACAGTTACTGTGGACTTGTTTCCTTTAACTTCAATGTCCATCTGGGAATCTAAAAAAGCAGCTTTGTTACTGGAATAGTTCAGAATTTCAGTCAGAAACCATGTGTGATGCATTTTTTGTACCTTGTGCATCTTGGTTCTCCTCCTCCTTAGCAAGAGGATCCTCCTCTTTTGCAACTGCTTGTTTAATAGAAGAGACGGTTTTGGTTTGTTCATCTGAAACAAGAAGTTATTGAATTATAGTATGTTATGCAATCATTAAATCAAAATGGTCATGTAATTTTAATTTTAAATTTTAAATTTTCAAAAATCAAAGAGAAATGACTTGCCAGTATTAACTATGTCCTCTTGCTCTATAACTTCACTGGTGACAGCTTTGCTTTGTCGTCTTATACGTCTTGTAGCCTAAAAAAGATAAATTCACAAAATTTTGACCTTGACTGGCTTAGTGTTCTCCTGAGCACAGCCTCAGTCAAAATTATTTACACTGTTTGTTCACTTGTCAGTTATCAATAACAGTATATAAATATCATTACATGACATTGTCGCATAAAGTCATAAAACATGTCCATAGCCATTTTCAAAAGTCTTAAACTGTGTTGACTGACAGACAGTTTTAACACCCTGAAATGTATTCAGCTTATATGTAGCAGCAAAAAGCAGCAAATTCAGAAATTCAGGGGGCTTTAATTATTGAAAGTTGAATTGTTGCATTCCTCCCTTGATAAATAACTGAAACTTAAAATGAAAATTGGAATTAATTTCAATGACGTCTGTCAATCAATGACACAAATGAGACTGCCACTGGTTCAGTGACTGTAATAACATAATTAATAACCAAAAATTACTACAAAACACAACCACGGGTGGTCCAGCCGTGACTTAACCATTTAAAACAGTGCTTGTAGTTACATGTCTATTTTTGGTTATCACAGAATGTTAGCTGACTGCTAGTTAGTTTGCTGCTAGCCTTCATGCTTACCAGACAACGGTTAGCTTAAAACAAACTATGTAATGCACGTTAAAGTAGTTTAAGTAGAAAAGTAAGTTGATGTAACGTCTTTTTTAAGCCTGACTTTACCATATTGTTGCAACAGCTCACAATCACAGGCTTGTGTAGATAGTCCTAGACACACTAAACACACGTGTTTTGAGGAAAACATCCAAATGGGACAGTTTTCATTACGCACTGCGCATGCGTATAACATGCTACCCCTACGGGTGCCTACAGGCTTTTTTAGCTTTGTGCGATTCAGAAGAGTAACTTTAGAAGTATCCCGATTATGGCCAAGTCAGTGCATGGATTTCATTGTTATAAGTAAACAATAAGTAACGTCAAATACTGTGATACTCTGAACACTTTTGGGGGACAAAAAGCAGGGTTCTAAATACATTTGTGAGGTTTCTTCTAAGTAAGTACCCGTTAAAGTTACATTTCCTTAATGCTAGCTAAGTAGCAAACTAGCGACTGAATTAGTGAACGTAAGTAACGTTACCGTTACATCAGCTATATAAAGTGGGCTACATTTGTTATTCCAGCTTTACATCAAACTCTAGAGTACAGAAATAGACAGAACATAGTTATGTATCTTTTTGACTAAAAGTCGTTATGTTTATCAGATCTAGTATCACGTTACTTTAGTTCGGCGCGAGGACACGTCTGGAGCAATGTCTTGACTCGAACAGGTTAAACCGGGACGGGATTTCTAAAAAAACACGGTACGAAGGTCGAGTTACAGCCTCACACCACCGCTCACCCGATACAGATAAACTATTATCGGTTCGCACACAACATCCATACAGGCTATGACCAAGACCAATATGAGCTGACCGAAGAGGACGAGGGACTGATTTGAAGAATAGTAGGACAAACTTTTCTACAATGGGAAGTCAGAGGAACGGATTCAAGAAGGACAGCTTTATTTTGTCGGTGGACATCGGGACAACAACAATCAGATGTCACGTCTATGACAAGGAGGCAAAAATCATAGGATCATGCACCACCAAGGTATTCATTTCCTGAATAACTTTTATTTATCTCAAGTTCACCATCCTCTTGCAACATATACACACATGAACTATTACACTGAAAGCCTGATCTTTATGCTCACTATTCTAAAATTGCTTTATCCAGGTCGTTCTCTTGTATCCTGAGGTAGGGCATGTGGAGATGGACCCAAATGAACTCTGGACAGGGTTTATCACTGTGGTCAGGGGAGCTGTGCAAGGTACAGAGGGACCATTTGCTGCTCATGTACCAAAGGGTTAAGCAGGGTGTTATTTATTGTGTGACTCGGCTTACATGTTAATACATGTAAAATGGATCACAACAACTCTGTTTATATGCTGTTCATTTCAAGTTTGAGATTAACTCACAAGTGCCACTTTATTGCCCCCATGACTTTGTAAAGAGGGGCTTTAAGTCTAGAAAAGAACATTGACTTACTTGAGAGGTTTGTCTTTAAACAGCATACAAATACATTTAAATGTGAGTCCCAATTCAAAATCTCCATCTCATCATATTCATTTCACGATGTGTGTCTACAGATGCAGGTGTACAAATGCGTCAGATAGAGGCACTTGGCATCTCTACTCAACGAGGCACCTTCACAACATGGGACCGGTAAAACTAATAAACACACCTGGTAAACTTGTGTTTGTATAGTTCCTCTCCATCTCAGGTTCAGGTTTCCTTTCCTGTCTCTCACTTTAACAGGAAAACTGGGGTTCCTTTCCACAACTTCATCAGCTGGCAGGATCGGAGGGCTGCAGACCTGGTGAATTCCTGGAACAGATCCTGCACAATGAAAGTATGTTTTTCACCACTGTGGAGCTCTCTTTGGTGTACTTTTGCTTACTTTGGCTGATAAGGGTGGAGCAGTGATTTAGTTTAACATTGAGCAGCTTCAGGATCAGTTTTGAATATCATGTCCCTTCATGCAGTATGACTTTCTTTGTTTTTACATCAACATTAGACAATCCATGGTACGTTGAAGGTGCTGTACTTCCTGAGCAGGCAGAAGCGGTTGCTTGCAGCAAGTCTCATCGTCTTCTCCACTCAACATGTCACCTTTCGCCTCATATGGGCCCTAACACACTACAAACAGGTGTGTGTGTGACGTTTAAGTCAGTCAATTTCCTAGAGCAGCTATGATGCACATAACCACTGGTATGATTTGCAGTAGTTGGTAATGCTAAACCAGACTTTTTACTATGAAAACTTAACATGAATGAAGAATGAATCTTGAAATTATGAACAGACATTTCCAAGACTGTTCCTGTTGCGCATAAACTTGGCACTGCCCAGTAATGTTTATGTGGCAAGTGCAAGCAATAACTAATGCAGAAGCAGCCCGAGGTAACCCCTGCCAACAGACCCGGGATGACCCGAACTTCATGTTAATGATCATCAGCAGTGATGACAGTTGTGTCCACAGCTAAGACACAGAGACACAACAGCAACCTTTGCAGTGGAAGAGTCCACATTCTCCGTGACTGAAGAATACGAATCAGATTCCACATAGGTGTTTTTTTCCCCGATGCTCGCAGGATCATACATCAGAAAGATGTCCCCCAGGATTAGACTGTGAAGATTAAATACTTCTGTGACGTTCTCAGGAAATAAGAGGAGCATTCTGTATGAAACACCTGCATCTCCCCTATTCACTGGATTTGGCTCCCAGTGATGACAAAAATGCTTGTAACTCAGTTGCTGATGAGGATCAAGCAATGAAACTTGAAATACTCACTCATGAAATTTATTGCTTGCACTTTCTTAACGCACATTACTGTACAGCACTATACTGGTGCACAACAGGAACAGTCTCAGTAGTAGTTAGTCGTACTACATAATTTATGACTTCTCGCCTACTATGAGAAGTTTTGCAGTTTACTTGTAAGACTTCACTGTTCAGATTTTAGTGCTCGGAAATGTATAACTGCCAAGTGCTGAAAAGGGCTTTCATATGAATAACCCTGGTACAATGCCCAGCTTACAATTAATTAACTAACCCTAACCCTCCCAAACTGCTGGTGATAAATGGTTTATTATAATAACAATTAACAATCAGCATTACAAAAAAACTAGGAGGGACTGTGTTATCAGCGCAGCCCTTGCTTCACCTCTCTGCCTTATCTGTTTACTTTTTCTTCCAGGTTCGTCAGGCTGTAGCTGAGGGAAACTGCTGCTTTGGAACAATAGACACCTGGCTCCTGTTCAAACTCACAAAAGGTGGGTTTGACATGTGAGACTCACGTGAATAGTCTCTCCCTGTGAGCACAATTTATTTTAAGCAGTACAGTAAAATATAATTTGTCCACTGGTTTGCTTTTTATAGAGCGTCAAACAGGATTTTAAACCCAGACAGAATTTTCTTTATTTCTAGTCATATTGCATCACTGATTGGCTGAAATGCCTCAGAAATGTGTTTGACCTGTTGGTAAAAATAAGCAGCAGCTCATGAAGGTTTTTTTTAAAACCTGCTTGAAGTGATTTTTTTAGGCATTAATTTCTGCCTCTTACACTGTCTTAGGAAACGTCCATGCCACCGATTACTCTAATGCCAGCTCAACAGGATTTTTTGACTCCTACCAGGTCCGGTGAATGTTATTTACTGTCTGCTTTTGGTACAAAGGTTTTTTGTTTTGTTTTGTGTTTTTCATATAATTCTCATGTGACTTTTTCACAGATGTGTTGGAGTGGCTTCCTCTGCTCTCTTGTTTCTCTGCCTATGTCTATTTTACCCAAAGTAGAAAATACAGGGTGAGTCCACAATATCCTTCAAATTTCAACTTAACCTCCAGCTACATTGAACATGCAGCATATTCAGATTGTTCATGAAGTGACTGCTGCAACGGTTAACTTCTTCTATAATCAATTAAACTGGCTACACCAGGCATAAGAGCAGCACATAAGCCATGTGTCTGCACTACAACATGCACTTTGCAAACATAAACCAGCCCAGACTTGTATTCATACCATAAGGCGGCGTATGCATGGCCCTTTTGCACAGACATGGTAAAAAGGCTGTTTTTTACTACCAGTGCTACCAGTAAGAAGGAAATGATTCCAACATAACAGTTTGGTTTGAACAGTCTTGATCACTCTGTAGGCATCTATTATGCCAGTACCAGCTGGCGGTCGCTTAGTATCTTTATCACTCAGCCTACTGATGTCTGTAGATGTTTACTTAACAGTATTACAAAAAAGTTTTAAAGTACTGTGCTGAAAATCCAAGGATAAAAAACCCACACAGCCCAAAACAAAAACACCGTCTTGTTTGTCTGACTCACAACCCTAAGCCAAGCGTGTGTTGCAGATTTAGTCAGTAAAATGATACATTCTGCGACACATTTGCTTTGTGAACAGTCCACATACGTTGTGTTCAGTGTATCCAAAGTCTAACATTTGAGTCTTAGGCAATAAATTTCTTTTAATACAAAAGCATCTATTTTAGTGCATTTGCCATGAGGCATGCAGCATATTTCTACTTCTTTATGCCTCTAAAATTTAAAATATCCTTCTGCTGAACTGTTCAAAACTCTACATGCACCTTATGAAAAGGGTGTTCAAAATATGTATAGCTTTTTATTAAGGGGTCACAAGAAACAACCACTGCTGGTGAGTCTAAAACTCAGCCACATTATGGAAAAAGTATCAGTCTTAGGAGGTTCTTTTTAGGCGCTTTTGAAAGTGTCTCATTACAAAGAGTTGGATTTATTTATGACATTAAGGGAAACACAAAAACCAAACTTTTGTCTGCATAAGGGTTAAAATAACCACGACCCTGCGTGTGATACTTCACTCTAGTCGATAATGTAAATGTGAATTATTTGTTTTAACTTTCAATCATTTCAGCACATGTACATTGTTTAATTATTACTGAAAACACAGCATTGATATCGATGGCTGTCATTGCCAATCTGCAATGGCCAGCAGGTGTGCATTAGAGAACTGAAGAAAAGTCTGAGTCTCTTTCCTTCTCCCTCATGTAAAACCAGACACAACTTTGGTTCCACGGACCCGTCCATCTTCGGCGTTTCCATTCCCATCATGTCAGTGGTGAGTTGTGGAGGTCTGTAGCTTCGCACACTCTGTTATCTGTCTGATTAGAAAAAGCATTCGCAGCAAACTCTGGTTCTGTACATGCTAGCATGGCTTAGGTGATAATACTGCCATTATGTTGTAAAAAAAAGGAATCGTTTGAGAGCAAAAAGTCCAACACTTGGTCAAAACACAGTATATTGCTGTACTTTGTATTGCCAATGTGAGAAAAATGGCCAGTTTTCTATAGGAGAAGTCAGTAGCATCTTCAGCGCAAATTACTTGTTTTAAATGCTTATCTGCAGTTTTCTCCAGTGGTCCCAATAACATTTGATCCTGAAGTGTAAGAAGGTGGCAGGTTACATGACATGGTTTAGCCATTTGCAGAAAAAAGTTTTTAATGCAGTTGCAGTATAATTTTTATTATTACCTGATTGATTTTAAACAACACATTCTAAAGATCTGAGCTTCTACTGTTTTCATGGTTAAGTGAAACCAAATCAGAAAGGTAGGAGACTTTGCATCAGCTGCTTCAAACAAGAGCCAAAAAAGTGAAAATGGGCGGGAAATGAAGCTCCTTCTCTTAAAACCAACACACAAAAAAGCAGCGAGGGATAATTTCTGAGATCACTGGGCTGTGAAAAGTATAAGCTCAACCCTCCACCATCACAACTGCTCAACACTTACTTTTGTATTAAGTTGACTTTTGAGAGGTGAGGGCAGTGGGTCATGTCTATTCTCCTCTCCATGTCTTTCATCAGGCTCATATTTCCTATAATAGCATTGTATATAAATAAACAATGACACAAGTTTGATAGCTTGAGTTCCCCTCCCACCATGTAATAAAAAAAGTTGGCAGACTAACTTTAAAAGCAAAAGTGTCCATTTGGGAAACGCTAACACTCGGCTGTCTGACCAGTGGCTCTACTTCATCCTTCAGCTACTCAGACACAGACGCATGCATTTGAAAGGCTGGACACAGTGACAGAGCCAAAAGTTCCCAGCAGAGAGACGCTCTGCTTTGAATAATGACATGCTAAAGTGATACAGAGCCTTTTTTTTTCTAGTCAGACTTAGATTGTACTTTATTTGACTCATTCAGAGTTTTATACTTTTCTGGAGTTGCTCAGTTGAAACGGTTTAAAACGGCCTCCTTTTTCTTTTCTGCTGTAGATGGCAGACCAGCAGGCGGCCATGTTTGGAGAGTGCTGCTTTGACGTTGGCGATGTCAAGATCACCATGGGAACAGGAACGTTCATGGACATCAACACAGGGAGCAAACCGCATACATCCGTAGCAGGTAATGCAAAATACCCACACATCAAGTTTCTCCTACCCAAGTTTATCCTTAAAGGCAGGTTACAAGCTGGTGTTTGCCCTCTGCAGGTCTGTATCCTCTGGTCGGGTGGAAGATCGGCTCAGAGGTGGTGTATCTGGCAGAAGGCAATGCAGCAGACACAGGAACTGCTATCAAATGGGCACAGGAGCTGGGTGAGTGCTGGTCCCCCTTGTTTTTCTGTTCTATAAAGAATTTTGGTTAACAATCAAATGTTCTGTAACAGCTTGACAAAAAATACAAGTGTAGGGGGCATCAAAAATGCATCAGCTGGAATCCCCGTGTTCAAGGGATAATCTTTGCATTTTATACATTCAGGATGGATTCAGGGGTCCTGTGTGAAACGTGTGTGTTTGTGTGGTTGCAGAGCTCTTCAATGATGTCCAGGAGACCAGTGCCATGGCTTACAGTGTCAATGACTCAGGCGGCGTTTGTTTCGTCCCATCCTTCAGCGGCCTGCAGGTACAGCGTGCACGCACGGTTACAGTTTGGTTCACCTGTATTCACTGCAGCTCATGTAGTTGGATTTTAAAGCAGTACTTATTTATTGTTTGCTATTTTTTGTGCGTGTGTGTTTTTCTGTAACATGGTTATGTGTCTCTTTTTTTTCTCTGCCCTCCATTGTGAACTGGCCTTTGTAAGTGTGTGTCCTGAATGTTTCAAGCTTTTCATTCAGATGTGATCACAAAATCAGTTTTCTATTGACTGCATGATGTCATCCAGCTATGTACTGCACTCTTGCTGAGCAGAGGCTGCTGAGTTTTTTCTCTGATGTTGAAGTATTTAGGACCATCTTTTGCATTTATTAGACGTTCTTTTATGAGCTCTGTTTTTTTTCTACTCATAAACATGTTGTGTATTTGCTTTATTCACTTAAAGGCTCCTCTGAATGATCCCAAAGCCTGTGCTTCCCTCATGGGCCTCAAACCTTCCACCACAAAGAGTCACCTGGTTCGTTCCATTCTGGAGTCTGTCGCCTTCAGGTGAGTCATTTTAAATGATTTCTGTTTTGATTTCTCTATCATACACTTTTTATTCATACCAACTGATTTTGTCTCCTTGCACTTGTTTTCATTCTCTGCAGAAACAAGCAGCTGTATGAGACGATGCTGAGAGAGACTAACATTCCCATCACAAAGATCAGGTACAGTTTTTCTGATCCGCTGTGTGGATGGAACTCTGTCTGGCTGTAATGTGAGTGTGTTGCACATGTGGAGAAGACTCAACATACTGCAGACATTTAACTCTTGTAGTCGTCTTACAATCCTTTGACTTTACAGCTTACAGTGCAATATCGGATTGTAGCCATCAAACTGAATCAAGAGTGGGCGCTTGTGTACCCTGCGTCTACTAATGCAGTTAAGGTTTTATTGGCAATGCAATATGGGTGTAAGTTTCTTTGATACTGTTACGGTAAAGTTATTTGCGGTGTAATTGAGTGCTCTATCTTTCTTTCTGTCTCAGAGCGGACGGCGGTGTTTCCTCAAATGACTTCGTCATGCAGCTGACTGCAGATCTGTTTGGCAGAAAGGTAGCAAGACCCCAACACCATGAAATGTCGTGTTTAGGTGCTGCTTTCGTCGCAGGACTTGAAGTTGGTATGTAGACACACCTTTCACCAAACAACAAGAGGAGCTGCAGAGCTGCAGTTTTGTGTGTGTGTCTGTGTGTGTGTGTGTGTGTGTCTTTAAAAGACTGCTTTGCAGAATTTAGATGAAATGAAAAGCAGCTCTGTCAAACAATTATTCACTGACAGTTTAATGTTACTCTCTACTTTCTGTGTGGTTCTTTGTTTTTCTCCAGAAATATTACAACACTTTGGTCGTGGCATTGAGTTTATTTGAAAAAGTTATGATCAAAAGTCTTATTTTTATTCTTGGCACCGGCAGAAGAAGCAAACTGAAATTCCACTCCTTGTTATGTAACCTGTTTCCATTTAATTATTCACATTAGTCAGTGCCAAATCAAATCAAACACAGATTTGAATTTGTTCTTGTTTTACACACACAAAAAAACCTGGTGCTGATGGTTGATATGAGGTGTGATCAAAAACCTGTGTGACGGTTCCTGTTGTGCACAAACTGAGCTCTGCACAGTAATGTGCACATAGCATGGGCAATAACCAGGGTGAATATACCAAGTTTAGTGTGAGTATCTGCAGTTTCTTGAATGCCGACAAATATCCAGTGTCTGGGGTGTATTGAACAAAGGAGGTGGTTTGGTTAGAGGCACAAACAAGAGCAGCTGTTAGTTTTCTTTTACATTCTCAGATTGTGCATGAATTTGTTCCGCAGGATCAGACTGTTCAGTTCCCAAACCACCTGAGCTGTGTCATGCTGGCAACTGGGCTCTTCAACACGACAACATGCATGCTCAGGGTGTATTGGAAACATGCAAGCTTCTTGCCAGGAAATACACAGTTGTTGCTTCCATCCAGCCCTACTCACTTTTTTTTGCTCCCTGTGATGTCTGTCTTCCAATTAATATGATTTTTTGTCTCTGGGTTGTAGCGGTAAACCCAGAATCAGGTTTTTTATAAATTTACAGATTTATAAAGTTTAAAGAGTTATCACACAAACATGTGTAACTTAAGTGATGACGATCAAGTAATTAAACTTGAGATACACACTCACATTATTGCATGCACCTGCAACATGCATATTACCCTGCTGTGCTCCATTTTTGAGCAACAGGAACAGTCTCAAAAATGCATCTCACCTCATAAGCTTGTAAAATCACATGTTGTAGTTCTTAGTGGATAAGTAGTGGCCAGCGTTTGGTGATACATCGCTTTTTGCCAATGATGAGCAGTTTATTTGGAGGCATAGACTGCAGTTACAGATTAGGACTGAATTAAGAGGTGATTAAAAGGTACTGCGGGCAGTAATTCTGCTCATTAAACAGGTTTGATGAACTGATCATGCTGCCGGAAAAAGCTGCTTTTGTGCCCCTGATTCATTTTTTCTCATTTCCATCTTCTCATTTCCTGTTGCAAATAATGTTCTATGCTGAGAAATGGGCGTGTACTTTGATGTGCAGCCATAAAACAGCAGGCTGGTTGTGGTTGAATTTGTTTCTGTTGTGTGATAGGCTGTTAGATCTATCCATATCAAGTTGTACATGTAAAGCTTATCGTCAATATTGCTCTAAATCAGTGCTTCTCAATTGTTTTCTGTTTTGGGGGGGGGGGGGGGGGGGGGGGGGGGGGGGGGGGGGGGGGGGGGGGGGGGGGGGGGGGGGGGGGGGGGGG